>CM065594.1:285519520-285835598 GCA_033119425.1 Bufotes viridis
AGAGGTGAGAACTGATTATCTATCACCACTAGAACACCCTGCTTATCACTGTCTATAGTATAAGGACAGGAGAGAACACAGGAGAGGTGAGAACTGATTATCTATCACCACTAGAACACCCTGCTTATCACTGTCTATAGTATAAGGACAGGAGAGAACACAGGAGAGGTGAGAACTGATTATCTATCACCACTAGAACACCCTGCTTATCACTGTCTATAGTATAAGGACAGGAGAGAACACAGGAGAGGTGAGAACTGATTATCTATCACCACTAGAACACCCTGCTTATCACTGTCTATAGTATAAGGACAGGAGAGAACACAGGAGAGGTGAGAACTGATTATCTATCACCACTAGAACACCCTGCTTATCACTGTCTATAGTATAAGGACAGGAGAGAACACAGGAGAGGTGAGAACTGATTATCTATCACCACTAGAACACCCTGCTTATCACTGTCTATAGTATAAGGACAGGAGAGAACACAGGAGAGGTGAGAACTGATTATTTATCACCACTAGAACACCCTGCTTATCACTGTATATAGTATAAGGACAGGAGAGAACACAGAGAGGTGAGAACTGATTATCTATCACCACTAGAACACCCTGCTTATCACTGTCTATAGTATAAGGACAGGAGAGAACACAGGAGAGGTGAGAACTGATTATCTATCACCACTAGAACACCCTGCTTATCACTGTCTATAGTATAAGGACAGGAGAGAACACAGGAGAGGTGAGAACTGATTATCTATCACCACTAGAACACCCTGCTTATCACTGTCTATAGTATAAGGACAGGAGAGAACACAGGAGAGGTGAGAACTGATTATCTATCACCACTAGAACACCCTGCTTATCACTGATTATAGTATAAGGACAGGAGAGAACACAGGAGAGGTGAGAACTGATTATCTATCACCACTAGAACACCCTGCTTATCACTGTATATAGTATAAGGACAGGAGAGAACACAGGAGAGGTGAGAACTGATTATCTATCACCACTAGGACACCCTGCTTATCACTGTCTATAGTATGAGGGACAGGAGAGAACACCAGAGATGTGAGAACTGATTATCTATCACCACTAGATCACCCTGCTTATCACTGTCTATAGTATAAGGGACAGGAGAGAACACAGGAGAGGTGAGAACTGATTATCTATCACCACTAGAACATCCTGCTTATCACTGTATATAGTATAAGGACAGGAGAGAACACAGGAGAGGTGAGAACTGATTATCTATCACCACTAGAACACCCTGCTTATCACTGTTTATAGTATAAGGACAGGAGAGAACACAGGAGAGGAGAGAACTGATTATCTATCACCACTAGAACACCCTGCTTATCACTGTCTATAGTATAAGTACAGGGGAGAACACAGGAGAGGTGAGAACTGATTATATATCACCACTAGAACACCCTGCTTATCACTGTCTATAGTATAAGGACAGGAGAGAACACAGGACAGGTGAGAACTGATTATCAACAACAGAACTCCTTTCTCTGTGAATGGTGCAACTCTTTGTGAAATTCCCAGGCAGGAAGGTTATAGGAAAGGAGTAGCCTCTTAGATATCTATAGATGCATTGTAAGACAGGCAAAAGCTGAAAATTTGGGCACAACTCAATTATGTTTGACAAGTTTTAGTATCACATGGTCCAAGCTGAGAACTACTCCAAAAATTGGAGTCCAACTCTTGTGCAACCACAAAAGGTCTGCAGCAGTTTACAGAGAAGGTCAATTAAAAATGCTCCATAGGCAGAAAATTGTGAAAAGAACCAGAAAGCTATGATCACTGTAATCCTTCCATCTCCACCTTACTCATTATGCAACATAAAACATATAATAATGGTGGATAAAACAAGACTGAGCACAAGATCTTCACAGCCTTCTACAGATCATAGGGGACATTTCATGAGACCTTATCTCCATCTACCTGATCATCCTGTGGGACATTGTGATGATCTTCTGAACCATCCTGTGGAAGAAGAGGACTGGGACATCTCTCCGGTGTTCTTCTCTCTTCCTTAACTGTAGGAAACACATCCAGTGACTGAGTTCATCCCTTACATACAGATAATGAGAGGACGTGTGTATTTAGTCATGTCTATTACCTGGTGATGTGAGGGGCCGGTGATCCTCCATCATGATGTCCTTGTACAGATATTTGTGTCCTTCTAAATACTCCCACTCCTCCATGGAGAAATAGACGGTGACATCCTGACACCTTATAGGAACCTGACAACACAATGATACAGTCATCACCCAGATCCCTTCATAGCGTTCCTGTATAATGTCCCAGCATTCCCAGCAGTGTCACCTCTCCAGTCAGCAGCTCAATCATCTTGTTGGTGAGCTCTAGGATCTTCTCTCTATTGGTTTCCTCATGTATCAGGGGGTGAGGTGGAGGCCCTGTGATTGGGCTCAGGGTTCTTCCCCATCCTTCAGACACAGGGTCCTGACAGCGCCCACTAGAGGTCTTCTTCACTACTGTGTAGTCCTGGTTATGGAGAGACACAGTAATAACTATCACTCCATACATCTCCAGAGTCCCTCACCTCTCCAGTCATGTCCATCTGTTAGTAACATAGATAAGATGATGTAATGTGACATCATCAGAATCTCTCACCTCTCCAGTAAGCCGGAAGAGGATCTCCAGGGTGAGATTTATTATACTCTCCGCCATCTTGTCCCTGTCCCTATCCATCCTTGACAGGTAAGTCAGGAGAAGGATCTTATATAGAAGATCTCTACTGGGTGTTTTCTATATTGTAGGAACCTTAATGGAAAGAAGATGAGACAATGTAAAACCATAAAAAAATCTAATTTAAAATATAATTACTGGAGATAAGAGGAGGAGACATCGGAGGAGATAATAAAGTGTGGATGTTTTGTTCTCTCCTTTTGTATAAATTGGAACAGAAGTTGAATGGCTTAGTCAAGGCCGTTCCTCCATGTTTGAGGTCAAAGCGAATAAAATACATCATCAGTGACGTCAGTATGAACAGCATGTAACTGCAATAGACCATCATAGGCCTCAATGGTCAGGTGATATACATACCGCCATCAGAGCTCCGACCAATGTTGTCGCTGCAGTGATGTAAACAGACTGAAGGAGACCACAGGAGCCTCCGTGCTGGAGCAGTGGAGGATTCTACAGGTCCTGTGTTATCCGGATAATTGTAAAACGCTGCGGAATATGTTGGCGATACATAAATAGTTGGTGTGAAATAGCGGCTTGATACTACACACTTTAGGGTGAGTTCACACTTCAGTTATTTGATCGGTTATTACTATTATTTTTTGTGAGCCAAAACCAGTAGTGAAGCCTACTCAGAGATAAGGTGTAATGGAAAGACCTGCACCTGTTCTGTGGTTTTGACCCAAATCCGGTTTCATACTACACATTTTAGGGAGTTCAAATTCTTTTACACTTAATTCGATGCATCAATCAGTAGTTGCGGAGTTGGTGTGAAATTGTGGCCTGACACTGTTGCTCTTTTACCCTTGCAGTTAATGTTACGGTACAGTGTGTCTGACAGACAAGTGAGGAGGAGAGATCGGCGGGCAAGTAGCGACGATAGTCGCGTGGGAGCTGGTGTTGCAAGCGGACAGACATGTGGCCCTGAGACTGGTGAGGGTGACACCAGTGACATGCAGACAGTGGCAGACAATGATGTGGCCAATCGCACGTGGGAGCCGGGTGAAGAGGGGGCTTCATCATCATCATCAGCAGAAGAGGCAGCGGCTGAGCCAGCAGGGTGGTAGTGCGGTTGTGAATCAGCAGGGTGGAAGCAGTGTGAGATCTGTAGCCAAATGTGCCCAGGGTAGACCGTCTGCTACTCAGGAGCCTACCTGTCCGGAAAGAAGTAGCGGCGCATAGATTCACGGAGGCAGTGGTAGCAGACAGTCATCACGGTGGAGGGAAAATGCCATACTCGGTAGTGTGGACCGCCAGAGGACGATTAGCATGGCCCACTCTGTGACTGGGCCACTGTGTTGACTCCTCATGCTGTTGCCACCTCACCACTCTGTGACTGTGTTGACTCCTTATGCTGTTGCCACCTCACCACTCTGTGACTGTGTTGACTCCTCATGCTGTTGCCACTTCACCACTCTGTGACTGGGCCACTGTGTTGACTCCTCATGCTGTTGCCACCTCACCACTCTGTGACTGGGCCACTGTGTTGACTCCTCATGCTGTTGCCGCCTCACCACTCTGTGACTGTGTTGACTCCTCATGCTGTTGCCACCTCACCACTCTGTGACTGTGTTGACTCCCCATGCTGTTGCCACCTCACCAGTCTGTGACTGTGTTGACTCCTCATGCTGTTGCCACCTCATTACTCTGTGACTGTGTTGACTCCTCATGCTGTTGCCACCTCACCACTCGGTCATGGGGGCACTGCTTGTTTCAGCGTGTAACAGAACAGGTTCTGCAGAAATCTATGTGGAATCACCTGACGGTGTAAAAGTAGTGCGCTCTTTCATGCTATAGTAGGATCTTGGGCCGCTGCACGTTTCTTCATACCTGGTGCTAACATTGACCCGTAAGGCTGAGTTCACACTTGAGTTATTTGGTCAGGTTTGGCCCTGTAACTGACCAAATAAGTAAAGTGGAAAGTGATTCTAAGAGCAACGCCTGTCATCTGCGTGTCATACTGACTCCCTATACATTTGTATGCAATGCACAGTGTTCTACACCACTATACAGGCCCTCAGCAGCCAGGAATAGCTGTTTTTTAACGCGATTCGTCACAAATAAAGTTGGATCGAATCCAATTTTTTGTCAAAATTTGGCGAACCGTCCATCTCTACTCACGACCACACAGATGTTGCAATTTAATACATTTATTTTTAACAAGCGCCATGATGAAATACATTCTTAACCCTTAGGATACCGGAGGTTTTTTTGTTTTTGCGTTTTTATTATTTCTTCCCTATCTTCCCTGAGCCATAACTTTTTTATTGTTCCGTTCACATAGCTGTATGGGGTTTATTTTTTTGCGGGACACACTGTACTTTCTAATGCCATCATTTAATATGGCATACAATGCAGTGGGAAGCAGAATAAAAATTCCAAATGGGTTGGAATTGGAAAAAAAAAACAATTACATTATCCCCTGCCGGCTCACTTCTCTAGACGTGCTTCAAGTCAAGGTAACTGCGCCCCCTTCCTTGCCCCTTCGCTGTGACTGACAGCCGGCAGTTCGGCTGGCTTTGCCGAACTCTATGCTTAAGCGCTGTCAGTCACAGCGAAGGGGCAGGGAAGGGGGCGCAGTTACCTTGACTTGAAGCAAGGAAGCTCTTCTACTACTGCAACTCGTTTTTATCCAGTCGTGTTTTTAGTGACTTTTTTCAATAAAGTTTGAATTTTATATGTTTTAGGCGTTAGATTTATTCATCTCTATTGTGTCTATGGATATTAGAAAGAAGTCGGTGGAATTTTCTCTTTATAGTAACTTTTTATATGTTTTACCGTGTTCCAGTCCCCGTCTCTGATCTCCTGGATATGTCTTCTATATAACGCCCCCTGCTCCAGTCCACGTCTATGAGACCTCCTGGATATGTCTTCTATATAACGCCCCCTGCTCCAGTCCATGTCTCTGAGATCTCCTGGATATGTCTTCTATATAACGCCCCCTACTCCAGTCCACGTCTCTGAGATCTCCTGGATATGTCTTCTATATAACGCCCCCTCCTCCAGTCCATATCTCTGAGATCTCCTGGATATATCTTCTATATAACGCCCCCTGCTCCAGTCCACGTCTCTGAGATCTCCTGGATATGTCTTCTATATAACGCCCCCTCCTCCAGTCCACGTCTCTGAGATCTCCTGGATATGTCTTCTATATACGCCCCTCTCCAGTCCACGTCTCTGAGATCTCTGGATATGTCTTCTATATAACGCCCCCTGCTCCAGTCCATGTCTCTGAGATCTCCTGGATATGTCTTCTATATAACGCCCCCTGCTCCAGTCCATGTGTCTGAGATCTCCTGGATATGTCTTCTATGTAACGCCCCCTGCTCCAGTCCACGTCTCTGAGATCTCCTGGATAGGTCTTCTTTATAACGTCCCCTGGTCCAGTCCACGTCTCTGAGATCTCCTGGATATGTCTTCTATATAAAGCCCCCTGCTCCAGTCCACATCTCTGAGATCTCCTGGATATGTCTGCTATATAACGCCCCCTGGTCCAGTCCACGTCTCTGAGATCTCCTGGATATGTCTTCTTTATAACGTCCCCTGGTCCAGTCCACGTCTCTGAGATCTCCTGGATATGTCTTCTATATAAAGCCCCTGCTCCAGTCCACGTCTCTGAGATCTCCTGGATATGTCTTCTATATAAAGCCCCCTGCTCCAGTCCACGTCTCTGAGATCTCCTGGATATGTCTTCTATATAACGCCCCCTGGTCCAGTCCACGTCTCTGAGATCTCCTGGATATGTCTTCTTTATAACGCCCCCTGCTCCAGTCCACGTCTCTGAAAACTCTTGGATATGTCTTCTATATAACGCCCCCTCCTCCAGTCCACGTCTGTGAGATCTCCTGGATATGTCTTCTATATAACGCCCCCTCCTCCAGTCCACGTCTCTGAGATCTCCTGGATATGTCTTCTATATAAAACACCCCCTGCTCCAGTCCACGTCTCTGAGATCTCCTGGATATGTCTTCTATATAACGCCCCCTGCTCCAGTCCATGTGTCTGAGATCTCCTGGATATGTCTTCTATGTAACGCCCCCTGCTCCAGTCCACGTCTCTGAGAACTCTTGGATATGTCTTCTATATAATGCCCCCACCTCCAGTCCACGTCTCTGAGATCTCCTGGATATGTCTTCTATATAACGCCCCCTCCTCCAGTCCACGTCTCTGAGATCTCCTGGATATGTCTTCTATATAACGCCCCCTGCTCCAGTCCACGTCTCTGAGATCTCCTGGATATGTCTTCTATATAGCGCCCCCTGCTCCAGTCCACGTCTCTGAGATCTCCTGGATATGTCTTCTATATAACGCCCCCTACTCCAGTCCACGTCTCTGAGATCTCCTGGATATGTCTTCTATATAACGCCCCCTCCTCCAGTCCATATCTCTGAGATCTCCTGGATATATCTTCTATATAACGCCCCCTGCTCCAGTCCACGTCTCTGAGATCTCCTGGATATGTCTTCTATATAACGCCCCCTCCTCCAGTCCACGTCTCTGAGATCTCCTGGATATGTCTTCTATATATAACACCCCCTGCTCCAGTCCACGTCTCTGAGATCTCCTGGATATGTCTTCTATATAACGCCCCCTGCTCCAGTCCATGTGTCTGAGATCTCCTGGATATGTCTTCTATGTAACGCCCCCTGCTCCAGTCCACGTCTCTGAGATCTCCTGGATATGTCTTCTTTATAACGTCCCCTGGTCCAGTCCACGTCTCTGAGATCTCCTGGATATGTCTTCTATATAAAGCCCCCTGCTCCAGTCCACATCTCTGAGATCTCCTGGATATGTCTGCTATATAACGCCCCCTGGTCCAGTCCACGTCTCTGAGATCTCCTGGATATGTCTTCTTTATAACGTCCCCTGGTCCAGTCCACGTCTCTGAGATCTCCTGGATATGTCTTCTATATAAAGCCCCCTGCTCCAGTCCACGTCTCTGAGATCTCCTGGATATGTCTTCTATATAAAGCCCCCTGCTCCAGTCCACATCTCTGAGATCTCCTGGATATGTCTTCTTTATAACGCCCCCTGCTCCAGTCCACGTCTCTGAAAACTCTTGGATATGTCTTCTATATAACGCCCCCTCCTCCAGTCCACGTCTGTGAGATCTCCTGGATATGTCTTCTATATAACGCCCCCTCCTCCAGTCCACGTCTCTGAGATCTCCTGGATATGTCTTCTATATAACGCCCCCTGCTCCAGTCCATGTGTCTGAGATCTCCTGGATATGTCTTCTATGTAACGCCCCCTGCTCCAGTCCACGTCTCTGAGAACTCTTGGATATGTCTTCTATATAATGCCCCCACCTCCAGTCCACGTCTCTGAGATCTCTTGGATATGTCTTCTATGTAACGCCCCCTCCTCCAGTCCACGTCTCTGAGATCTCCTGGATATGTCTTCTATATAACGCCCCCTGCTCCAGTCCATGTCTCTGAGATCTCCTGGATATGTCTTCTATATAACGCCCCCTCCTCCAGTCCACGTCTCTGAGATCTCCTGGATATGTCTTCTATAGAACGCACCTTCCTCCAGTCCACGTCTCTGAGGTCTCCTGGATATGTCTTCTATATAACGCCCCCTCCTCCAGTCCACGTCTCTGAGATCTCCTGGATATGTCTTCTTTATAATGTCCCCTGGTCCAGTCCACGTCTCTGAGATCTCCTGGATATGTCTTCTATATAACGCCCACTGCTCCAGTCCACGTCTCTGAGATCTCCTGGATATGTCTTCTATATAGCGCCCCCTGCTCCAGTCCACGTCTCTGAGGTCTCCTGGATATGTCTTCTATAGAACGCACCTTCCTCCAGTCCACGTCTCTGAGATCTCCTGGATATGTCTTCTATATAACGCCCCCTGGTCCAGTCCACGTCTCTGAGATCTCCTGGATATGTCTTCTATATAACGTCCCCTGGTCCAGTCCACGTCTCTGAGATCTCCTGGATATGTCTTCTATATAAAGCCCCCTGCTCCAGTCCACGTCTCTGAGATCTCCTGGATATGTCTTCTATATAAAGCCCCCTGCTCCAGTCCACATCTCTGAGATCTCCTGGATATGTCTTCTATATAACGCCCCTGGTCCAGTCCACGTCTCTGAGATCTCCTGGATATGTCTTCTTTATAACGCCCCCTGCTCCAGTCCACGTCTCTGAAAACTCTTGGATATGTCTTCTATATAACGCCCCTCCTCCAGTCCACGTCTGTGAGATCTCCTGGATATGTCTTCTATATAACGCCCCCTCCTCCAGTCCACGTCTCTGAGATCTCCTGGATATGTCTTCTATATAAAACACCCCCTGCTCCAGTCCACGTCTCTGAGATCTCCTGGATATGTCTTCTATATAACGCCCCCTGCTCCAGTCCACGTCTCTGAGATCTCCTGGATATGTCTTCTATATAACGCCCCCTGCTCCAGTCCACGTCTCTGAGATCTCCTGGATATGTCTTCTATATAACGCCCCCTGCTCCAGTCCACGTCTCTGAGATCTCTTGGATATGTCTTCTATATAACGCCCCCTGCTCCAGTCCACGTCTCTGAGATCTCCTGGATATGTCTTCTATATAACGCCCCCTGCTCCAGTCCATGTCTCTGAGATCTCCTGGATATGTCTTCTATATAGCGCCCCCTGCTCCAGTCCACGTCTCTGAGGTCTCCTGGATATGTCTTCTATAGAACGCACCTTCCTCCAGTCCACGTCTCTGAGATCTCCTGGATATGTCTTCTATATAACGCCCCCTGGTCCAGTCCACGTCTCTGAGATCTCCTGGATATGTCTTCTTTATAACGTCCCCTGGTCCAGTCCACGTCTCTGAGATCTCCTGGATATGTCTTCTATATAAAGCCCCCTGCTCCAGTCCACGTCTCTGAGATCTCCTGGATATGTCTTCAATATAAAGCCCCCTGCTCCAGTCCACATCTCTGAGATCTCCTGGATATGTCTTCTATATAACGCCCCCTGGTCCAGTCCACGTCTCTGAGATCTCCTGGATATGTCTTCTTTATAACGCCCCCTGCTCCAGTCCACGTCTCTGAGAACTCTTGGATATGTCTTCTATATAACGCCCCCTCCTCCAGTCCACGTCTGTGAGATCTCCTGGATATGTCTTCTATATAACACCCCCTCCTTCAGTCCACGTCTCTGAGAACTCTTGGATATGTCTTCTATATAATGCCCCCTGCTCCAGTCCACGTCTCTGAGATCTCCTGGATATGTCTTCTTTATAACGTCCCCTGCTCCAGTCCACGTCACTGAGATCTCCTGGATATGTCTTCTATATAACGCCCCCTGCTCCAGTCCACGTCTCTGAGATCTCCTGGATATGTCTTCTATATAATGCCCCCTCCTCCAGTCCACGTCTCTGAGATCTCCTGGATATGTCTTCTATATTACGCCCCCTGCTCCAGTCCACGTCTCTGAGAACTCTTGGATATGTCTTCTATATCAGTGTTTCCCAACCAGTGTGCCTCCAGCTGTTGCAAAACTACAACTCCCAGCATGCCAGCACAGCCAAAGGCTGTCCGGGCATGCTGGGTGTTGTAGTTTTGCAACAGCTGGAGGCACACTGGTTGGGAAACACTGTTCTATATAACGCCCCCTGCTCCAGTCCACGTCTCTGAGAACTCTTGGATATGTCTTCTATATAACGCCCCTCCTCCAGTCCACGTCTCTGAGATCTCTTGGATATGTCTTCTATGTAACGCCCCCTCCTCCAGTCCACGTCTCTGAGATCTCTTGGATATGTCTTCTATGTAACGCCCCCTCCTCCAGTCCACGTCTCTGAGATCTCCTGGATATGTCTTCTATATAACGCCCCCTGCTCCAGTCCATGTCTCTGAGATCTCCTGGATATGTCTTCTATATAACGCCCCCTGCTCCTGGCTTTTGTGACACCTAAGGAAGGCCGCCCTCAAAATGCATTGTATCCTAGAACCAACCTCTTGTGATGTGTATTTTATGTTATTATCTTTAAGCTCGTGTCCTCCCCGGAATCCTGCGTCTTTACTTCCTGCTTCATGTTCTCTGGAATCTGTTGATTAGGCTGAGTTCACACTGCAGTTATGTGATCAGTTATTTCCATCAGTTATTGTGAGAAAAAACCTGGTGTGGGTGAAAACCACAGAACAGGTGCAGGTCTTTCCATTACACCTTATCCCTGAGTAGGCTTCACTACTGGTTTTGGCTCAATAACTGAAGGAAATAACTGACCAAATAACTGAAGTGTGAACTTGGCCTTAAGGGCGGATGGAGCTGTGTATCTTTCTGGCTGTGGGGCCTTATATGTGTGAATCCGTTGAGTGTTCCCCTTACCTGAGGGCAGGCGTGTCCTCCTCTGACAATCCTTCACTATGGAGCGTCCTGAGCTCATGCAGTAGTCGGGCTCCAGGCTGTGATGCAGGAGAAGGTACAGGACCTGTGATGGTGTCATAACCATGTGATCATGTGTGGGCGGAGTCAGGCTGTGCAGCATTAGAAGGTACAGGACCTGTGATGATGTCATAACCATGTGGTCTTGTGTGGGAGGAGCCATAAAGATCACATGACCAGGATTACCTGCTCCTGTACACAGGTCTCTGCTGTACTGCTTGTAATTCCAGTCTGTATGTAGCAGAGCTGTAGGACTGTAACGTTTATGTAGATGGGCTGTATCTGTGTAATGTCTGTGTAGTAGAGCTGTATGTGTATACAACCAAGCTGTTTGTGTAATATGCCTCTGAAGACTTGTATCAGTGTGTGCAGTAGAGCTGTTTATGTGTAATGTTTAGGGTTGAGCGAACTTGTGTTTTAAGTTACATAGTAACATAGTATATAAGGCCGAAAAAAGACATTTGTCCATCCAGTTCAGCCTGTTTCCTACAAGTTGATCCAGAGGAAAGCAAAAAACCCCTGTGAGGTAGAGCCAATTTTCCCCACTTAAGGGGAAAAAATTCCTTCCCGACTCCAATCAGGCAATCAGAATAACTCCCTGGATCAACGACCCCTCTTTAGTAGCTATAGCCTGTAATATTAGTACACTCCAGAAATACATCCAGGCCCCTCTTGAATTCCTTTATTATACTCACCATCACCACCTCCTCAGGCAGAGAGCTCCATAGTCTCACTGCTCTTACCGTGAAGAACCCTTTTCTATGTTTGTGTACAAACCTTCTTTCCTCCAGATGCAGAGGATGTTCCCTCGTCACAGTGACAGTCCTGGGGATAAATAGATGATGGGAGAGATCTCTGTACTGACCCCTGATATAGTTATACATAGTTATTAGATCTCCCCTCAGTCGTCTTTTTTCTAGAGTGAATAACCCTAATTGTGATAACCTTTCAGGGTACTGTAGTTGCCCCATTCCAGTTATTACTTTAGTTGCCCTCCTCTGAACCCTCTCTAGCTCTGCTATGTCTTCCTTGTTCACGGGAGCCCAGAACTGTACACAGTACTCCATGTGTGCAGGGCCGGACTGGCCTACCGGGATACCGGGAAAATTCCCGGTAGGCCGGTAGCCCTGACTGCCGCACGGCCGGCCGGCGGCCGCAGGCACACTGGGCTCCAGTGGCGACGGAGATGAGCGCTTGCATTGCGCTCATCTCCGTGCGGAGCAGCAGCAGAGGAGGGAGAGGCGTGACCTCTCCCTGTTCCTCTGATAGGCTGCCAGCACTAGGCTGGCAGCCTATCAGAGGCCGGCTCCGGCGGCGCAATGACATCATCGCGCCGCCGAGCCGTACAGCTTCGAGACACAGGCCGGAAGAGGCCTGCATCGCATCGCTGGAGGTAAGTATAAGTGTTCTTTTTTTTTTTTTTCTGGGCACTAGGGGCTACTGGCAGCACTAAAGGGGCTACTGGCAGCACTAAAGGGGCTACTGGCAGCACTAAAGGGGCTACTGGCAGCACTAAAGGGGCTACTGGCAGATAAAGGGGCTACTGGCAGCACTAAAGGGGGCTACTGGCAGCGCTAAAGGGGCTACTGGCAGCGCTAAAGGGGCTACTGGCAGCACTAAAGGGGCTACTGGCAGCACTAAAGGGGCTACTGGCAGATAAAGGGGCTACTGGCAGATAAAGGGGCTACTGGCAGATAAAGGGGCTACTGGCAGATAAAGGGGCTACTGCCACTTAAAGCGGGCTACTGCCACTTAAAGGGGCTACTGCCACTAAAGGGGGCTACTGGCACCAAACGGGGGCTACTGGCACATAAAGGGCGCTACTGGCACATAAAGGGGCTACTGGCACATAAAGGGGCTACTGACACATAAAGGGGGCTACTGGCACATAAAGGGGCTACTGGCACATAAAGGGGCTACTGGCACAAAAGGGGCTACTGGCACATAAAGGGGCTACTGGCACATAAAGGGGCTACTGGCACTAAAGGGGCTACTGGCACATAAAGGGGCTACTGGCACATAAAGGGGCTACTGGCACTAAAGGGGGCTACTGGCACATAAAGGGGGCTACTGGCACATAAAGGAGGCTACTGCCACATAAAAGGGGCTACTGGCACTAAAGGGGCTACTGGCACATAAAGGGGGCTACTGGCACTAAAGGGGCTACTGGCACATAAAGGGGCTACTGGCACATAAAGGAGGCTACTGGCACATAAAAGGGGCTACTGGCACTAAAGGGGCTACTGGCACATAAAGGGGCTACTGGCACATAAAAGGGGCTACTGGCACTAAAGGGGCTACTGGCACTAAAGGGCTACTGGCACATAAAGGGGGCTACTGGCACATAAAGGGATGGCTACTGGCACATAAAGGGGCTACTGGCACTAAAGGGGGCTACTGGCACTAAAGGGCGCTACTGGCACTAAAGGGGACGGCTACTGGCACATAAAGGGACGGCTACTGGCACATAAAGGGGCTACTGGCACTTAAAGGGGCTACTGCCACTTAAAGGGGCTACTGGCACCAAACGGGGCTACTGGCACATAAAGGGCGCTACTGGCACTAAAGGGCGCTACTGGCACTAAAGGGGCTACTGGCACATAAAGGGGCTACTGGCACATAAAGGGGCTACTGACACATAAAGGGGCTACTGGCACATAAAGGGGGCTACTGGCACTAAAGGGGCTACTGGCACATAAAGGGGCTACTGGCACATAAAGGGGCTACTGGCACATAAAGGAGGCTACTGGCACTAAAGGGGGCTACTGGCACATAAAGGGGCTACTGGCACATAAAGGAGGCTACTGGCACATAAAAGGGGCTACTGGCACTAAAGGGGCTACTGGCACATAAAGGGGGCTACTGGCACTAAAGGGGCTACTGGCACATAAAGGGGCTACTGGCACATAAAGGAGGCTACTGGCACATAAAGGGGCTACTGGCACTAAAGGGGCTACTGGCACTAAAGGGGCTACTGGCACATAAAGGGGCTACTGGCACATAAAGGAGGCTACTGGCACATAAAGGGGCTACTGGCACTAAAGGGGCTACTGGCACTAAAGGGGCTACTGGCACATAAAGGGGCTACTGGCACATAAAGGGGATGGCTACTGGCACATAAAGGGGCTACTGGCACTAAAGGGGCTACTGGCACTAAAGGGGCTACTGGCACTAAAGGGACGGCTACTGGCACATAAAGGGACGGCTACTGGCACATAAATGGGGCTACTGGCACATAAAGGGGCTACTGGCACTAAAGGGGACGGCTACTGGCACATAAAGGGGCGGCTACTGGCACATAAAGGGGCGGCTACTGGCACATAAAGGGACGGCTACTGGTACTAAAGGGGCTACTGGCACATAAAGGGGCTACTGGCACTAAAGGGGACGGCTACTGGCACACTGTTATGGGGGCACTGTGGATGTCACTGTTATGGGGGATCTGTGGATGACACTGTTATGGGGCGCTGTGGATGTCACTGTTATGGGGGATCTGTGGATGACACTGTTATGGGGGCACTGTGGATGTCACTGTTATGGGGATCTGTGGATGACACTGTTATGGCAGAATCTATGGATGACACTGTTATGGGGAATCTGTGGATGACACTGTTATGGGGAATCTGTGGATGTCACTGTTATGGGGCGCTGTGGATGTCACTGTTATGGGGATCTGTGGATGACATACTGTTATGGGGGTACTTTCACACCTGCGGCATGGCTATCCGACCTATCCGGGCTGTTCACCCTCCTGATCCGCCCTGCCGCAAGTACCCGTGCACTGCCGTGCTGCTGCTCTGTCCTCATTGACTATAATAGGGGCAGGTGACGGAGCTATGGCGCAGCACGGCAGAGATCGCCGGACTAAAAAGTACTGCATGTCCGACTTTTTAGTCCGGCGATCTCTGCCATGCTGCACCATAGCTCCGCCCTGCCCCTATTATAGTCAATGGGGACAGAGCAGCAGCACGGCAGTGCACGGGTACTGCGGCATGGCGGATCAGGAGGGTGAACAGCCCGGATAGGTCGGATAGCCATGCCGCAGGTGTAAAAGTACCCCCATAACAGTATGTCATCCACAGATTCCCCATAACAGTGTCATCCATAGATTCCGCCATAACAGTGTCATCCACA
Organism: Bufotes viridis; assembly: GCA_033119425.1. NCBI lineage: Eukaryota > Metazoa > Chordata > Amphibia > Anura > Bufonidae > Bufotes > Bufotes viridis. The sequence continues at coordinate 285,534,735 of CM065594.1, forward strand.
GATCCCCATAAGTGTGTCATCCACAGATCCCCCATAAGTGTGTCATCCACAGATCCCCATAAGTGTGTCATCCACAGATCCCCCATAACAGTGTCATCCACAGATCCCCATAACAGTGTCATCCACAGATCCCCATAACAGTGTCATCCACAGATCCCCATAACAGTGTGTCATCCACAGATCCCCACAACAGTGTGTCATCCACAGATCCCCCATAACAGTGTGTCATCCACAGATCCCCCATAAAAGTGTGTCATCCACAGATCCCCATAGCAGTGTATCATCCACAGATCCCCCATAACAGTGTGTCATCCACAGATCCCCCATAACAGTGTGTCATCCACAGATCCCCATAGCAGTGTGCCTGCCCTGCGCACTGAGGACAGATTGAAAAGAGGGGAAGATCCGTGGAAGCAAGCAGAGGACAGCACAGCAGAAAATGGAATAGGTTCTTTTGTAAGTAAATTATTTTATTATAAATGTACCCCTGCATACCGCAATACTCTCGTATTTTGAATTTATATATACTTATTTCGTTTTTTTTCAGTTGTATGAATTTAAGTGGGGAAAATTATTAGTGCCCCCCCATTTTGACTGTGGTATCTTATGTGCCTCCCATATATTGTTCCTAGAGTTGCCACTGCGCAGAGGCCAAGTCACGGCAACGCTAGGGTAAGGCCCGGCCTGTGTGTGTGTATATAATTATATATATATATACATATATATATACACATACATACACACGCTCGCGGCGTGTGTGTTTGGGGCTGGTATGCAACTTTTTCCAGGGCTGGTTTTTATCCCCAGTCCGGCCCTGCATGTGTGGTCTGACTATTGATTTGTAAAGTGGTAGGACTATGTTCTCATCACGGGCATCTATGCCCCTTTTGATGCAACCCATTATCTTATTGGCCTTGGCAGTAGCTCCCTGGCACTGTTTTTTGCAGCTTAGTTTGTTATTTATTAAAATTCCTAGATCCTTTTCCATGTCAGTGTTACTGAGTGTTTTACCATTTAGTAAGTTTAGTAAGTTCTGTGTCCAAAGTTCGGGTTATCGAAGAATCCCGTTATGGATTCTGCTACCGCGGCCCATAAAGGAATTTGGAATCCATAAGGGGATTCTTCGATAACCCAAACTTTGGACGCAGAACTTAAAACATAAGTTCGCTTAACCCTAGTAATGTTCAGTTACTACAGCTGAGTCTTTGTCATGTCCATGTAGCAGAGCCGGCGATGTAATCTGCTGGTATCGGGGCTCGGTGTGTGCTCAGGAGATGTTTAGGGGTAACTCTATCCCTTTTATCCGTATCAGGTATTAGAAATGATGTAACCGATATCTTATGTCGGGGGCAGACCTAGGATTTCCACCTTAGTTGTTAAAGTAAAATGTATTATCTTCTGTTATTTTCTAGTTTTAGCACATAAATGGCCGCGCTGTGTCTTATCGCTGGGGATTTCCTTTGTAGTGGATTTGAGCTTGTCTGCTGCTCCATTCCAATGGGAGAACATGGGCCCCGTTCTCATGACTGTCAGGGGCCCCCAGCGAATGGACCCCCACAATAAGTGGACAGGAGATATGTTCCCTTTAATAGCTCCGCCTTGTGTCAGTCTTGTGTCACTGGCGGAATATCAAAGATGAGATTTTAGTCTTCAGAGATTAGAAAAAACGCATCCGGCGACGCTGGAGAACTGCGGAAATGTCGGACAGATTGTGATCGGAGGCAGGACAGGCTCGGAGAGGTAAAGCGGTGATTAGTGTGACGGGGGATGGAGAGAAGGCGGGAAGGTTGTCCTCAGTGACAGCGGTAAAGCAGGTGATGTGGGAAGAGCAGCGAGTAGTAACGTAGAGCGGCTGAGAGGACGGCGGCTCCGAGCTTCATCTAACGCTGCCGATGGTTTAGAGATAAGAGGCATAGTCCTCAGCTGAGAAGAGGGGGGGTCAGACGGGGTACAGGGGGGGGAGGTAAAGGGATGAAGTAATTATTTGGGGTTGTGGGACAGAGACGAGTAATAGAAGTAAAGAAGTTCGGCTGTGAGGAGGTGAGAGCCGACATGAAGCTGCTTCTCTGTAGGTCATGAAGTCTTCTTTGGGTGGGATTTCTTCCGGCTTCGTTCTGGACTCTGGAAGCCTCAGCTTTTCTGTTTGTGTCGGGGCTGGGGATGGATTTGTTGGTTCTGCTCTGTGTGAGACGCAGGGGGAGAGCTTGTGGTGTTCTATAAGACAGCGGCTGCATCTGCATCATGAAGAGAAGATATGACCTGCGCTGATGACCCGGTCACAGACAAGATTGGTTATGTCCGGCAGGAATTTCCAAGTCCCCAAACAGTTTCGATCCTCCCCCTTGCACACTTCCACATGCTCTCTCTCCTCTTTTGAACCTATAACTGATGAAGTCTTTAGGCTTCTCTCTTCTTCTCGACCCACCACCTGTCCCCTCTCACCTATTATATCCCCTCACACCTTCTTCAGTCACTCTCCTCAGCTGTAATTACTCATCTAACTACAATATTTCTCTCTTTTCTGTTATCTTTCCGGACTCTCTGAAACCTTCTGTTATAACGCCACTACTAAAAAAAATCTCCTCACCCGACCTGTGCTGCTCTCTACTGTCCTGTTTCTAATCTCCCCTTTATCTCTAAACTCCTGGAACATCTCTTCTACTCTCATTTAATAAGCTATCTTTCTGCAAACTCTCTTTTTGACTCTTTTAAATGTCATGAATCAGCGGGTGAGAACTTACTGTGCCACTGACTGGCTGTACTCTGGAGGGGTGTGTCTAAGCAACTACCTGGTTTTCACTAGAGCCTCAGATGGTGAGGATAGACTTGAGCCGTTAAGGTAGTTGCCAGGAGATACTCCAGAGCAATCCTCGAGCCAGTGGCAACTGATTGAGGCGGATCAGGGGATACCTGGGTATGTACCAGAAGTACAGTCAGGCAGCCGGGGTCCTTACCTGGAGCAACAGTGCAGTAGCGAAGGATGAGGAAGAGGCATAGTCAGACAGACAAAAGGTCAGGGCAGGCGGCACGGGTCAGGCAATCCGGGTCGGCATCAGGAGAGACAAATCGAGCAGGCAGGGATGAGACAATAAACAAAGTCCAGGAATGAGGTATAGGTCAGAAGCACACAAGAGTATCAGAAACTTAGCAAACACAAGGACCTTGACACTGAGGCATCTGGGAAGGGGACTGAGCCACTAAAGCACCTGCAGAAGAGCCTGGGTTGGCCAGCGAGGTCACCTGACCCACCCCACAAAGCACAGGGAGTAATGCGCTCCGCCTTTAGAGCAGTGTAACATGAAACCAGCCGAACTCATGCTGTGTCCAGGGCTGAGTGGAAGCTGTGGAGCGGAATCCTCAGAAGCAGTAACAGTGCCCAGGACCGCAGCGGTGATTGAGAATCACCGGCCACAGGTCACCGCTGAACATAGTGACAGGGACCACGACCATGAGTCCACAATGGGACAAAAACCTTCTTATCAGGACCGAAGCCCTTCCAGTCCACCGGGTAGTAGGTCTTCTTACCACGTTTCCTAAAGTCCAAGATATTCTTGACCTTGAATGTCTCTTTCAAGTCTTCAGATACCGGAGTCATCGTAGAAGGAGCTGTTGAGAAGCGATTAAGGACTACCGGTTTGAGCAAGGATACGTGGAAGGCATTGGGGACACGAAGAGAGAGAGAGGTAGCCTTAACTTGTAGGTGACTTGATTGATCCTCTCCATAAAGGGTCCCAGGAACCTAGGGGCAAACTTGAAACTAGGGACCCTTAAATGGATGTTTCTGGGGGAGAGCCATACCTTATCTCCTGGCAAAAACGGAGGCGTTTTTTTTCTTTTCCTGTCCGCATTTGTCTTAATGCGGGTCACTGTCTCGGTATCTTGCCAGATCTTTAAAAAATCTCTAAAAGAGGAATCCGCCGCTGGTACCCCAGAAGATATAAAAACTGGTAGAGGAGTACAAGGATGTTGTCCAAAAACGAAAAAGAAAGGAGATGACCCAGTAGACTCACTAGTATGGTTATTGTAGGATAACTCTGCCCAAGGTAACAATTGTACCCAGTTGTCATGTTGAGCAGAAACAAAATGCCAAAGGTAATTCTCAAGTATATGATTGACTAGCTCTACTTGCCCGTTGGTTTGGGGGGGATAACCGGAGGAGAAGTCCAGGTCAATTTCTAACAGTCGGCAAAGAGCTCTCCAGAGCTTGAAGGTAAACTGGACTCCCCGATCAGAAACAGTATTCCAAGGTTAACCATGCAGACAAAATATTTGCTTTACAAACAGTTTGGCAAGTTCCTCAGCCGAGGGAAATCCAGTCAAAGGAATGAAGTTCGCCATCTTGGAGAAGCAGTTCACGACCACCCAAATCACAGTACATCCGGCCGAAGAGGGCAGATCAGTAACAGAGTACATGGCAATGTGTTGGCATGAAGCATCAGGAACAGGCAGTGGTAGCAACAGAACGGGTGGTTTGCTCCTGGAGACTTTATTTTGAGCACAGACGGTGCAAGCAGAGACATAATCACGCATAACTTTGGACGATGTATGCCACCAGTAGTGGAGAGTCACCAGTGCCATCGTCTTGCGAGTACCTGGGTGACCGGCCAGCTTGAAGTTGTGCCCCCACGTTAGGATATGCTTTCTTTTGGCAGATGGCACAAATGTCCTCCCGGGAGGAATGTCTCTTAAGAGAACAGGAGCCACTGTGATCAAGAGAGCCAGATCTACAATGTTTTGGGCCTCCTCCTGCTGGTCAGCGAAGTCAAATGACCTAGACAGAGCATCCGCCTTGATGTTTTTCTTAGCCGGGCGAAAGTGCAACTCGAAATTAAAACAAGAGAAGAAGAGAGACCACCTGGCTTGGCGAGGGTTCAGAGGCTGGGCTGTCTGCAGATATGTGAGGTTCTTGTAATCCGTGAATATTATCACCGGAAGCTCAACCCCCTCTAACAGATAACGCCACTCCTCCAAAGCAAGTTTTATGGCTAGAAGTTCTCGGTCTCCTATACAGTAATTACTTTCAGCCGATGAGAAGAGTTTGGAGGAGAACCTACAGGTAAACATCTTGCCCTTGGATCCTCTCTGTAAAAGAACAGCACTGGCTCCTATGGAGGAGGTGTCCACTTCTAGAAAGAATTGGCGGGAGACATTAGGGTGACGCAGAACCGGTGGAGAAGCAAAGGACTTCTTTAATTGGACGAAGGTGGCCTCTGTCTCTGGAGTCCAGTTCTTGGCATTCACCCCTTTTCTAGAAAGAAAAGAGATTGGAGATGTAAGGGATGAAAAATTCGAGATGAATTGCTGATAGAAATTAGCGAATCCCAGGAAGGGCTGTATAGCCCAAAGGCCCGGTGGGTGGGGCCAGTCCATTACTGCCTTTAACTTTTCGGGATCCATCGCAACCCGGCATCCAAGATGACGTATCTGAGAAACGGTACAGTAGACTTTTCGAAAAGGCATTTCTCGAGTTTGGCATAAAGACGATTTTCTCTCAACCACTGTTATATTATACGTACATACTTCTGGTTAGTTGTTAAATCCAGGGAATAGATTAGGATATCCTCCAGATACACTATTACGCATACATTAAGAAGATCCCGGAAGATGTCATTCACCAACTCCTGGAATACCGCGAGAGCATTGCACAGACCGAAGGGCATGACGAAATACTCGTAGTGTCCGTCACGAGTGTTAAAAGCAGTGGTCCACTCATCGCCCTTTTGAATGCGGATAAGATTATTTGCACCGCGCAGGTCGAATTTAGTAAAGACCTTAGCTCCCCGGATCCTGTGGAAGAGTTCAGAGATTAGTGGTAGAGGGTATCTGTTCTCGATTGTGACCTTATTCAGACCACGATAGTCAATACAGGGCAGCAAGGATCCAACTTTTTTTTGCACAAAGAAGAACCCGGCACCGGCTGGTGAAGTAGATTTCTGGATAAAACCCCTCTCGAGATTTTCTTTAATGTACTCAGACATCGCTTGGGTCTCGGGAAGTGAGAGTGGGTAGACTTGACCACGAGGAGGAGTGGCACCAGGCAGAAGGTCAATCGGACAATCATAAGGACGATGAGGAAGCAGGGTCTCTGCCTCTCTCTTGCTGAAAACATCTGAAAAACTGGCTTACTGGTGCGGGAGTCCAGGCAGGTCTACTGGTACAGTAGGCGAGGAAGCCAGTCGGACCTTCGATAGGCAGGTGGAATGACAGCATGATCTTCAACGTAGAATCTGACCGGAGTTCTAGTCCAGAACTGGAGAGTGCTGATGCAGCCAGGGAAGACCCAGGATAACCGGATTCATGGACGCTGGCAGCACGTAGAAGAAGATCATTTCAGAGTGCAGAACCCCAATTTGCAACTTGAGGGGCAAAGTCACAGAGAGCACTGGTTAAGGGACTGGCAGTCCATTAACAGAGGCCACTGACAGAGGCCTTTCAAAACGGATGGTAGGTAGCCGGAACTGATGGACCAGAGCTTGCTCAATTTAATTACTGGCCGACCCAGAATCCAGGAATGGACACAGACAGCGTGACTCCTTTGTGTGAGAGAGTCACCGGAAAAGAAAGTTTCAGAGAGGACTTCTCTTTGTCTAGGACCACCTCTCCAATAGATCCTAGACATTGGTGTTTCCTGGCTTCTGGGGACTATTACGCACGAAGTTGGCCTTGTTGCCACCGCAATACAAGCACAAGTTATCTGCTCTACGGCATAAACTTTCTTGGTGAGACAATCGAAGGTGCTCTACTTGCATGGGCTCTTCAGGTGGGGTGCAGACTAGAGGAAGCAGCGGCCTCTGAAGGGAAGGAGCCAGCCAAGGTGGCCTTTTGGTGCACGCGACCTCCTTACCTCCTTAGAACGTTCCTTGAAGCGCATATCTATTCTAGTAGCCAAGGTGATCAGGTCATTCAGAATAGAAGGACAGTCATGACCAGCTAGTTCATCCTTAATCCGGTCAAAAAGGCCCTCCCAGAACACTGCCAGCTGAGCCTCATTGTTCCACGAAAGTTTGGCAGCCAGGGTACGAAACTGGATGTCGTACTGATCCACGGAAGAGAAACCCTGCCGTAGACGTAGCAGAGCTGAGGCAGAGGAGGCCATGTAACCGGGCTTTTCAAAGACAAGCCGGAAGGTAGCCAGAAAAGACTGCAAATTTGTAGTCTCAGGACATCCATGTTCCAAAATAAGATTTGCCCAAGCAAGGGTCTAATTAGACAGCAGGGACACAATGAAGGCAACCTTGGATCTCTCAGTGGGAAACTTTTGCTCATGCAACTCAAAGTGGATCAAACACTAGTTCAGGAATCCATGACAGGTTTTTGGATCTCCCCCATAGCGTGAAGGCAGAGGGAGTTGTACCCCAGCGGTACACAAATCTGAACTCAACGGTGTGGAAACTGCAGGAGTAGCAGTGCCTGACGACCCTGCAGTCGCTGGGGACGAGATGGCATCCATGCGAGCAGTAACATTTTGCAAGAACTGCATCAAGATATCCTGAAGTTCGTTCTGGCGCTTTAATTTATGTAACAGTTCCTGGACAACAGGCTGGGGATAACCAGCAGGGTCCATGGCCTCAGTGTACTGTCACGGATCAGCAGGTGTGAACCCACTATGCCACTAACTTGCTATACTCTGGAGGGGCGTGTCTAAGCAACTACCTTGTTTTCACTAGAGCCTCAAATGGTGAGGATAGACTTGAGCCGTTGGGGTAGTTGCCAGGGGCTACTCCAGAGCAATCCTGGAGTCAGTGGCAGCTGGTCCAGGAGAGATATATGGGTAGGTACCAGAAGTACACTCGTAGTCAGGCAGGCGGGGTCGTTACCAGGAGCAACAGTGCAGTAGCGAAGGATGAGGAAGAGGCGTAGTCAGACAGGCAAAAGGTCAGGGCAGGAGGTACAGGTACAGGTCAGGCAATCCGGGTCGGCAACAGGAGAGACAAATCGAGCAGGCAGGGATGAGACGATACGCAGAGTCCAGGAACGAGATGTAAGTCAGAAGCACACAAGAGTATCAGGAACTTAGCAAACACAAGGATTTTGACACTGAGGCATCTGGGAAGGGGGCTGAGCCACTAACGTAACTGCCGGAGAACCTGGGTTGGCCAGCGAGGTCGCCTGACCCACCCCACACAGCCCATGGAGTAATGTGCTCCGCCCTTAGAGCAGTGTAACATGAAACCAGGCCGAACTCATGCTGTGTCCAGGGCTGAGTGGAAGCTGTGGCGCGGAATTCTCAGAAGCAAAGAGTCAAAGACCACAGCAGTGAATGAGAAACACCGGCCACAGGTCACATCTGAATGTGGCGCCCGGGACCACGGCGATAAGTAGGGGAATAGCAGCGTACAGCAGCCACTGTTACATTATACCATGCCTTCCGCTCTCTCCACTCTACTGAAACTTTCTTTACTAAAGTGTCCAGTCATCTCCTGACAGCAAAAAGAAATGGCGACTATTCTCTACTGATTCTTCTGGATCCCCCTGCAACATTTGATATGGTAGATTACAAACTAAACTAAAACTGAGCCGCTCAAAAACTGAACTACTTGTCTTTTCCCTTATCTACTAACCAACCTAAACTTGATATTTCAATTTCGGTCTGCGGTACTCCTGGGCATCGTGCCCCCTGTCTTGGGGCCATGTTTGACTTGAATCTTTCCTTTGTTCCCTATATCCAATTACTTACACACTCTTGTTATCTACACCTCTAGAACATCTCCAGAATCGGGTGGAAGCGGCCAAAACTCTGTTGTTGCCTTGATTCACTCTCGTCTTGGATACTGTAATTCATTACTAATTGGTCTTCCTCTTACTAAACTCTCCCTCTTCAGTCTGTCCTAAATGCTGTAGCTAGGCTTATCTGTCTACCCGCTACACTGATTCTTCTAGCCTGTGCTAGTCACTTCAATGGTTCCGCATCCAACACAGAATACAGTTCGAACTTCTCACCCTCAACCACAAAGCTCTCCACAGGGTTGCACCTCCATACATCTCCTCCCTCATTTCCATCTACCATCCTACTTGTGCTGTCCATTGTGCCAGTGATCTCAGACTTACATCCTCCATAATTCGTACCTCTCACTTTGGTTTTCAAGTGTTTTCTTGAGCTGCACCTACTCTCTGGAATGCTCTGCCCCAGAATATCGTTTTAACACCCTACTTCCCTACCTTAAATTGTGCCTTAACCCCTCCCCGACATATGACGTAATAGTATGTAATAATGGAATGGGACTTCCCGTAGTTTGACTTACTAGGTCGTCATGCTGATCGGGCGGCCGCCAGAACGGTGGCTTTTATGTTGTAGTCAGCGCTGACCGCAGTATAGCCGATATTTGCGGTCAGTCAGGGTCTCCATCGGGTTTCTGCTCTGCGGTGACGGGGACCAGATGGGTGAGAAGTAGTGTTGATCGAGCATGCTCGGCCGACACTACGCATCCTGCACTAAATACCGTGTAATAGGCCGCTGCGGACAGTTAAATTATTTGCGCCACATCTCCTGTGTAAAGTGTGCTCATCCCTAAAATATCACTGACATCCAGTGTACTTTTTCCGTAGACGATGTCCACTGCGGATATTGACATTAGTTGCGCCATATCTGCAGTGGAACGTGTCCGCTGAAAAAAATGTATCTGTGACCTAGAGTGTACTTTTTTAATAGATGGTGTCCGCTGCAGACTGTGACATTAGTAGCGCATCATCTGCAGTGTAACATGTGTGCTGAAAAAATTTGTTTGTGACATACAGTGTACTTTTTCAATAGACAGTGTCCACTGCAGACAGTGACATTACCAGAGCCACATCTAAAGTGTAACGTGTGCGTTTAAAAAATGTATCAGTGACATACAGTGTTCTTTTTCAATAGACTGTGTGTCTGCTTCTGAGAGTGATATTACCAGGCACACATCTAAATTGTAAGGTGTGCATTAAAAAAATGTATCAGAGACATACAGTGTACTTTTTCAATAGATGGTGTCATCTTGTGAGAGCGACATTACCAGGCCCACATCTGAAGTGTATGGTGTGCGTTTAAACAATTTATCAGCGTCTTTTTTTGCTCACTTCCGAATCCTACGCTACTGTATGTGTGACATACACACATTTAAAATGAAGAAGGCAAGCAGTAAGGATGGGGAAGTGGCCGTGATGCTGATGGTGCACGCTGAGGCCATGGCCCTGGGCGCGCAGAAACTGTGCCTGCTGCCAGAGCACAAGAAAAACAATCATCCACGATACCTAGCTGCATGTCCCAGTTTGCAGGGCAGCGCAGAACACCACTCTTTAAGTGAGACCAGGTGGTCAGTTGGATTGCAGCAGATAATGCTTCCAGTCGGTTAAGCACCACCCAAGTCCAGTGTCAGTAGCCAGGAGTCTGGTCACCCCGATTTTCCTTCCTCCCACCATGGAGAGTCTGGAAAAACAAGTGATCCCACACTCAGATATTCATATGACCTCTTTTCATCGCCATTACTTCATTTAGCCCTCTCGCAAAGCACGCTTGAAGAGGGGCATGATATCTTGTGCCCAGATTCCCAACATCTTGAGCATCCACAGTCACAAGAAGATGACGGTGGGGAACGGCAAGTAGTGTTTAATGAGGTGGATGATGATGAGACACAGTTGCCAAAAAGTTAACCGGAATTACTGTCTCAAGAGGTTGATGAAGAAGATGAAACACAGTTGTCAATCACTAAGGTTGTGCTTAGGTCAACAAATCAGGAGGATGATCAGAGTGAGAAAGTAGAAGAGGAGTTGGTGGACGATGAGGTCACTGACCCAACCTGGAAAGGTGGAAAGCCAAGCGAGGACAGCAGTACAGCGGGGGAGGGATCTTCAGCACCGCAACAGGCTAGAAGAGGCAGTAGGGTGGCAAAAAGGAGAAGGCGGGCCACACCAAACAGGCCCGCAACTGTTCCACGGAGCACCCCCTTGCAGAAATCTCCCATGCCAAGGGGCAGGTGTTCCGCAGTATGGCACTTTTTTGAAGAAAGTGCAGATGACGAAAGAATAGTAGTTTGCAACCTGTGCCATATCAAAATGAGCCAGGGCGTGAACACTAGCAATGTCACCACCACCAGCATGATCCGCCACATGGTATCCAAGCACCCTAATAAGTGGGACGAATGCCTGGGTCCACAATCTGTGTCTGCGGGTCACACCACTGCCTCGTCCTCCCCTAGGTTACGTACTGCTGGTCAATCCCCTGTCGTAGGTGCAGGCACGGATGCCTCCCGCCCTTTACCTAGACCATTGCATGCACCATGCAAATACCCAGCCACCCATCCACAGGCCATAGTACTAAATGCATAGCTTTCCAAATTACTGGCCCTGAAAATGTTGCCATTTAGGCTTGTGGACACTGAGGCCTTCCGCAGCCTGATGTCGGCGGCCGTCCCGTGTTTTGCAGTCCCCAGCCGCCACTATTTTTCAAAGTGTGCCGTGCCCTTCTTACACCAACTGTGTCCCGAAACATCACACGTGCCCTGACCAACGCAGTTACTGGGAAGGTCCACTTACCCATAGACAAGTGCTTTCGGCCAGGGATGCTACATTTCCCGGACGGCACACTGGGTAAATGTTGTGGAGGCCGGAAGCGACTCATACCCTAAGATGGCACAGGTGCTACCGACACTGAGGATTACGGGCCCTACACCGATCAGGTTTTCCTTCAACACCTACGTTAGTGGCTCCGGCCCCCACTTCTCCTCTGCCTCCTCCTCCACTTCCACCTCCGAATTATCCGCGTGCAGCACCAGTCAGCCATCAGCCGGTAGCTGGAAGCAGTGTAGCACTGCTGTGGGGAAGCGTCAACAGGCCGTGCTGAAGCTGATATGCTTCGGGGACAAACAACACACCGCCGCAGAGCTATTGCAGGGGATAAGAGACCAGACTGAGCTGTGTCTCTAGCCACTCAACCTATAACCAGGCATGGTTGTGTCCGGAAATGGCCGTAACTTGGTGGCGGATTTGATGCTCGGCAAGCTCACACACATCCCATGCCTAGCCCACGTCTTTAACTTGGTCGTTCAGTGGTTTCTCAAAACCTACCCAAATTGCCTGAGCTACTGGTGAAGGTGCGTGGCGTGTGTGCACATTTCCGCAAGTCATCGTCAGCTTCATCCGGTCTGTCAACGCGGCAGCAATGGTTGAAATTGCCAGCTCACCGGCTGTTGTGCAACGTGAGCATGCGCTGGAACTCCACATTCCACATGTTGGCCAGGCTTTGTGAGCAGCAGAGGGCAGTAGTGGAATACTAGCTGCAACATGGTTGTTGCCTTTCCAGTCAGCTTCTGCTCTTCACAAGCGAGGAGTGGGCATGGATGTCTGACCTCTGTGAGGGTTTTAAGAAACTTTGAAGAATCCACACAGATGGTGAGCGGCGATAACGCTATTATTAGCGTAACCATCCTACTTCTGTGTCTACTCAAACGCTCGCTGCTCACAATTAAGGCCGACACTTTACATGTGGAAGAGGTGGAAATGGAGGAAGAAGACATTACACAGGGTGATTGCCAGACCACCCTCAGTTCGTCTTCTCAGCGCGAATTGGATGAAGAAGAGGAGGAGGAGGAGCAGGAGACGTTGCCTTGGCTACAGAGGGTAGTACCCATGGAAGTTTAATTCCATCGGTTCATCGTGGGCGGGCAGAAGAGGAGGAAGAGGAGATTGAGAGTCATTCTCCTGATGATGACAGCGAAGTCTTGCCTGTTTGTAGTCTGGCACACATGGATGACTTCATGTTAGGCTGCCTTTCCCACGCCCCGCGCGTTATACGCATTTTAGACAACACAAATTACTGGGTATTCACCCTTCTGTACCCCCGCTACAAAGAGATCTTCTCTGCTCTTTTTCCTCTGGTGGAGAGGACGAGCAAAACGGTGCAGTACCAGAAGGTTCTTGTTAAAAAATTGCTCCTAAAATTCCATCTAACAACGCTGGTGGCAGAGTCCGTAGTTCCTAAGGCATTCAAGGAGGGGAGACAAGGAGAACACACAGCAGTTCCAACAGAGGCAGGGCAACACTCTCCAAAGCCTGGGACAGTTTCATGACACCCCGCCAGCACCCTCACTCTGATGCGCGGCCTACTGTCACAAGGAGGGAAAAATTTTGGAAGATGGTAAACGGATACATAGCAGACCGTGTCAGCGTCCTCAATGATCCCTCGGTGCCTTACAACTACTGGGTGTCCAAGCTGTACATGTGGCAGGAACTGGCGCTCTGAACCTGGGAGGTGCTGGCCTGCCCTGCCGCCAGCGTTTTGTCTGAGCGGGTATTTAGTGCTACTGGTGGCATTATAACAGATAAGCGTATCCGCCTGTAAACTGAAAATGCTGACAGGTTGACTCTTATGAAAATGAACAAGGCCTGGATTGCCCCTGACTTCTCGACTCGACTCCACCAGAGGAAAGCCGAGCTGATGAACATAAAGGCACTTTGAATGTGTTGTTTATAATGTACTCAATACACTGTATTCCCATGCACCCCTTCCAGCACAAAAATAGGTATATGGTTGAATCTTCCTTTTCTCCTCCTCCTCTTCTTCCATCATATCAACATGCTTATTCGTCAAATATAATGCACTTGCATATATGCCCTTGAATATAATCTTTTACAGGGTCAGCTCACCAGCAGGCCCTCGAACGTAATGTTTTACAGGGTCAGCTCACCTGCAGGCCTTCACCTAAAATGTTTTATAGGGTTAGCTCACCTTCAGGCCCTCACCTACAATCTGTTAGAGGGTCAGCTTACCTGCAGGCCCTGGAATATAATGTTTTAGAGGGTCAGCTCACCAGCAGGGTCTCACCTACAATCTTTTACAGGGTCAGCTTACCTACAGGACCTTACCTACAAATTTTACAGGGTCAGCTTACCAGCAGGCCCTCAACAAAAATCTTTTACAGGGTCAGCTCACCTCCTGATTACGACAGCGAAGTCTTATTTGTTGGTAGTCTGGCACACATGGCTGACTACATGTTAGGCTGCCTTTCCCACGACCTGCGCGTTATATGCATTTTAGACACCAGGGATTACTGGTTGTTCACCCTTGTCGACCCCCGCTTCAAAGAGGACTTTTCATCTCCAATTCCTCTGGTGGAGAGGCCAAGCAAAATGGTGCTATATCAGAAGGTCCTTGTGGAAAAATTGCCCCAAAGTCGATAGGGCAGATATCCAAATAGATCGGGGACGTGCAATCACCCAGAAGTTATCTAGAGTCAACAAAGCAGCAGCAGGCCCACGCCTATAATGTTTTCGATGGTCAGCTCACCTGCAAGCCCTCGCTATCTGTGAGATACAGTGTACTTTTTCCGTAGACGCTGCGAACAGTGACATTACCTGTGGTACCTCTCCTGTATAACGTTTCCTCATTCTAAATACCTGTGACATTCCATGTAATTTTGTATTACTTATTCCAATGACGGGGCCTAGAAAGAGTCCTGAATTGTTATTTTTTGTCGCTACCTCCCCAAGTCGGAAGTAGGTAATTTGCGCGTCCCCGGCTGCCTAGCTTGGAAGTGGTAGCCGTAGCCATTTCGCAGACTTTCTTTACGGAACCGAACCCTGATTTCCCGTTACCTGTGGTCACCATGGTAGGCGCATAAAATAACATTGAAAGTTGATAGGGCAGACATCCAAATGGATTGTCAACGTCACGAGGATATGCGATCACCCAGAAGTTATCCAGAGTCAACAAAGTGACAGCAGGCTTTCGTCCACAATGTTTTCGATGGTCAGCTCAGCAGCAGGTCCTCCAACATAATTTTTTCAATGGTTAGCTCAGCAGCAGGCCCTCAACCATAATTTTTTCGATGGTCAGCTAAGCAGCAGGCACTCTCCCATAATATTTTAAATGGTCAGCTCAGCAGCAGACCCTCACCCCTAATGTTTTAGAGGGTCAGCTCACCAGCAGGCCCTCACCTACAATCTTTTACAGGGTCAGCTCACCAGCAGTCCCTCATCTACAAGTCCATTCTCACTATCCAAGAGTCTGGTCAACACAATGCTCATTGCTGGAGTCACTTAACTAGTTAGCACGGAGGAGTCTACTTTGTTATCTGAATTAACCAGACAAATTGCTCCACCAACTCAGAATGGCTATGCACCACCACCCACAGAATCGAGAAAGAGCTATCAATCTGTCAATCCTTTCCGTGTCAAATTAAGCCGCAGGCTGCACTCCTGGTGGTGGCCTTACGTCAATTACTTTAAGTTTCAGCTTTGCAACCATACTCCCCCCGCAACCCAAAGACTTTAGTTTCCCGGAAGCTGCTCGGTGGGTCATGGAAATAACGCCGCCGGATCGTCTTTAAACCTCCGACTTTAGTTGTTGATTAATGAAAACATTCTTGGCAAATGCTTTTCCTGTGGTTAGTCTTGCATCGGTCCAAGAATTTCACCTCTACCGGCGCAATACGGATGCCACCGGCCGTCCCTCTTAATCATGGCCCCCGTTCCAAAAACCAACAACATTTTTGACAGAACTTGAACTTTATATACAAGTAAATACACAGGAGAGAATGTTTCCTAACAATTTTTCCTCTAAAATTAATTTTATCTTTGGCTTTGTGCGTAATATTGTCAGTCTCTAAAAGTGGCATACTACTCGGACAACATCGTTCACAGCAGCGCCATGGGAGTCCAAGATGCATCCAGACATCCTCCCCATGCTGTCCCCGAACCATTAGGGTGGTGTTTACATCAATTTCTGAACTTTTCCTATGAACCAGGCACCCTCCCCTCTTCAGAGCAGGGGGTGCCTGGTTTAATGCTCGGGTTCTCCCATTGACCTTCATTATACTCGGCCAGAGAACCCGAGCACTGTGGTGCTCGATCAACACTAGTGAGAAGGCAGCCCGATGCCCTGCTTTCTATGGAGGTCTAGGTGATCCAGCCCCTGGCTAGGTCTCCTAGGCAACTGTCCGTGTATTATACTGTGTAAGACACTAACAGTCAAAAATGTGGGACAAAAATAAAGTAAAGAAAAAGTGTTTTTAATAATAAAAAATTGTAAAAAATAAATAAAACACCCCTTTCCCCTAAAGTCGTAAAAAAAGTAAAACAAAAAAAATAGACATATTAGGTATGGTGACTTCCTTAACGACTGGCTCTATAAAAAATCACATAATCTACCCCCTCAGCTAAACACCATAAAAAAGAAACTGTGCAAAAAAGCCATTTTTTGGTCACTTTACATCACAAAAAATGCAATACCAAACGATCAAAACGTCAAAGGTACCCGAAAATAGTACTAAACCGTCACCTCATCCCGCAAAAAAATGATCCCTACATAAGACAATCGTCCAAAAAAAAATAAAAAATGGCTTTCAGAAAATGGAGACACTAAAACATAATTTTATTGTTTCATAAATGCTTTTAATGTGTAAAACTGAAATAAATTAAAAAAGAGAAGACAGATATCACCATGTCTGTAACGACCTGCTCTATAAAAAACATCACATGATCTACCCCCTAAAGTCAATGCCGTAGAAAAAATAAAATTAAAACTGCCAAAACAACCAATTTTTTTTGTCACCTTGCCCCATAGTGTAATTTGAATGTTTAAAAAAATCATACGTACCCAAAATTAGTAGCATTAAAAATATCAACTCTTCCCGCAAAAAATGAGCCCCTGCACAAGATAATTGGTGAAAAAATTAAATAAACATGGCTTTCAGAATACGTAGACACAAAAACGTGATTTTATTTTTCTAAAATGCCTTATTATTTAGAAATGAAACAAACAAAAAAAGTAGACATATTTGATATTTTCGCATCCGTAACAAACTGCTCCATAAAAATAACACATGATCTAATCTTATCCAGTGGTTTCCAAAATGGGGTCACATTTTGGGAGTTTCTACTCTAGGGTGCATCAGGGGGGCTTCAAATTGGTCATAGTGTCTAAAAACCAGTCCAGCAAAATCTGCCTTCCAAAAACCATATGGTGCTCCTTTCCTTCTGCGCCTTGCCGTGTGCCTTTACAGCAATTTACAACCACATATGGGATGTTTCTGTAAACTGCAGAATCAGGGTAACAGATACTGAGTTTTGTTTGGGTGTTACAGGGTTGCTGTGTTACAAAAAAAATTATCAAAATGGAAAATCTGCCCAAAAAGTGAAATTTTAAAATGTAATCTCCATTTTCCTTCAATTTGGGTGTAGTGATGAGTGGACCAGTGAAAGTTCTGGTTTGACGGGTTTGGCCGAACTTTGTTTCAAAGTTCAGTTCAGGATCAGACTTTGACCCCGAAATCCATTGAAGTTATTGGGGACCTGAACTTTGGGGCTGAAAAATGGCTATGAATAAGTCATAGAAAGAGCTAGAGGGCTGCAAAAGGATCCAAAATGGACATAAAAGCAGTACAATTGCCCTGCAAACAAATGTGGATAGGGAAATGACTTAAAATAACATAAAATACATACAAGGAAAAACTAATAATCTTGAACCAGGAGGCGGAAGTGCTGAGTGCAGCCGGTATACCTCTCTATTCTGCCCAAGGTACGGACAAGTCCTGTGGGATCCATAACTGGTTCATTTTAATGTACGTGAGCTTGTCCACATTGGCTGTGGACAGGTGGATGCGCCTGTCCGTGATCACCCCCCCTGCTGTGCTAAACACATGTTTAGATAATACACATGCAACAAGGCAAGCCAGCACCTTCAAGGCATAAAGGACAAGCTCAGGCCATGTTCCCAATTTGGAGACCGAGAAGTTAATTGGGACAGACCAATCAGTCAGTACGTGAAGGTGTGTGCACACATACTGTTCCACCATGTTGCTGAAACACTGCCTCCTGCTAAGACGGTCGTATCAGATGGTGGTGCTGGATGTTGTGGCAACCTGACAAACCTTTTCCATATTTCAGCCATGATAACCCTACCTTCTGAGGTGGTGTTGGTGCTTCAGCTTCCTCCTCATCCTCTGCTTTCACCTTGTGCATCCATTGAGCCCCCACTGTCAGGTGGGAACATCATCAGTAGCACGTCTACCAGCGTGTACTCGCACATATTCCGATCATTCTCCAGTAACGGAAGTAAGGACGGCACGTTGTCCTTGTAGCGGGGACCCAGCAGGGTGGCCACCCACTAATCAGCACTGGTAAGAATGAGGGCAACTCAGCCACTATTGTACAGGCACTTCAGCACGTAGTCACTCATGAGTTGCCCAGAGGCAACGACAAGCTGTCCTCGGTGGAAGGTGTATAGTCTGTGTCCTCTGTATCCCCCCAGCCATGCTCCAGTGATGTCCGTGAGCTGATTTGGGTGCCACCCTGCTGTGAACGCAGATCCTCCTCATCATTATCGTACTCCACATCCTCCAAAACTGTGTCCTGGCTGGACAGTTGTGTACCTGGCCGATGTTGGTGCAGGAACCCACCCTCCAAGCCACATGTGGACGACTGGCCTGATGACCATGGGAATGATCCCTGTTTCTCCTACTGAAGCATTTTCAAGGAGACACAGAATTGGGATAGTTATGCTGAGGATGGCTTCATCTGCATTGGCCTTGTTGCTGGAGTACTCAAAACAGTGCAACACCGCACACACATCCCACATGGAGGCCCACTCGCTGATGGTGAAGTGGTGCTGTTCCACAGAGCGACTCACCCTTGCGTGCTGCAGCTGAAACTCCACTATTGCCTGCTGCTGCACGCACAGTCCCTCCAGCATGTGTAAGGTGGAGTTCAACCTTGTGGGTACATCGTATGTGAGCGGGAAGGCCGAAGTTACGCTGCAGCACAGACAGGTGAGTAGCAGCAGGGTGAGAATGCCCAAAGTGCGCACAAACAGCCCGCACTTTCTGCTGAGGGGGAGGAAGAGGCTGACTCCGGAGCAGGAGGGGCCTCAGATGTTTTGATCTGCAGCTCATGCTTTACAGTTAGATGCCTTGTCATGCAGGTGGTGCTCAGGTTTAGAACTTTTATACCTCGCTTCAGTCTCTGACTGCACAGCGTGTAAACCAACCATGTTTTATCATCAGCACATTGCCTGAAGAACTGCCACGCCAGGGAACTCCTTTGAGCTGGCTTTGGTGTGCTCTGTCCCTGGCCACATTGGGCAGTACCAGGTGCCAACGTGCCCAGGGACGCTGCTCCCTCTTTAGCTGTGTGGCTGGCGCTGAGTGACCCCCACCTTTTCCTTCAAACTGCACACATCCCTTGAATGACCTGGATGACATGTGAGGTCTAGGACCTCATCATTCTCCACATCATCTTCCACCCTCTCCTGTTTATTGCCCTCCTTGCCAGTCTGCACAGTGCAGCTGCAGCAGTTGACACCTGTGTTTCATCATTATCATCAGAGACGCACTGTGGTGGTCCTCCCACATCGTTATCCTCAAACATAAGGGGTTGGGCATTAGTGCACTCAATCTATGGGCAGGGCTTAATGAATGGCCCACTAAAACCTGCCCAGCAGAGTCATCAAGAAGCACAAGTGACTGCTGCATGACTTGGGGCTCAGACTGCTTGGCTGATGTGGAAGGGGTTGAGGTGGAAGAAAGATGCCCATGGGCCACCAGTGCCAACTCTGCTTTCAGCAGGGGACCAGGTGGGAGACAATCTGAAGGAACTGGAGGCACTATCAGCCATCCAATTTATTACTGCTTCTATTTGTTCTGGCCTCACCATTCATAGAGCGCTATTCGGGCCTTTAAATAGAGGCAAATCGCCCTATCGCCTGCATGCACCAGAGGAAGGTGTTTCATTTGAACTCGTAGCTGGCATAGATCGACAACGTCCTCTCAGCAGCAGGAGCTCCACCAACAGCAGCAGCACCCCAACCATGGCCCCTATTTGCTGCTCTCCTCATTTTTTTATGGTCATCCACCAAATTGGCTGACAGAGGAACAATTGTATTTCTGTGTCATGGGTGCAAATTAGGTGTTTTGCACTACAAAAAATGGCTATAGGTCACCAATAGAATAACAGAAAGATTAGCTATTGTATTTCCATATCACGGAGACAGATGAGTTGTATCTCCCTACCAAAAAAGGCCTAATGTCACTGACACAATTAACAGACTGATTAACTCTCTTATAACAGTAAGACGGATGAAAATGCAGAGTTTTGAACCCCAAAAATGGCTTAATGTCACTGACACAATAAACAGACTGATTAACTCTCTTATAACAATAAGACGGATGAAAATGCAGAGTTTTGAACCCCCAAAATGGCTTTATGTCACTGACACAATAAACAGACTGATTAACTCTCTTATATCAGTAAGATGGATGAAAATGCAGAGTTTTGAACCCCCAAAATGGCTTTAGGTCACCCACAGAATTAACAGCCCAATTAACTATTGTATTTCTGTGTCACTGGTGCAAATGTGTTGTATTGTAGTTATTAAAACCAATAAAAGCCTAACACTGTCCCTCATTGCAGCAGCGTCCTGTCCCTGCACTAGTCAGAGCAGAATGGCGGCGCACCATGTGATCTGGCATTTATTCATGCATGGTCACATGGTGTTCCGGCTAATCAGAGCTAATCTCAGCCATGCCAATACTAGGCTTCCAAGTGCCCACAGCTTAAATGTTTGCTGATTGGCAGCGCTGCAGCCTTTTAACAAACGTTATTTAAAATCCGGACAACGAACATGGACTTTTGGGCCAATGTAAATGTTCGTTTTCGGGTGCACAGACACTGAAATGTTCGGTATGAACCCAAACAGTACGTTCCGGGTTCGCTCATCCCTACTAAAAAACATATTTGGGATGCTCATTGATACTACATGGGGTTATCCATTTTGTCTAGGGGTGTTGTCTGCAGCCCAGGAGCATAGCTATAGGGGAAGCGGCTCCTTTGGGGTCCACCCAGGAGGAGGACTAACAGATTTTCTTGTCAGGACCCCCTCAACAGTATTATACAATGATGTTATATACAGTGACACTGTATGAAACTGATGGAGCAACTGCCAGGCCTGGTCTGAGAGAGAGATCTTCACTAGCCACAGAAGTGGGGGCTGCATGGAAGAAGGTGGTTGCAAAGAAGTTTCTGGGGTGGGGGATCAAAAATTAGCTGCAGGGCCCAGTCATTTCTAGTTATGCTACTGCTGCAGCCCTATGGTAAAGGGTGTTTGGGGATTGCATTTATGTTCACCTCCTGTGCAGACTGGTGAGGAGGCAGTGGTTCTGCTTTTATTACCTCATGCTACCTGAACACTGCATACCCTGTGTAGAAGCGTCCTTTTTCCTGGTACTTGGAGCTATCTACACAAAACCTCAAAGTTTGCATTAACAATGGGTTCATCAGACACATGTTCTAACCCCACAGTTTCTTATGTCATTAGTGCAACACAATCATGTGCTCCCCTGGATTCCGCCAGCTCTTCCTCATTGAGGAACCGCAAAAATAAATCTCAGCTAAAGTCTGAGCTTGCCTCTCCCCACCCTTGAATCATTGGGCAGCAAAGTTGCTAGATTCAGGGTGGTAGATCTCTTCAGAGTAACATTTGGGGGCATTAGGAGGGCACAGTGGCGTAGCACGCTGTACAGGGAATCCAGGCTTAAGAGTCCCAGCTCTGACTCTACATATGGTTGTATCCATGTATGGGGTCAGTACTATGAACATGAAGGGGGTATCCCCAAGCATTGTCAAACTCACAATCTTTTACATCAGAGGCAAGAACCCTAACCACTGAGCTATGGAGCTCAATGGTAAACTGTGCTAGAAAAACCTCATAGTAGTTTATCAAGTATTAGGTATTCCTATACAGCAGAAGTATAATTTTATATATGTTTTTTTTTCAGCTCTCCGCATCAGCATTTGCGGAGCTGCGGCAGCGAACTTCCGGGTTTCGGCCCTAAAACATCCGGCCGCAGCTCCGCAAAAGATAGAGCATGTCCTATTCTTGTCTGCAATTGCAGACAAGAAAAGGCATTTTCTATACAGTTCTGGCAATGTGCGGATCCGCAAAATGCGGAAAGCACATTGCCGGTGACCGTGCTTTGCGGATCCGCAGATCCGTGGATCCGCAAAACACATACGGACGTCTGAATGAGCCTTCAGTGATATGGGGTTAATCAGTGACGGGGGGTGGGGTGGATGGGGGGGGTAGGCGGTCTGTGTGGTGATTGGTGCACTTACATATGTTTCCTCTGGTGGTCCCAAGCAAAAGGGACCACCAGAGGAGCAGGCAGCAGGCATATCAGACGCTGTTAGCAAAACAGCGTCTGATATGCGATTTTTTTAACTACTACAGCCTGCCAGCGCACGATCAGCACTGGCAGGCTGTAGTTAAACCTCCACCCGACGCGATCCCTGCGTTAGGCGGTCGGGATGTGGTTAAGATGTCATTCTTGGAAAACCTTTAGATATTCATTAATCGTTGATTTGTTTCTATTCTATTTTTTTATTATCTTTGTTAGTAACCATACTTATTTCGTGTTTTTTATTTATGTATTTAAAGGGGTTGTCCCACAAAAAATATTCTTCAGTTTTCGAACCAGCAGATGGATCTAAATACTTTTGTAGTTGCATACAATTTGCATACAATTAAAAATGTAGCATAGCCACTGAGTTATTCGATAAAATTTAAACTAGCTTAGCGCCACCTGCAGTTTGTTTTTTTTCTTATTCTTTGACCTGCTCACTGAGAACATGGAAAAGCCCCCTTAGCTGCAGCAGAAAAGACACTCTCCTTGAGCTGTCAGCTTGATATAATTCTAGCAGAGCAATAAATGGATAGATCTCTGGATCATGTGAGGTACAGGGCTGGTTCTAGCTTTGTTAGAAAGAGATTGTCATGTACTATTTGATGTCTGATTTTAATTTTTTACACAGTTGTGGTTTGAATCGAAACTGTGTGTGATATGTGCCTGATCCTGAATGAGATTTTAATTGATGGATATGTAAGAAAAAAAGAAAATTAATATATTCATTTAATAGATGAGAAATAATAAATATGAGACGTTTTATTTTATCATCGTATTGGTTATTTTAATGTTAATGAAAACGGAAAAAGGAACTATTCCAGGTGGATAAAAAGGAAAGCTATAGACCCCTGATGAAGCAGTGGTAAACCTAGGTTGGGCACATGATGGGAAACCTGACTTTTGATTTGATACACGTGGTTTTAACCTGCTTTGTGAGTTTAATAAACTTGTAAAAATTTTTTTTACTGGTGTTAGCGGTACTTCACTTCTCTACTCTCCTCCCTCTAATCTACTACAGAGAAAGTCGGAGCAGGGGACTTTGGAGTTTACACCATGTGAAATTTGAGAAGCAGTGATTGACTACAAATGAAGGAGACTGGGGGCTATTCATAAATCCCACCAAGATTTGGTCTGTTCTAAGTGAATGAGAGATTTTTCCCTTTTTCTTTTAAATATTTAAAAAGTAATTGTGTGTTATCTAACCCTTATTCTTTGTATAATTTCAATTCTTTGGGTGATGCAAGTTCTTTTTCTTAGTTTATATAGAAGTACAAAAGGACATACATTTTGCCTGACTATTACAATTACCACAAACTTATATACAGCATTTTACTATTCTTTAAATGGTGTATTGTAGTCTCTCTTTAAAGTGTTTCTGCACCATTAAAGTGTGAATATGGAGTCTCTGATCATAAAATTATCCTTCCCTATGTATAAATTGACATTTGTGTGAGACCTTTCATTTTTATCTGATGAAATGTTGAAAGAAAATTGTCTGGAATGTTTCTGGAAGATTTTGTCCATTTTATCTGATAGACTGAAGAAAGAAGACATGTTTGAAATGTGTACACGGTATTGTCCCACTAAGCATTTACTAGTCTCATCTTCAAACATTGGCATCAGAGTAGCACTATTTCCCTAATGGAATGGATCCAAGGAGTAGACCAAATATATAGGAAGGAGAAACTGATGCACAGAGAACATAGGAAGATGGGGAGATTCCATAGATTACTGCATCCTTAGGTCTCCTATTGGGGCTTCAAGTAACATCCTTTTTACTGATAATATAATTACCTCTACTCCACCTCCAAAGTGAGCACGATACACATTTCATGCACATCTCATCCTCCTCTATTTGAGAAGGTCCCCGTCTCCCTCTTTTCCTTCTCCCTCTCTCCTACCCTTTGATTGTTATTGGTTATAAACAGTTTCTATTTGATCTATTGTTTTCTAGGTACCTATACTCGTATCACAGTAGACTGTCTCTTTCCAATTATGCTCGGATGTCCTCATCTTATACTGTGCTCATCCTGTTGTCTTATATGCATTTCATGTATTTGTGCTGTATTTACTAAAAATGAATTTAAAAAAAGTTCAAAAAGAAAAGGTATTGTCCCATTTGTTTGATAGAATCCTTATGAACTGAAAATGAACAAAAAGATCTGTTTGGAAATGTATGTGCAAGAGAGTTACCTATTGTCTATGAAGGTTATCTTGGCATTCTTATTTATCTGGGAATTGGCCACTCCAAGGTCCCAAATAATAAAAGATAAACAAGATATGCGCAGTGACCAGTATGGATTACATAATCTGGCTACATTCCATTAGGGGGTGAAGCTCTTTGGTTAAAACAGTATAAAAGTTGGACCTTTTCAGCAAGCCGTTGAGGTTCATCTATGAGGCAGATGTCCTCGTGTAGGAAAGATGGTGCTTTCCCAATCGAGTCTTTGCTTGTGCTGAAGTGGCCTTCCCAGCTGATGTTTAGCTGTTACTCAATTGGTGATGTAAGTAGCTTCATTCTGGATGTAGTCAGATGAAGTGTGGATGTAAATGTGTAATGAGTAATTGTGTGTTATGTTTTCCACCTCTCAGAATGCCCAACTATGCCCAGAAAGGCCAGTTTATGGGTAGTGTTATTGTTCGCTTGATAGAGCCCGGATTAGCCAGGACTGTCTCTTAAAACCAGGGATAGTCCTGGCAAATTTGGGACCTATGTAAATCTATACTACACATTTCAGAAAACATATGCAGTTTCTTTCCTCAGGGGATCCTTTAAGTCAGGCATGTCCAAACCGCAGCCCTCCAGATGTTGCAAAACTACAACTCCCAGCATGCCTGGATAGCTTACAGCTTTTAGAGCATGCTGGGAGTTGTAGTTTTGCAACAGCTGGAGGGCCGCAGTTTGGACATGCCTGCTTTAAGTGATCATCGCTGTCTGTATATATTTTCCTGGTGATAGAGGTGAAGCAGACTTCTTTGTTGCAGACATTTTATCTGAGGCTAAATATAACGTTTAGCTTCATCAATATCAAATTGTGTTAGAAATATTAATTCACTGCTTGAATAATTGTTCTATCTATTTCATGCTGTTATTAAGGCGCATAAATTAATATGAAGTATTCTATTTAATTGACACATCAGTGTTATCTGGATTCCATTTGCTTTTTGGATAAAAGGCTTAATCATGATTTAGTGCTGCAAATTGCTTTTCCGTTCTCTTGTATGACCGGCAGTGTAACAGCAGCTGCTGTACACCGCTGTTCCCCCGCTTACCACCGTGGTCCTTGGCGCCATGCTCAGTGGTGATCCTTTCCGTCGACCGCTGCAGTCCTGTGTCGGTGTACATGCTGTGCTTCTGAGGATTCCGCTCCACAGTTTCCACTAAGCGCTGGCCACAGCATGCTTGCTGCTGGTTTCTTGTTACACTGCCCTAGGGGCGGTGCGCATCACTCCCTTGGCTATTTTGGTTGGGTCATGTGATCTCGCTGACCAACCCTGGCTCTTCTGCATATACTTAAGTGGCTCAGCCCTCTTCGCAGATGCCTCAGTGTCAAGGTCCTTGTGTTTGCTAAGTTCCTGATACTTAAGTGCGTTCCTGACTTATACCTCGTTCCAGGATTCTGCTAACCGTCTGATCCCTGTCTGCTTGCCTTGACTCTCCTGTTGCCGAGCTGCATTGCCTGACCTGTACCTGTGCCACCTGCCCTGACCTTTTACCTGTCTCACTATGTCTCTATCTCATCCTTCGGTCCTGCATTGTTGGTCCTTGTAACGACTCCGCCTGCCTGACTACGCTTGTACTTTTGGTACCTACTCAGGTACCTTCTGGTCTGCAACCTAGCTACCTGGTGTTCCCCTCAGGAAAGTCTATTTCCACCATCAAGATTACTGTGAAGAATCGAGGGGTTTACTTAGACAACGGTGGGACACGTGGCACAGTAGTTTAACACCCGCTGTTCGTGACAGTACACTGAGGCCATGGACCCCACTTGTCATCCCAAGCCTGTCGTTCAGGAACTGTTACATTGAGTAAGACGCCAGAGCGAACGTCAGGATGTCATGAAGCAGTTAATGCAAAATGTTGCTGCTCGTCTTCTTGCACTGAGCGGTCCAAGGTTTCCTTTATTGTGTCTCTGATGTCTAATAAAGCCCTTGTTTGGGCAAATGCTATTTGGGAACATGGAGGTCCAGACACCAATAATCTGCAGTCTTTCCTGGCTATCTTCCGGCTGGTCTTTGAAGGGGCTGGCCTCCGCTGCATCAGCTCTGCTGCGTCTACAACAGGGTTTCCTTGTCTGTGGGTCAGTAGGCCATCCAGTTTCATACCCTGGCTGTCGAACTTGCATGGAACAATGAGGCTTAACTAGCGGTGTTCTGGGAGGGCCTTTCTGACCAGATTAAGGATGAATGACCTGATAACCTTGCCTTCAAGGATAGATATGCGTTTCAGGGAACAATCTAAGGAGGTCGCATGCACCAAGATCACCTTGTTTGGCTCCATCCTTCCAGAGGCTGGTTCTTCCTTGAGTGTCCACCACATCTGAGGAGCTCATACAAATAGAGTATCTTCAATTGTCTGACCAGAATCGTTTATGCTGCAAAGCAGAGAACCTGTGTCTGTATTGTGGAGGCCCACTTTGTGCATAATTGTCCATAGAAGCCGGGAAACTCCAATGTCTAGGATTGGTTGGAGAGGTGGTCCTAGACAAGGATAATTCCCCTCCGAAACTTTCAGTTCTGGCGACTCTCTCTCACAAAGAGTCACACTGTCTGTGTGCATTCCTGGACTCTGGGTCAGCCGGTAACTTCATTCAGCAAGCTCTGGTCCATCAGTACCGGCTTCCTACCATCCGTCTAGCAAGACCTCTGTCAGTGGCCTCCGTAAATGAAATGGCACTTCAGTCAGACTCTGTTGCGGATCATCCTGTCACTCCAACTGCTTATCGGCGGTCTGACCTGCATCCTCGCCTACTGTACCTGTAGACCTGCCTGGACTCCTGCAGCAGTATGCCAGTTTTGCGGATGTCTTCAGTAAGAAAGAGGCCGAGACCCTGCCTCCTTATCGTCCATATGATTGTCCGATTGACCTTCTGCCTGGCGCCACTCTTCCTCGTGGTTGAGTCTACCCACTCTCATTTCCACAGACCCAGGCAATTTCTGAGTATATCAAGGAGAATCTCGAGAGGGGGTTTATCCAGAAATCTACTTCACCAGCCAGTGCTGGGTTCTTTGTGCAGAAAAAAGATTGATCTTTACGGCCCTGTATCGACAATTGAGGTCTGAAAAGGTCACAGTCAAGAATCGATACACTCTTATGCTAATCTCTGAAATCTTTGACAGGATCCAGGGAGCTATTCTCTTTACTAAATTCGACCTGAATGGCGCATATAACCTTATCTGCATTCAAAAGGACGATGAGTGGAAGACTGCTTTAACACTCATGATTGTATCTCGTGATGCCCTTCGGTCTGTGCAATGCTCTCACGGTATTCCAGGAGTTGGTAAACGATATCTTCCGGGATCTTTTCTATGTCTGCGTGATAGTGTTTTACCACAAAAAGGTTTAAAGGGCAAGATGTCTACATGTGGGTTCTCCTCCAAGCTCTTCTCACCGGCTGAGAGGAATTACTGTATAGGAGACAGAGAACTACTGGCTATAAAACTTGCCTCGGAGGTGTGGTGTTATCTATTGGAGGGGGCCCACCAATCACAAGAATCTTACATATCTGCAGACAGCCCAGTATCTGAACCCTCGCCAAGCCAGGTAGGCTCTCTTCTTTTCCCATTTTGATTTTGAGCTACACTGTCGTCCAGCTGAGAAGAACATCAAGGCGGATGCTCTGTCTAGGTCATTTGACTTCTCCAACCAGCAAGAGGAGCCCCAGTACATTGTAGATCCTGCTCACTTGTTCACAGTGGCTCCTGTCCTGGTAAAAGACATCCCTCCTGGGAAGACATTCGTGCCATCTGCTAAGAAAAAACGTATTTTAACTTGGGGGCACAACTCCAAACTGGCCGGTCACCCAGGGATCCGCAAGACCACAGAACTTTTGTCTCGCCACTATTGGTGGCCCAAATTGTCCAAGGATGTGTGTGATTATGTCTCTGCCTGTACCATCTGTGCTCAAAATAAAGTCTCCAAGATCAAACCACCCGGGCTGTTAGTACCTCTACCTGTTCCTAATGCTCCATGGCAACACATTACCATGGACTTTTTTTTTTACAAACCTGCCCTCTTCTGCTGGATGCACAGCTTTTTGGGTCCTTTTACTGGATTGCCCTCGGCTTAGGAACTTGCTAAACTGTTTGTGGAACATATATTGCGTTTGCATGGTTTACCTGGGCATATTGTTTCTGATTGCGGAGTCTAGTTTACCTCCAAGCTCTGGAAAGCTCTTTACCGACTGCTAGAAATTGACCTGGACTTCTTTTCCCGTTATCATCCCCAGACCAACGGGCAAGTAGAGCAGGTCAATCAGATATTGGAGAACTATCTCCGGCATTTTGTTTCAGCTCAACACGACAACTGGGTACAATTGCTACCTTGGGCTCAGTTCTCCTATAATAACCACACTAGTGAGTCTACTGGATCCTCTCCTTTCTTTGTATTTTATGGACAACATCCTCGTACTCCTCTCCCTGTTCTTATATCTTCTTGGGTACCAGCGGTGGATTCCTCTTTTAGGTTTGGCGTGATACCAAGGTCTGCAACAGTAAAGCGCTGACCTGCAGGAAGATGAATGCAGACAAGAAAAGAAGAAAACC
Source organism: Bufotes viridis (assembly GCA_033119425.1). NCBI lineage: Eukaryota > Metazoa > Chordata > Amphibia > Anura > Bufonidae > Bufotes > Bufotes viridis. The sequence continues at coordinate 285,563,642 of CM065594.1, forward strand.
ACCTCAGTTCTCGCCTGGAGATAATGTATGCCTGTGTGAGTTTTCTGATGGTCAACAAGATATGATTTCCAACTAAAACTTTTCCCACATTCTGAACATGAATATTCTCTCGTGTGAATTCTGTGATTAGAGATGAGCGAATTTAAAAAAAATTAGATTCGGCTGGATCGCCGAATTTTTCGAAAAAAGTTGGTTTGATCTAATTTTATTTGCGGTGAATCGCGTTAAAAAACTGCTATTTGGGGGGCGTGGCCAGCCATGGAAGAGTTAAGACGCGCTCACTGAGAGCTCCACCACACTCCTGCAGCAATCCTCAGCCATCCTGATGGGAAAGACAATCAGAAAGGGTAGAGCCCGTCCATCGGCTTCCCTAGCCTCATCCCAGGGTGACTTACCCCTTCTTTTTGCCTGACACTCTGCTGCCTTGCCTCCAGCCTGCCAGGAGGGCTGCACGGGCCTGCAAGATGGTGCTGACACGCCGCTCCCTCCTTCAGATCCTGCGCGCCCAGACCCTCTGGAGAGCCCGAGCCGGACTTGTTGCCGCCAGCGGTCCTCCTCAGTGCCTCCTCTCCTCGCCGGCGACAGGTAACAGCGGGTCCCGGGAGCTCTCTCCCCGCCCGCTCATGGTGACACAGGCACCCTCTCCTTCCTCTGCCTCGGTCCAAGATGGTGGACTGCAGCCTCCTGCTGGGGACCTGGAACTCCCTTGGGGGCCTCAAATGTGGTCGCTGGCCCCTCTATCACTGCCCTCTGATATGGGCCTGAAATTGGGTCCTGATGACCTCCCACAAAGGCAGGGCCTGCGACCTTCAGTCTCTTCTTTCTGGCCGCATGGGACCCTATCTGCCCCTATTGAGGCCCCACATGACAGACCGGGCCCTGCGGCAGTGGTATCTCCGGCCACCCTGTCCCCTTCTGGGAGCCTTCAGCAGCCTTCTGCCACCCCTCCAGCCCTGGAGGTTAACCACCAGATGGCCTCGGACCCATTTCGCCCTTCCTCCCACTCTCCAGTATGCTCCTTGGCCGCCTCACCCCACTGGTCATCCGGATCATCCTGGGACAGCCCTCATCACCAGCACTTGGGGGCGCCGGCAGCCACAACTAATCTCTCGGCCAGTGTCCTGCCTGTACTGCATGCTGCATCCCCCTTTCCTCTAAGTGTGCAATTATCAGCTCCAGTGGTCTTATGCAGTGAGGATGCCAGACCTCCATCAATGGCGGACTTGCGCATTCTTATTGGCACATTACTCTCTAAAGAGGACTTATCCACTTTTGCCACCAACATACTGCAAGAATGCCGTCAAGAATTTTCTCAGATCCGCTGTGACATGAAAGCAATGGATTCCAGAATTGATTCAACGGTTCATGAGCATGAGGCCTTGTCAGCTACAGTTTCTTCCCTCCAGGATGCGGTTCGGTCCCAAAGCGAACAGCTCAACGCGCTTCATTACCACTTAGATGATATTGAAAACTGTAACCGTCGTAATAATGTGCGGATCTGCGGCCTCCCTGAATCTGTTGCGGCACCTGACCTCCTGCCCACTGTTGTTGGACTGTTCAACAAAATCCTAGGACGGCCGCCAGGCACTCATGTTGAAATTGACAGGGTGCAAAGAGCTCTCAGACCTCCCAACCCAGATGGTTCCAAGCCAAGAGACGTTATCTGCAGAATACACTTCTATGCTCTTAAGGAACAGATCTTGAACAATGCACGTCAGTCATCGCTTTTGTCATATGAGGGAACCTCCCTTTAATTATTACAAGACCTATCTCGTCACACACTTGTGCAGAGGGCTGCGCTCCGACCCTTATTGGATCTACTTCGAGAACGCGAAGTCCCCTACAGGTGGGGCTATCCATTCGCCTTTTTTGCCGGGCCCAGGAAACAAGCAGTGGTTCTGCGCAGACCGGAGGACCTACCGGATTTTCTCCATACTCTGGACTTGCCGCCTGTCACTCTTGGCTCTTGGCCCACTTTACTTAATCCCATGTCAATACAACCGGGTCGCCCCCACTCTCCTGGGCCCAATCGGTCTGGACTGCCTACAATCCCCATATTGCATCCATCTGGGCAGAGGAGGCGCCGTCCTACGAATTGTTGCCGAAGATCTACAGCTGACCAGGACACTTGAACGCCATCTTGGTGTCTCCTGCTTGCTCCTTAATGGCGTCTGCATCCTTTAACTTTGTTTTTCCCTATTGTTTTAGGAATTGTGGTTAGTTTGTTTTACGGGTGACTCGTCATCGGAGATATTCTACTGGTTAGGTCGTTTGATTGTCATCAGGCTGCTCCCATTGATATTGCGTGTCTAGGCATTTGTGTCACTTAGCTGTGTTCACTCCTTTTTCTTTGCTCCCGTTTGGATGGCGGGACTTACTATATGTTCAATGTTTCTATTGTCAGGAATTGTGGTTGGCTTGCTCTTCCTAGGCTGTCATCTTTCCCACATAGTCTGAGGCACCCCCTTGGGAATTTTAGCTCCCTAGTGACTGCCTCTTTTGGTCTTTTTGACCCTGATAGTTGATTCTCTTCTCCTTTTCTTCTATTGTTTGTCAGCTCTTCTCTCCTTTTTTCCGTCATTCCTCCTAGTGTATTTCCCCTGTGTTTTCTCCCCTTTCTTGTTGCAGACATGATGTCACTCAAACTGGCATTGTTCAATGTGAAAGGCTTTAACTCAACGGAATAAAGGTCCCAAGTGCTCTACCATTTCCACCGACAAAGAGCCCAGATTGTTTGTTTTCAGGAAACTCATTTCAGGCACGGTAAGGCTCCTGCCATTCGTAACAAGTACTACACCTCCTGGCACTTTGCGGATGATCCAGATAATAAGTCAAAAGGTGTCGCCATAGCGATACATAAATCTCTCCCTCACCAGATGCTGATTGACACTGGGGCCCGATACATTATCCTCACACTTCTGATAGGGGGTAGGGAATTTACTCTTATTAACACCTATGCCCCGAACCAGAATCAGGTCTCCTTCCTAGTTGATTAAATTGATAAGGCCTTGCCCTTAGTTCGTGGAACGGTTATTTTTAGTGGGGATTTTAATCTTACTTTTGATCCCACACTCGATAACTCCTCGGGATGGGCATCCCTTTCCTATGCGGCCATCAAAAAGGTGAAACGAGCACAGTTGCAGCTGCAACTACTTGACCCATGGCGCTTTCAGCACCCTTCGGATAAAGACTACACATTTTTCTCTGCCCCGCACTCTTCCTATAGTAGGATAGACTACTTACTGGTCCAGCAATCCGCCCTGTCATGGCTAGACTCCACTTCTATTGGCAACATTTTGTGGTCTGACCATGCCCCGGTGTATTGTTCCCTCACGCTTCCGTTCTTAACTAAAAGTGAATGGACTTGGCGATTGAACAAATCTCTCCTCCTTGTCACTGTATGCGTAAAGGACCTTACTGACACTGTTGCCAATTTTGTGTCTGATCACGCTTCGGACCCCACACCCCTCCCTACTCAATGGGAAGCCCTCAAATGTGTTCTCAGGGGGGTCCTCATTAAACATGGTTCTTGCCTTAAGAAAGAAAAAGCTGCCTCCCTCAGGGCAGCTCTGCAAAAGGTTACCTCCTTGGAACTGGCCCACAAGCGAGCCCTCTCTTTGCCGGTGCTCCGCGATCTCCATAATGCACGAATGGATGCGCATCATCTTTTGGACTCCTCCTACAAACGGATGGTTCAAACATGTCGTAGCAAGTTCTACGAATATGGCAATAAGTGTGGCCGCTTGTTGGCTAGGGCACTCAGGGGTCACATTGCTGCTTCTCATATCCCAGCAGTTAAGAATTCCCAGGGACAATTGTCACACACGACGGAGGACATTTCCTCGTCCTTTCAATCCTTTTATTCTGATTTGTATAATCTACCCGGCTCTTCTGGCAGGGAAACTGATGCGTCTCCCTACCTACTGAGTCGCTGCCCCACGCTGTCTGCCGAACAAGCTGCCAGCCTGGAGTCGCCTTTCTCAGAGGGGGAGCTGAAGGAAGTGATTAAATCCCTCCCGGGTGGTAAGAACCCGGGCCCTGATGGGTTCACCGCTGGTTTCTTTAAATCTTTTTCCACTATCCTTGCTCCGTTTCTGGTGAGGGTCTTCAATGCGGTATCTCCTCAATGTCCCTTTCCCTCCCAGTCCACTATGGCCCACATTGCAGTTATTCCTAAGCCTGACAAGGACCCCCACTTGTGTACCAGCTACCGCCCCATTTCCTTATTAAACTTGGACTTAAAAGTCTACGCCAAAATACTAGCCAATAGACTGAACGCCTTTTTACCTTCTCTGATACACCATGACCAGGTGGGTTTCGTCCCGGGGAGGGAGGCTCGCGACAACACTCTTAGGACCTTAGATATTATTCACCACGCAAAACTCTCCAATACCCCTCTTATGATTTTGTCTCTAGATGCGGAGAAAGCCTTCAATCATATATCTTGGCATTCTCTTCGCTCTGTACTTTCCAAATTGGGCTTGGGCCAAACTTTTCTTGGGAAAATACTTAGTCTTTACCACCAGCCTTCTGCTAGGGTTAAAATTAATAGTACCCTCTCCCCTCCTTTTTTCATCCGCAATGGCACGCGCCAAGGATGTCCCTTATCTCCTCTTCTGTATGTTTTGGTGATGGAACATCTCCTTTCTGCGATCCATGCCAACCCGGACATATCTGGGGTCACGATTGGCTCTGTAGAACATAAGTGCGCGGCCTTTGCAGATGACCTCTTGTTATACATCACCAACCCCCACGTCGCCCTCCCGTCCCTACTTCGTGAGGTTGCACTTTTCGGTAAATGGACGAACTTCAAGATCAACATGACCAAATCTGACGCACTGAACATATCCCTACCTCAAACATTAGTCTTGTCGCTTAAATCCTCATTCCCATTCAAGTGGCTACCGGAGGGAATTAAATACCTGGGTGTTAAACTCTCAGCGGACTTATCCGCTCTTTTTAAGTTAAAGTTTGCTCCACTTTTGCGAACTTTCCAGAAAGACTTGGACTCCTGGCATCGCCGGGACTTTTCTTGGTTTGGCAGAGTCAGTATCTTGAACATGAACTTATTACCCAAACTGCTCTCCCTCCTGCAGACCATACCCATTCGGCTACCGCTCACTTTCTGGCCGCAAATACGACGATGCTTTACGCGCCTTGTAAGGGCTTCGGGCAGACCACGGATAAAATGGGATGTCTTGACTCGGTCTAAAGAGCTGGGGGGCATTGGTCTGCCGGATTGTAAGCTATACTATTACTCTGCGGTGCAAGCCAGAATTCTGGATATGTTACGATCGGAGTCTAACAAATCGTGGGTCCATATTGCACGCAGCTCTTCCACATGCGCGCTCGCGGCCCTTCCTTGGTTATTTGGCACGTCTAACGTTAGCACGCAGCGGGCCATTTGTGCAAGTGACTCGGGTGGACTCCCTGTCTCCATCTCCACTGTATATTACCACGGTGTGTCTGGGTCCTCTGCCTCATCTTCCTCATCGACCTGTAGCTCCTCTGGCTGCTCCTGCTCCCTCTCTCCTGTCACCTGTGTAAAAAAAACACCCATTTCACTACACATTGCTTGTGCTCCAATATCCTCCTCCAGTTCAGCCCCCACAGGGCTCATGTGGCCACTTGAGATCTAGGCGCCACGTCTCCTGTCCCCTGACCATCCAGATTTGCCAGCATCTGTTCCAGGACATGAAGCAGTGGAATTACATTGTTCATTCCGTAGTCCTGGCAACTTACAAATAACGTGGCCTCCTCAAAGGGCCTGAGCAAACAGCAGGTGTCACGCATGAATTGACACTGGCTGACATTGAAGTTACACAGAGGAGTACCTCTGTCCACTTGGATCATCAAGAAATTGTTTATGGCCTTTCTCTGTTCGTATACCTGGTCTAACAAATGGAGTGTGGAATTCCAATGGGTGTTGGGGGATGCCGTTTTGCCGCTGCAGCTCAAGATGGGTGTGCTTTGCGGTATACAAGTGGCTGAAGTGCATACAAAGTTTCCTGGCCATTTTTAGGATGTCTTGCAAATGAGTGGAAGATTTCAGGAACCGCTTGACAACGAGACTGAACATGTCCTCCTTGATGCAGCACCGACACCATGTTATTCGCGTTGTTGGTCACCATGGTTCTGATTTTGAGTTGTCAAGGAGAAAGCCAGGATTCGATTTCTTGATGAAGGACACGGGGAAGTTCCACCACTGTGTGACTCTGTTTGCCCAGGCAAACGAGGTGCAGAACAGTGTGAAAACACCGTGCCCTGCACATGTGGTATGCTGGAGGGGCAATGTGAATTGTCCCTACAGTGAAAGCTGAGGACACGGTGGAGGATGAGGAGGCAGATGCGGACATTGTCGAAGGACCAACGGAGTGAGAACGTGGAGGCGGAAGTGGCGTCACCTGTCCAGGTTGCTCGTGTGGCTGTGCAGGAACCACATTCACCCAGTGGGCGTAAAGGACATGTATTGTCCCTGACTGTAGTTACAGATACACTCATCGGCGCTGCCGTACACTTTGGCAGACACCGACTGGCTCAAGGACAGGTCCACCTTCTGTTCTACATGTGTGTGCAGGACTGGTACAGCCTTTTTGGCAAAGAAATGACGGCTTGGGACTTTCCACCTCAGCTCGGCACAAGCCATCAGTTCTCTGAAATGTGCACCAGAGTGCACGCATACTGTTTTATCTATTGGTCTCCTGACCACAAATAGTTCTCTTTCATTTGCTGACTATTTTAAAATATAACTTTTTATGAATACATCTTCTAAAGTAATATGTTGTGTGTCTCCTTTTTATATTATGTGACTATCAGTATAAAATTTCTCAGTTTAGAGCAGTTTCTGTTAGCTGTTGTAAACTATCTGCTGTTGTTACTTTCACAGCAGTTAATATAAGGATATTCACTCTGTATCCTTTCACATTGAAGCTTGCCCTGTGCGCATGGGCTTGCTACATATTGCTACATGAATTGCTATCTCTCTTCAATGATGTCACTTGCGACGAAGTTGAAGATCGAGTCAACCATTGAAGAACAGCTGGGTTGCTGGTCAAGACACGACTGCCAGCTTACACTGGGAGCCCAGGCCTCTCATAGTGACCTCTGCTGCCACCTGTGCCTGCCCCAGAAACATTTAGGCCTCTGCCACTCCCCTGTGCAGGGCCTGGCACTTCTATGTCTGACATACTGTTAGATCAAATAAATAAATAAAAAGGAGATTAAAACACCCCAAAAAAGTTAGTAATTTTCTCACCTCACCACACAACGGCTAATAAGCCCTTCTTTTCCCCACTAATAAATGGAAAAAAGGGCTTTAGAACATGTAACTGCACTGCTGAACGGCAAATAGGCCCTTATTTTATTCCCACTTATACACTCCACAAAAGGCTTTACAACATATAACTGCACCACTGAATGGCAAATATATTTCTTTTGCCACGAATAGCACTAAAAGCGCCATACTGCGGAACACCTACCCCTTGGCAAGGTAGATTTACGCATGGGGGTGCTCGGTGTAACAGTTGCGGGCCTGTTTGGTGTGGGCCGACTTCTCCCTTTTGCAACCCCACTGCCTCTTCCAGACTGTTGCGGTGCTGTGGATCCCTCCCCCTCTGTACTGCTGTCTTTGCTTGGCTTTTCACCTTCCCATGTTGAGTCAGTGACCTCATCGTCCACCACCTCCTCTTCCACTTCCTCACTCTACTCATCCTCCTGACTTGACTTAACCACTACCTCAGTGATTGGCAACTGTGTCTCATCATCATCCACCAGGAGGTTGGAAATCAGGGCACAATATCTCAGGTACCTCTTCAAGCATGTTTAGCGAGAGAGCCAAACCAAGTACTGGCGATGAAAAGAGGTCATGTGAATATCCGTGTGTGGGATCACTTGTTTAGCCAGACGCAACATGGTGGGAGGAAGGAGGATCAGAGTGAAGATTCGGTTGACCAGACTCTTGGCTACAGAGACTCGACTTCGTGGAAGAGAGGGTGGTGCTTAACTGACTGGAAGCATTATCTTCTGCAATCCAATTGACCACCTGTTCGCACTGGTCCGACTTAGACAGTGTTACCCTACGCCGCCCAGCTAAGTTGGACATGAAGAGGGGTAAGGTGGATTTTTTTGTTTTTTCTGGTGCATTGGCAGCAGGCACAGTTTCATTGCGCCCAGGGCCACGGCCTCTGCTTGCACCATCAGCATCACGCGCAGGGCCACAGCCTCTGCTTGCACCATCAGCATTACGCCCACTTCCCCGTCCCTTTTGTGCTCGCCTTCTTCATATTAATGGTTTTGTCTGTAGATGTGGCACAGATTGTTTTACTGTCCGCTAAAAACACAGTTTTCTGATGCAGGACAGTACTGGATACAGAAAAATACAGATTTTGGGCACACCACTAGGTCAGAGATAATGTAATTTTTACTATACACACTGTATTGACATGCAGTAAGGTACTGGATACAGAAAATCACGTATTTTTTTTTATTAAAATTTCAAGACAAGTAACAAATATAATCCAGTTTCACTGTTACAATATGACATCAGTAGAAAAGATGGCACACACGCCATGCACATAGTGAAGATGTGGAGAGCTCTACAATACAGCATCTAGAAGTAAGTCACAGCAAGAATGTATATAAGTGCACACCGAGTGGCTACCGATAGCATATCTGTAGATATTAGCAACCAAACAGGGCCAAGGGTTAAACTAAGCGTAAATATAAACCATCAAAAAATGTGGTGATAAAAAAGCAGGATGCGCTCATACCCATATGCAGTTGTGCATTTCTATAGGGGAGCACATCCTGCACTTATAGTCCGTTGCTAATGGCAATCACCAGCAAAAAATGCATACAATGGATGATGCCAGCAACGGACTACAAGTACCACAATGGACATCCTACATAAGATGAAATTTATGTGGATGTGGCAAGAATTCAGAACAAACACAGAACCAGAGATAGGTGCACACTGCCGTGACACTAAACCCTCACACTGATGTTAAAAATTGAGAGGTTAGTTCGACATATCCTACTAGGAGGACATGTCTTAAGCTCGGGCACCAGCGTCAAGGTCTCTCAAGTAGCCCGAGGCCCTAACACTTACCTACCTGCGCCATATGGGCGATATCAGGGGCCAGTGAGCAATTACAGGAGCATTAGGACGACTCACAAACATCTCCTCTGTTACCTCCAGCATGTGGCCATGCTTGCAATGGGAGGTGGGAGGTGTCTATGAGCCCTACCCAAGACTGACTGATATAGCCCAGAGCCTAGCAGGTGCACCCAAATGTGACCTGAAGATGAAAAACAGGCACATTTAAATTGGAGTTTATACACCTCCGTACATATATATATAAAATATAGAAAGGAGCAAGGCAGCTCTCACCAGCTGTAGAACACCCTCTGTGCACGGATGCCGCACCTGGATGCGGGAGTATACAATCAGAAAGAAGAAAAATCCAGCTCAGCTCGGGTGACTCGTATTCATATACTTTATTCCAGCGGTAAAAACTTCATACAAAATGCGAAAAACTGTTACGCGTTTCAGACCTCCATAATATCTGGGTCCTTCTTCATGACAAACACACCGACCACTCAAAGCATGTACAATGAGGTTTTCTCACCCTTATCCAAAAAGGACCTAATCTGTAAAAATTTAAATGATAGAACATTGTCTGGGCCCATCATGTCCTGTACAGATCGGATCCAACAGGCAGTCCATGTCCTGAGGTTCAGGTCTTGGATGTGGTAAGTTAGACAGGGTATCGATAGAAGACTGGGGGAACTCCTGAGGTAGAATTGCCTAGTAACTTTTTCCAGGCCGAAATAGATAATTGGATAGCTTGTAAGGGGGACTCACGGGAAGGGAGTTTCCACGCCGTTCCCACTAGTAAAGAGCGGAGGCAAGAGAGGGTGAGTGAGGTCCTTTCCATTGTTACCTAATGCATGTCTGCAGAGTCGTTCCACCAGTGGACCAGCTGGTCTAAGAGGCAAGTCGTGCGATAGTGTTTTAAATCGGGTACTCCCAGTCACCCCTCCCTCCTGTGTTTTGTGAGGATGGAGTACGCTACTCTGGGATGTTTCGAGTCCCATTTATAGCCCATCAGCTGCCGCCTGGCATTATTAAAAAAAGGAGTGCGGGATCGGGACGGGCAGGGTTCTGAAGAGGTATTGGAGTCTAGGAATAAATAACATTTTATAAGCAGCTACTCTTCCAAACCAAGAGATGATCAGCGCTGGCAGGCTGTAGTTAAAGTTCTCCCCAACGCGATCCCGTGAGCGCACGCGCGTTTACAGGAAATCTCGCGAGATAACGCGCAGATGCGTTCAGGAGGAATAAACCTGCGGCCGCCTGGACGTATCCGCGCGTTAGGCGGTCCAGAGCAGGTTAACCTCCTCACATTCATCGAGAGCATCTTAAGAACCATTATGGGTAGGTACCTGGTGATATACTACAACATAGGTACTATCTTTTTGAAGACAAGGAGGGTTGCCCAGCGCCTCCAACGGCCATACATGGTAAGGTATCGTCCTCTATATCTCTAGTGCTGCAAAGTGCTGGGACCAGGGGATCGGAGATTGTTGATGGCTGCCTGAGGCTCCTAGTGAGGTGAGATCATCACCCTCCGCACCAGAGGATTGCGGTGAGTCCCAGTTCCCATTAAGGGAAAATTGCTGGTCCACTGGGGGGAGCGGGGAGGAGGCCGCCGCGGGGTGCGGTGGTGAGGGCAGGAGGTTTAAACAGGCCGGTCTGCTTACCCGCACTTCTAGTGCTGCGCCATCTTTGCCTGCCTCGTCGGTGTGGAAAAAGTGCTCAAGCTGCAGTGAGCCTTTCCCTCTCGGCCCCTTTTTCTTCTCCATCGGTTTGGTCTCCATTCGTGGCTTATTGAAGGCACTTTGTGTCGCTATGGCAGTCGCTTGGTGGGGTATATGAGCGATCAAAGCCAGTGCTCTCCTTCTATGCGCCCATCTTCAGAAAAATACAGAGTTTGGGCACAACACTAAGCCAGAAATAATGTAATTTTTAATATACACACTGTATCCGGATGTAGTTCTATATTGGATACAAATTTAGCCCAAATAAAATATATTCTCTGCTGGAATACTGTATATACGGTTGCGGCCTAAACACACACACACAGCTGTGCCCAAAACTAGTTAACTATGGCCAAAATATAAATCACTCTCTGCTGGAGTAATTAATATAACGGTTGCGGATTGAAAGCACACACAGATGTGGCACAAGTAAGGTTATTCTCTGATGGTGCAGTGTATATCTCAGTACCAGGCACACTGTAGTGAATAAGCCCCTTTTTATAATATCTGCCCAACACACTGCTATATGATGGCATATTGTGCCATAATCTGAAATCTTTCTGTCTTTTAGAAGTTTGGGTAGTTAAAAAAGCGATTTTCAAGCCCTGCACTGTCCCTTTCTAGTGATGCCTGACCCTGATAATGCTGAAGCAAACCCCCCAAAAAAGGTGCTGCACTGCTGTCAAACACAAACTGTAGTCCTTAAAAGAACTGTTAGGTCTTTCAATAAGGTTTTTGGAGTAAAATCAGTAAGTTTAGAGCAAAATGCTATCTGTCCCTGCCTACTGTCTGTTCTCCCTGACGCTGAATGAGCCGAGCGCTGGACCTCAGCTCCTATAAGAAATGGTATTACGTGTTCCGGCCAGCCAATCAGTGTAAGGATTACAGCTAATATGGCTATGGCCTTACACTGAGAGGAATTATTTACCTGGACCTTGATTGGCTAATTAGAAGGCGCCAAACATGCAGGGAGGAGACTCGAGCAATGCGACGAATACACGTGGTGCTCAGCTGAGTAAAGACGAGCGCCGAGCATAGCGATGCTCGAGCTGAACCAATACTCAGCCGAGCATGCACGCTCATCACTAGTAGTATCTTGTAGTCCAGTAACTATAACAGGGTATCTATATATTTCAATAAGATAGTTGCACGATACTTAATAATACCACCATAGTTTTTTTTATATCCAAGTGGATAAAAAATGGTGAATCCAGGATATGTGTGTTTGTAGCAGCCTTGATAGTTATGTACACATCCGTTACAAAGTAAGTATTTTCATCCAAACATATTACAATTCAGTGATGTAGTACTGGATTGAAGAGAATCTTGTTAAATGTGTATTACCACTTCTCTAGATATAGTGCGTCTCACTTTGATGAGGCCGTGTTGTACCGCTTGTAAGTCCGTCTGTCCTCTTGTTATTTGGCGAGACTACGTGGCGTCCCACGTGGTCTGAATGCTCTGCAATCTCAGAATTACAGCCCGCCTGGATGTTATGCGGCTGCGATCCTTCGTTAGTGGGTTTGTCCGCATGATTGCACATTGGAGTGTTTGTTATATGTATAGTGTTTTTGAATACATTTTTACACTTTTTAAATACATATGTATGTTTGTCCGTCTGGCCCCAGATAGCAGAGTGCCCCCCTGACTGTTTCTTTATTTTTATTTTCTTGATCGTCATTGGGTGTGTTGAGGGGTGAGCACCGGCCCATTATTTATCAAATTGGTGAGCCACTATCATCTTATCATTATGGGTGATCCTGCCTTCCCAGAGTTCCTTGCTCCATGTCCTCACAGGTGCAGCAGCCATTTTAGGGAAAAATGTGATTCGTTACAACGAAGTGTGAGGAAATTTAGATTTAGTGCAAATCGAATAATTAGTGAAATTCGGATCGAATTCCACCTAGTCAGCTTCGATTCGCTCATCTCTATCTGCGATGATCAGCAAGGATTGACTTCTGAGTAAAGAATTTCCCACATTCTGAAAAGGTTTTCTTCATAGTGTTTTTTTTTATGTTGAATAAGATCGGACTTTAGGAGAAAACATTTCCCAAATTCGGAACATAAAAATGGCTTCTCGCCTGCATGAGTCTCGTGATGTCTAACAACATTTGATTTCTAGAGAAAACATTTCCTACATTCTAACGGCTCATGCACACGACCGTATGTATTTTGCGGTCCGCAAATAATGGATCCACAAAAAAGATGGCTGACGTCCGTGTGCATTCCGTATTTTGCGGAAAGGAACAGCTGGCCTCTAATAGAACAGTACTATCCTTGTCCGTAAGGCGGACAATAATAGGAAATGTTCTATTTTTTTGTGGAAAGGACATACAGAAATGGAATGCTCATGGAGTAATTTCCGTTTGTTTTGCTGACCCATTGAAATGGTTCTGCATACAGCCTGCAAAAAACCCCGGAATGGACACAGAAAGAAAATATGTTCGTGTGCATGAGCCCTAACCCCTTCCTGACTTTGCCTGTCGGAGCCTTCGTGATGAAGCCACATTTTGGAAATCTGCCATGTGTCACTTTAGCCAAGAATAACTAAACTCTAATGGTTTAGCTCAGGCATGCTCAACCTGTGGCCCTCCAGCTGTTGCAAAACTACAACTCCCATCATGCCTTGCTGTAGGCTGTGAGCTGTAGTCTGTCCAGGCATGCTGGGAGTTGTAGTTTTGCAACAGCTGGAGGGCCGCAGGTTGGGCATCCCTGGTTTAGCTGATCCAAGTAATTCTGACAATGTGTTTTTGTCACATAATTTACTTTATTACACTGATACAAATTGACTATATTTATTAAAAATGCTACATGTACATACCTGTATATATTTTTTATAGATTGTTCAACATCTTTATCAAGAATACATTTCTATGTGCTTACTTTTTTGTAGCCACACATTAGAAAAAAAACATTTACATTTTTGAGAAATTTAGAAGACTTACAATTTTAGCATTAATTTAAAAATTTTTGAAGTACCACACATCTTTTTTTTTTCCTACAGCAAGCAAAGTCTACAAAGGGTTATTTTTCAGCATAATCGGAATAGAGACCCTCTAGAAATGAATTTTGAAAATCACACTCTTTGAGCATCAACATTTTGATCCCATGTTTCTCAGTAATTTTGATATTGGCCTATCCACACGGTAGGTCATGAGTATGAGATCGGTGGGGTTCCGACTCCTGCACCTCCATGATCAGATGTATGAAGAGGATGCAGCACTCTCCGAGGGCTAAGGTCTCTTCCTAGGCCATGTGATGGCACACGCATTGGTCACAATCACAGGGCCTAGGCACAGCTCAGACCTGTTCTAGTAAATAGGCCTGTCGTTGTTTTAATTATATCATCTCGGACTAGAGCGGCGATCACACACAGTTAAGCATCCCAAATAACATTTATATTCGCTAAATTTGAACACTTCTATATCTCCATACTTCTTATTTGTTTTTTTGCTTCTTACAGCTAACACTCAACATTGAATTTTAAAGGGGTTTTCCAGCATTTTACCAGCGATTGTCAGGATAGGCCATCGCTATCTGCTCAGTTGGGGTTCTAGTGTAGCTCTAGGACCTGAACTGCATAACTCAATTCATTCTGTAGTGACTGGAGATGGTTGAATAGGATAAAGTGATGCAATAACTGTCCCCGTCCTCTACATAGTGAACAGAGATCTGTAGTTCTGGTACAAACCTCTAGGCTGAAGATCCTGCAGAACAGCTGAATGGCGGAATACAAGGTGTCAGACCCCACCAATCAGTTATCCATGGCTTATCCTGAGAATAGGACATCACTTGTAAAAGGCTGCACAATCTCTTTAGAATGGTTTTAAAATATTTTGATATTGATGGCCTATCCTCATCATATTGCCATGAGTCCGACACCCTGTTCCCTGCTGATCAGAGGTTCTGCAGTAGCGGTCTAGTTGTGTGGTGGATGGATCCGGTAATGTCAGAGCTGAAGTAATTGGTCACCGCCTCAGTTTACAGCACAATGGATAGAGCTGTGGAGTTCTGGTACCTAAGCTACTGCAGAGCAGCTGATTGGACCAGAATGGTGGGGGTCTGACACCTGGCTCCCCTACCAATCTGATACTTGTGGCCTATGCTGACAATAGGCCATCGAGATCAAAATACTGGAAAACTCTGTAAAACCCTGACAGTGCAGTACATAAACAGCACAAGCCGGGACTCTAAACATGTCTCATAAAGCAGACACTCACTGCTAAAATCCGCAGCTGGCGGTAATGCCGATTGTGGACGTTTAACCATTCAGATGCCAACATAAAGCATGACCATGGCATCTAAGTGTTAAAACCTAGAAGCATGCACTTACAGGCCTTTTTCGGCTACCCCGGAGAGTATCGGGGAAGCCAGATGGATCGTGTGGTAGCTTCAGTCCTTTAGACTGAAATAAAGCTGCCGCACATTTCTTACTATGGAGCATCTGCTTGTAGCAGGGCTCCATAGGTACACAGTAATATTTTCTAATGATAATACATTGAGTGTATAAAAGAAGCAATCTATTGATTGCTTGTTCTAGTTCCCTATGGGAACTATTAAATAGTGTAAAAAAAAAAAAGGAAAAAATTCAAAATCAACCCGTGTTCCCCAAAATGTAAGTAAAAAAAAAAAGTTAAACATAATCAAGAAAACACATGATGGATATTGCCACATACGAAACACAGAGCTAAAAAAAAAAACTGTTATAGGGGTGAGAATATGGCGATGAAAAGAAAAGTTTGTTTCAAAGATTTTTTTTTTTTTTCAGTATTAAAGTGCAAGACAATTATACATACAGGGGCAGTCTGGGAACTTAGTGGCCCTCCCTGGAAAAATACTAATAACTAATACTGCCAGCAGTACAAAATACATCCCTAAAAACTTCCATTTGCCGTCCGCGAGGAGGGCCCAGGCAGCCCCTTGGGCATCGGCCCACCAGGAAATTTCCCCATAAGTTCTATGGCTAATCCGCCCCTGTGGTACATATGTGGTATCAATGTAATCGTACTGACTATAAGAATGAAATAACAGGTCAGTTTTACCATATAGGAAATGCCATAAAAACAAAGCCCATAAAACTGAATTTTTTTCCCAGGTTCCCACTACTTTATATATAATATTAAATTGTAGAACTGGAAAGTGCAACTTATCTTATAAAACAAAAAAAAACGAGCCCTCATACGGCTAAGTGAATGGAGAAAGTGAAAAACGAAAAACGCAAAAATGAAAAACTCTCCCGGGCATACACGTGGTGGTTTAATGCTCCAAACTTAATTTGTATTTTTTGTTCAACCCATCTGATTTTTGCAACATATTTTTTTACATGACACATAGGGCTCTTTATTAATATATTTTTAGAGATTTTTTTTTGATTTTTTTAGTTTTATTTGGGGAAGAAAGTCGTTTTATTTCAAACTCAAGCTCCTTATTCTTTAACCCATTCGTTTCCAGCGCCGTACATGTTTGGCGCTGAAGCGATGTGTAAACATGACGTCCACTCGCACGTGCAGCAGGAGCCATGGCCGGCAGATCTCTGCTGTTTCATATAGCAGAGACCGGCGGCTAATTACTATGACCAGCAATATTGCCGATCGCGGTAATTAAAGGCTTTTGATGCCGTGATCAAGTGAGATCACGCATCTAAATGCACAAAAACCCAGAAGATCGCACTTCTGGGTTTCCTACCGATGCTCCATGCGGCCAATGTGGGCATCGGTAGTTGCGCTGAACACTGTAAGCCTTGTATGCTGCAATACTTATTTTGGCCACCAGATGGCAGGCCAGGAAAAGACATGAGCAACTTCTAGTTTAAGGCTCCATTCATACGTCCGCAATGGGGACAGACGATGTCCCGCCCTGGTCCGCAATTGCAGATCCGCACTTCCGGGTCCGCAATTGCGTTCCTGAAAAAAAATAGAACATGTCCTATTTTTGTCCGCAATTGTGGACAAGGAAAGGCATTTTCTATATAGTGCCGGTGATGTGCGGTCCGCAAATTGCTGAACACACATTGCCGATGTCCTTGTTTTGCGGATCTGCAAAACACTTGCGGACGTGTGAATGGAGCCTAAAAGTCATTTTAAAAATCCCTGATCAAAATCAAAAATTTTAAAATATATATTTATAGGCTCATATATGATCTTCAAAATCATTAAGGAAATGCCATGGGAACAAAACCCGTAAAACAGTGAAGGAATTGCGTTTTTTTCCAATTCCACCCCATTTGGAATTTTTTTTTACCGCTTCCCACTACATTTTAAGCCATAAATAATGGTGGCATTAGAAAGTACAACCTGTCCCGCAAAAAAATAAGCCGTCATAGAGCTATGTGACCAGAAATATAAAAAAAGTTATGGCTCAAGGAAAATAGGGATGAAAAATGAAAAAGCAAAAACCTCCAGTATCCTTAGGATTAAATATGCAAATTGACACCAAAAGAAATGGTTAAAATTGGTTCCCTGTTTTGGTCATTTTGATAGTTTTGTTTGTTTCATGTGAAAGGATCAACTATGCCAACAGTTTCGGCAGATGTGGGCTGTTTTTTTCTATTTTATTCTCACTTGTATTTTATTATATATTTTGATACTTTAAAAATATATTTTGGCTGGTGGGACATTTACACATCATTGTAACTGGGGCATCCAAATGTGAATCTTGTGCACCAAAACAGCCCCTGTCTGGCAAGGTAGAAACCACTATGTGCACAAAACAGGAAATCACCTACAGAATATATTAAGAAACAGTGTCAAGGTATACAGATTAAGATGATATTCCTTTAGGAGGAATAGTACTTAGGAGTAATGGCTTCTATGTAATGAGGCAATCCTAGCCTGGGTCACTTTTTGGGAGAACTTGCACATTACTGATGAAATGTGCCCAGTAAGACCAGAGCTGACAGTTTCCTGACAAGCCCATATTTGATGTAATGCCCATTTCTTTTACAAATACTTATAGCGGTAGAACATACCGGGGCTGGAATAGGTAGGTCGTTATCTTTTTATGTCAGGCCCGGGGCTGGAATAGGGAGATTGTTATCTTTTTATATCAGGCCCGGGGCTGGAATAGGGAGATCGTTATCTTTTTATATGAGGCCCTGGTTTTGTGCTTCACCAGGTATGGTTGAAAGATACACTACTCCCATAGATTTAAGATGTGTCACGCAGACAGACTTACTCTTATCAGTGGTGGCCCCTCTCTCTATTACTACCCCCGTGCTGTCCTCATGCTCAGTGGAAAGCCTGCAGGCATCCTATCGGTCATTCCACTTGACTGCAAGTAACTGGCCATTTACAAGTGTGAATGACGCCCCTTTTTCTATATGTCTGGACACCAGCTCTTATGGGAATCCAGCTTTATTTTATGGACATTCCCATAAGTCCCTGTATTTGCAGTTTTACAGGACTGGAGGGTTCCCATACTGATCACAGGCTGGGTGGTGCCTTTGGGAAACTGTATTTTTTTTATTTATTTCCTCTCAAACATTTGTGTTTAGAGGAGATATATAAAGAAAAACTTACTCTCACTTTAACTGGATCTGTCCTTTGATCACCAGTATTCATTCAATACAGGAGGTCATGAATTTTTGGGGAGCTCTCACAGAGTTTGGGCAGCTCTCAGCTCTCCAAGGCCTCAGCTACTTCTGGTAGCCGAAAGCAAGGTGATGTTTTCTCTCTCTGAAAGGGCTCTTGCACATGAGCGTGTGTGCCCCATGCTGCGGACCACAAATAGCGATCCGCAATGCACGGGCACCGGAAAAGTGCACGCCGTTTGTGGATGCAGACCCATTCACTTCAATGGGTCCATGATCAGCAAGATACATTCTGCCCCGCATTCTGTGCCTCTGCTCCAAACCTTGCTGTATCTTGCAGGATTCACACACATTTAAGTCAATTGGTCCGCGTCCATCTGTGATATGGAGTGCACATGGTTGGTGCCTGTATATTGAAGACCTGCTGTTTCTTGTTCACAATACAGGCATCTGGGCCATACTACCGTGTGCATGAGCCCAAAAAAAACGTATGTGATAGAATAAAACCAATTAGTGACCACCATAAAAACACATTGGGGAGGTCACTAACGGGCTAAACAAGAAGATGGATTTTCTACTCTATGAACTCTCTGATGTTTAACAAGAACAGATTTCTTATGAAAACATTTCTCACATTCTGAACATGAAAATGGCTTCTCCCCTGTGTGAATTCTCTGATGTGTGACAAGTTCTGATTTACATCTAAAACTTTTTTTACATTCTAAACATGAAAATGGTTTCTCCTCTATGTGAGTTTTCTGATGTTTAAATAGAGATGATTCATGGGTAAAATATTTCTCACATTCTGAACGTGAAAATTGCTTTTCCCCTGTGTGAATTCTCTGATGTCTAACAAGATGTGATTTACAATGAAAACATTTCTCACATTCTGAACATGAAAATGGCTTCTCCCCTGTGTGAATTCTCTGATGTGTGACAAGTTCTGATTTACATCTAAAACATTTTCTACATTCTAAACATGAATATGGTTTCTCTCCTATGTGAGTTTTCTGATGTTTAAAAAGAGATGATTTATGGGTAAAATATTTTTCACATTCTGAACATGAAAATGGCTTCTCCCCTGTGTGAAGTCTTTGATGTGCGTCAAGTTCTGATTTCTGATGAAAACATTTTCCACATTCTGAACATGAAAATAGCTTCTCCCCTGTGTGAAGTCTTTGATGTGTGGCAAGTTCTGATTTCTGGAGAAAATTTTTCGCACATTCTGAACATGAAAATGGCTTCTCCTCTGTGTGAATTCTCTGATGTAGAACAAAAGAGGATTTACTGTAAAAGCATTTCCCACATTCTGAACATGAAAATGGCTTCTCCCCTGTGTGAATTCTCTGATGTATAACAAGAGCTGATTTCTGCCTAAAACATTTCCCACATTCTGAACATGAAAATGGCTTCTCCCCTGTGTGAATTCTCTGATGTGTGACAAGTTCTGATTTACACCTAAAACATTTTCTACATTCTGAACATGAATATGGCTTCTCCCCTGTGTGAATTCTCTGATGTGTGACAAGTTCTGATTTACAACTAAAACATTTTCTACATTCTGAACATGAATATGGCTTCTCCCCTGTGTGAATTCTCTGATGTATAACAAGAGCCCATTTTTGCTTAAAACATTTCCCACATTCTGAACATAAAAATGGCTTCTCTCCGGTGTGAATTCTCTGATGTTTAAATAGAGAGGATTTACGGGTAAAACATGTCCCACATTCTGAACATGAAAATGGCTTCTCCCCTGTGTGAATTATCTTATGTCTAACAATAGCTGATTTATATCTAAAACATTTTCCACATTCTGAACATGAAAATGGCTTCCCTCTTACACGAGCTGTTTGATGTTTAACACCTCTTCTACGAATTTTATTCTGTGCTAAAGTCTGTGATGAATCAGAAGATCGGACCTGTTTAAAAGGATCAAGTGATACATTTTTTCTGTGATTGGATGAAGGTATATCTTGGATGTTGTCATGCTCCATATTTGTATATTGTGTGATACCACGATCATCTACTTCAAAATCTGAAGATACCAGATGATTCTCTGAGATCCCAGTATAGCCATCTGCCAAGAATAAAACACATTATTGATGAATAATATACCATGAAATTCTATTGACATTTTCGAATATTTCTGTATAAAAAAAGAAAAATCCACAGAAATTACAAGTATCAATTGACTAGAACCATGGTGGCCAAACAGATCACAATCTAATAGTAGACCGAGGGACATAAGTAGAAATGGTCGGCCTCCACCTTCAGCAACCTCCACCCAATTAGTCATTTAAGGTATATAAATAAAATATTTCCTATCGCTGGACAAGAGGCGCTGAATGCCCCCTTAGTGCCTCACACAATAGTTATCTCTCCTTTTATAGTGAACTTCCCCCTTAGTGAGTGACCTCTTTACAGTACTGATGCTCAAAAAGTGCCCCCACTGAGTAAAATGTCCCCTATGACCCCTTACAATAATGCTGCCCATTAGTGGCCCAACACATTAGTTATGCCCCCTTGTGCCCCACCCCCACCCCCCGGCGGTAGTGTCCCCCGTATAGTAGTAGGGCTCCTGTACTATGAATAAAATTAAAAAGTTACACCAAGCACATCATGCTCTTCCCAGCAGCAGACATGATGTGATGACGTCATCTCTCCTGCTGAGCTGAGGACAGCGCACAGGCCAGGGGATTTGGTCTGGTCTGTGCGCTCTCCCACTCAGCCCAGCAGGTACAATTACATCACTGTATAACACCTACAGCTGGGAAGGCTGGGGAATGAGGCCTGGGTTATAATGGAGGACAGATAAAGGAGCTAGACTCGGAGAGAGCAAGGTGAGTAGAAGGGCCAATAGGAAGCACAGTAAGATGTCACTGACCATTGGGGAGCTCCTCAACTTGATTTTTTCCTTGAGATATAATAATTATTAATAATATGCAAAGTTAGTCACTTGGATCAGGATATCTTGGGGTCTTTATTGACCGGCAGGTAGAAAAGATCTAGTGTTCAGTGGTGAGAGTTTTTTGTATTACCTCTACATGCACACAACAAACTGCCAGTTTTTCATGGCCATTTTTCAACAATTTTTGTATCCCATTCCAGGCTGTTTGGCTTTTTTAATTTCATTACCAACCCCTGCAGTATACATAATGTCCCCCACAGAAGCCTCCAGCAGTAATAATGTGCAGGGTTTTATTGTTAAGGCAAAAATATGCAGGCTCTTCTCCTGATGCTGAAGGACCTGCATATAGATGAGCTAAGTTTTAAAAAAAATTCGATTTGGCTGCTTAGCCGATCTTCGAATTCTATTTGTTACGAATTACTTTGTCACAAAATCGCTTTCCATTGTATGGAGTGGGCGCAATGACAAGGAACAGCAATCACGCCACCCCCAGTCATTTATCTTTTGAGAGGCTGCATTTAATGCAGATTGCAGCATCTGTGCCTCACATTTAGACTTTCAGGGGTTAACCAGGAGTTTAAAAAAATACTCACCTCTTCCACTTGCTCGTGGAGAAGCAGTCCTCTCTTGTCTTGTAGTCCTCATGGTCACCGAAGGTCCCTTTCTGCCTCTCCGCAAACAAGTGGATAAGGTTTTTTTTTCAGCCACCATTTTAGGAAAAATTGATTCGTTACCCCGAAGCACAAGGTAATTCGGCTTAGCAACAAATTGAATTTTTCCTGAAATTCGAATCAAAGTCCACTTTGGATACTTCAATTCGCCCAACACTAGACCTGCACTGCCAGTGGGGTGACTCCACCATGCGTTCCTAGTGGTAATGCTGGGAGCACATGGTGAAGTCATTGTGTTGGTAGCACAGGTCTACAAATGGTCGCCGTTTAGGAAATAAGATCAACGAACTTGAGTCTATGATGGCATCTGAGAATCTAGATTTAGTGGCTGTTACTGAGACATGGTTCAATGAGAGTAATGACTGGGATATAACAATACCTGGGTTCTCTCTATATAGGAAAGACAGGGAAGGCAAGAAAGGGGGTGGAGTGGCACTATATGTAAAAGATAGCAGAAAATCTAATCTAATACAAGTCAGCGAAACCAATTTAGAGTCAGTTTGGGTTACGTTGCAGCTTGGTAATTATAAGGTAACTCGTGTAGGTGTCATATATAGACCACCTAGCTAAGTCAAAGAATTAGATGATCTACTAGTTGAGGAAATGGCTGAATTGACATTGAAAGGGGAAGTTGTCATTATGGGAGACTTTAATCTTGCTGGTATAAACTGGAAAACCAAAATAGCTAGTTCTGCGAAGAGTCCAGACATTCTAAATTCCCTACTGGGATTATCTCTACAGCAAGTAGTTGAGGAGCCAACCCGGAAGGAGGCCATTTTAGATTTAGTATTCACAAATGGCAATTTGGTATCTGATATTACTGTAGGGGAAAGCTTAGGACAAAGTGATCACCAGTCAGTGTGGTTTACTACAAGTACAGTGACTGAGTCACTCCACACAAAAACAAAAGTTTTAGATTTTCAAAAGACACTTTTCTAAAATTAGATCAGTGGTATACGAGTCCCTATCAGACTGGAACAATTTCAATGGAGTCCAAGAGAAATGGGACTACTTAAAAGTGGCACTATTGAAGGCAACAGAAAAGTGCATTAGGCTTGTCAGTAACAGCAAAAAAAGGAGGAGACCACTGTGGTACTCAGCAGAAGTGGCCAAAATCATTAAAAACAAAAAGATGGCATTTAGCAAGTATAAAAACACCCAAAACGAGGATGACAGGGAAATCTATAAGATGAGGCAGAGAGAGGCCAAGCAAGTTATAAGAGCTTCTAAAGCTCAGGCAGAAGAGAAATGAGCTTAGTCAGTGAAAAAAGGTGATAAGACATTCTTCAGATACATAAATGAAAAAAGGAAATTAAAACAAGGAATTACCAAATTAAAAACAAAAGAAGGAAGGTATATGGAAGAGGATAAAGAACTAGCTGACTGCCTCAATGAATACTTCTGTTCAGTTTTTACAAAGGAAAATGAAGGAGAAGGACCTCAGTTAGGGAGGAAGACTAATGAATCCTTTGATGCATGTGTCTTTACAGAGGAAGAGGTTCTAAGTCGGCTGTCTAAAATTAATACAAATAAGTCACAGGGGCCTGATGGGATACACCCAAAGCTATTAAAAGAGCTTAGAGGTGTACTAGCAAAACCATTAACAGATTTATTTAACCAATCACTGGTAACAGGTGTCGTCCCAGAAGATTGGAAATTGGCAAACGTTGTGCCAATTCACAAGAAAGGTAGTAGGGAGGATCGGGCAACCATAGACCAGTAAACCTGACATCAATAGAGGGGAAGTTAATGGAAACCATACTCAAGGAGAGGATTGTGGAACATATAAATCCCATGGGTTGATTGATAAAAAACAACATGGGTTTACTTCAGGGAGATCATGTCAAACTAATCTTATTGACTTTTTTGATTGGGTGACTAAAATGGCGGAGGTGCAGTAGACATCGCTTATCTGGACTTTAGTAAGGCTTTTGATACTGTCCCACATAGAAGGCTTATCAATAAACTGCAGTCTTTGAGCTTGGGCTCACATATTGTTGAATGGATTAGGCAGTGGCTGAAGGACAGAAAACAGAGGGTTGTAGTCAATGGAGTATATTCAGACCATGGTATTGTTACCAGTGGGGTACCTCAGGGATCTGTTCTGGGACCCATATTGTTTAATATCTTTATCAGCAAAATTGCAGAAGGCCTCAATGGTATGGTGTGTCTTTTTGATGATGACAAAAAGATTTGTAACAGGGTTTATGTTCCTGGAGGGATACACCAAATGGAAAAGGATTTAGGAAAACTAGAGGAATGGTCAAAATTCTGGCAACTAAAATTTAATGTCGATAAGTGCAAGATAATGCACCTGGGGCATAAAAACCCAAGAGCAGAATATAAAATCAGTCATACAGTACTAACCTCAGTATCTGAGGAAAGGGATTTAGGGGTCATTATATCAGACGACCTAAAGGTGGGCAGACAATGTCATAGAGCAGCAGGTAATGCCAGCAGAATGCTTGGGTGTATAGGGAGAGGCATTAACAGTAGAAAGAGGGAGGTGCTCGTGCCGCTCTACAGAGCACTAGGGAGACCTCATTGGGAGTATTGTGTGCAGTACTGGCGACCACATCTCCAGAAGGATATTGAAACTTTGGAGAGAGTTCAGAGAAGAGCTACTAAATTAGAACATGGATTGCAGGACAAAACTTACCTGGAAAGGTTAAAGGACCTTAACATGTATAGCTTGGAAGTAAGGGTCCTTTCACACTTGCGTTCTGAGGATCCGGCAGGCACTTCCATCCCGCCGGATCCGTCAGAACGCAAGTCACCTGAAGCATTAGAAGACTGATAAGGATCCTGATCAGTCTTCGAAATGCTTTCAGGTTACTATGGCAGCCAGGACGCTATTAAAGTCCTGGTTGACATAATAGGAGCGGGGGAACGGTATACTTACAGTCCGTGCGGCTCCCGGGGAGCTCCTGAATGACGTCAGAGCGCCCCATGCCCATGGATCACGTGATCCATGCGATCACGTGATCCATGCGTGTGGGGCGCCCTGACGTCACTCTGGAGCGCCCCGGGAGCCGCACGGATGGTAAGTATACTGCTCCCCCGCTCCCCACTACATTTTACCATGGCAACCAGGACTTTAGCGTCCTGTCTGCCATGGTAACAATTGAGAAAAAGCTAAACGTCGGATCCGGCGATGCGCCGAAACAACGTTTAGCTTAAGGCCGGATCCGGATTAATGCCTTTCAATGGGCATTAATTCCGGATTCGGCCTTGCGGCAAGTGTTCCGGATTTTTGGACGGAACAAAAAGCGCAGCATGCTGCGGTATTTGCTGCGTCCAAAAAACGTTCCGGTCCTGAACTGAAGACATCCTGATGCATCCTGAACGGATTTCTCTCCATTTAGAATGCATGGGGATGATCCTGATCAGGATTCTTCCGGCATAGAGACCCGACGACGGATCTCTATGCCGGAAAACAAAAACGCCAGTGTGAAAGAGCCCTTAGAAGAGACAGAGGGGATATGATTGAAACTTTTAAATACATAAAGGGAATCATCACGGTAAAAGAGGAGAGAATATTTAAGAGAAGAGAAACTGCTACAAGAGGACATAGTTTTAAATTAGAGGGGCAAAGGTTTAAAAGTAATATCAGGAAGAATTACTTTACTGAGAGAGTAGTGGACGCATGGAATAGCCTTCCTGCAGAAGTGGTAGCTGCAAATACAGTGAAGGAGTTTAAGCATGCATGGGATAGGCATAAGGCCATCCTTCATATAAGATAGGGCCAGGGGCTATTCATAGTATTCAGCATATTGGGCAGACTAGATGGGCCAAATGGTTCTTATCTGCCGACACATTCTATGTTTCTATGTAGCATCAAGAGAGGAACAACTGCCTCTGTGCCTGCAGGTGGTTGAGGCCAATTTCTACCTTTTTAAATGGCCGTTAAATGAGTGCACTCCTGTCTAATGGCCAATAAAATGGTCCCATTGATTTAAATGGGGTCCACCTGGCAGTGAAAACGTACAAAAACAGGACATGTCCTATTTTTCACAACCACTACTCACTGCAAATAGGCATAGCTTCATTGACTTCAATTCATTTTTAAAGTGGCTGTCCGTATCCTGCAGCTCTTCCCGATTACAAATAACATAAGGCACCAAAGAATAATCAAGTGATACGAACATCATAATCATCACTGCAGCTAAAACACTGTGCACACCGAGGTCTTTTCAAATCTCAGTCCTGTCACTCTCAAGTAAACAATCTGCATGTCGCACACCATAAAATCGTCCTTTTTTTCATAGATTTATGCAATTCTGTGCTGAGCTGTGAATGAGGGCGATTGTCACACACAATGTCTGCTAGGAAGATCCTAGGGAGTCGGAAATCAATCAAGGTTTTTGCCAGGGAGAGTAAAGGGAAAGACAAGGGATTCCAAAGAAGAAGTGTGTGTGTGTTTTGTAGAATAGGGAGAAGCAAGGCAGCTGAGAGACAAGGAGAGAGAAGACCTGTGGCCGTGTCTGCTATCAGAAGTCCAGGTGCTGCAGTGCAGACCTCAAAAGCAGCTACCTGCAGGCAGATACTTTCATTTCTTTCAGCTATTTTCTGAGAAACCCTTTTTTTAAGAGGTGGGGGTCAATAAAATTTATATATATATATAAAAAAATAAAAATATATATATATATATATATATATATATACATAAACACACACACCGCAATACCCATGTTGTGTGTGTTTAACATAAATTAAGCCCCAAGCTGCAGTGGTGCATTTCTGTGAATTCTATTTACACAGGATCGCAATGCCAGCATTTAGGTGATCAGCACCGATACACAAGCCAGCACACAAAAGTATCTGGTAGTGATAGCGAATTCATTTCCCTATTTCACACGTTTTTAATCATTTTTTTCGGATTTGGGGTGGTTGATCATATTCAAAGTAGCAGCATATTTACATTTTTACTACACCAATACACAGGGTAATAGTGCACAATGTTATCTGAGTGGCCAAAAATGTCCAGACTATGGAAGGGTTCCAAATGAAAAAGCCAGTGCCAGAAAGTGGGTATTCGCAGAACCAACTATCCATCCAGAAGTTGTGGTAGTAGTATTGGTAGGCCGCAGTATAGTTGAGGAGAAAGAGGATAAAACTGTGGATTGGATGGCTTCTCTCAGTCGCAGCAGGATGACGTGGAGGTTACTGCAGAGTCTGACACTGTGCCATAGAGCCAGGGGTCCAGCGTTCCTCCTGCTTCTCCTTGCAGCCCCAAAGAAGGCTTTCAGTGGAGGCCTCCCTGTCCATTCCTAGATGGGTGGCTTCTTTTTGTCCAAGAAGTAGCAAGAAAACCCCACCACTTTCTATGGCAGAGAGTCAAAAGAGTCTCCCTTTTGACGACGTATGAGAGCAGTCAGCGTTTGTACTGCCCTAAGGAGGAGGCCGCAGACCCCAGGCATTGCCATGTGAGTGGTGGTGCCCCCGTAGCCACGGTATTGCTGTTGAGGGGTAGAGCAAGGGAAGGGTAGCAGAGGACCCACCATGATATCCCGAAGTCTGATAGAAGTGAAAAGGAAGGTGACTTTGATGATGATTATGTGATAGACAAAACCTGGGAGCAGGACTCAGGTGCTGGGAAGGTGGCAACATCAGAGGAGGAGAGGCCACGTACCAGGGTGGATAAAAATCAATGATTTAAAAAAAAAAAAAAAGGATTTTTTATTTAAATCAGATTTTTTTAAAATTTAAAATCGGATTTTTTTGATTAAAATTGGATTTTTTTTATAAAAAATGCTTTTTGAGGACTTTAATAATATGACAATGACATAAGGTTGTTGCGTCATTAAGTTCCTCTTTTATCTGCTATATAAACTATGACTTCTCTGTGACAGTCTTTGTGTGATTTCTCTCGGCGTACGTATGCCTACTATTTAATACCAATTCGGAGCAGTACATCAACTCAGCCTGACTATTGGGTCAGAACCAGAACATTTTGGCGCCTGACAGATTGGACCTCCTGCTGACATACCCCCAGAGACTGGACAAGGAGAGACGAGCCAACGGACACCGGGACTGGCCAGCCCGTAATAAGAGGTGAGAAAATATTCATCTTACCTATTTGTGTCCCTTGGCCTAGTCTATCCACATTCGTTCTAGGGAGGGTGCACCGGCAGTCTGGGGCATCCTCAGGGGCATGAGAGTAAGAACCCCATTGTATTGATAAGGCTTGATGTACTGTGTTTTATTATTTTTATGTGTGCGGTTGGTTTCTCTGTGAGGAAAAGCATAGACTGACAGAACAACAGAAGGAAGTCTCCCTAAGTGCCTACATTGAGGGGTATCCCTGGTGTGTGACCCCAAGAAATAGTGAAAGGGAGGGAGACGGCTTGCTGACAACCCAGAGTGCGTTAGTCTCAAGCTCAAGGTGTTTGTTTGTCAGTGTCTGTGCTATCCAAGTATCAGAGCCAGTAAGTGAAGGCTACAGGACGTGTTTTGCAAAATGGGTAACCAAGAAAGTGTCCTGAAGGGTGGTATACTGTGTTCTGCTACATGGCAGACATTGTTGACTGAAAAGAGAGACAAATTGAAAGATGACAAGTTAATAGATAAAGTCAGGGTGTGGCTGGACTGTAGCAGAGAATTTGAACAGACAAAAGGAGATGCAATGTTTGATAAAAGTCAGGCCGCCATTACTATTGGCCTGGCCTAGTCTTAGCGCGGAACAGCCACCGCCCTATAATGGCGCTCGATGAGAGAAAAAGGGGAAGTTGGACTTGTACAGTGTGTGGTCAGCAGAACCCTGCCTTCCGTGATACGAGCTTAGCCTGTGGTGCTCCACGCCCACATGACCACACTCTTTAGCTCCCTAGCACGTCCCACCAGTCCCGCCACGGCGCCATCTTGTCCTCAGCCAATGCCCAAGGCTGGACTTGTAATTTCCCAAAACCTACCCCAAGTCACTACCATATACCCGATGATAAATCATGACGGCACCTACATGCCACCCAGTCAACCCATAGTGCCTGCTCATACAATGGTAGGAGGAAGTCACACAGGTCAGGAAGATGAGAATGGAGATGAACAGAAAGCACCCCCAGAGGAAGAGTCACAGCGGACATTGGACTATGCAACCAATGCGACTGACGCAGAACAAACCCCGGGCGTGGGATGCCGCCTTAGACATTTCTCTGATATCTCCCCATATAGCCAGGAGACAGGAGCAACGAATGACTTTTTCCAAAACTAAATTGCACAGTTGCAAAGAGATTTACATAACTTAGAACAAGGAAATCTTACAGTTATAAAAGAGGTACTGTCAAATGCCCACCCAATAGGGCCACCTAAGTATGTGTCCTTCACCCCCAGCAGTTATTCACCATAGTAAATCTCATGCCAGACCCAGATACTCACCCTATGCCCTTTTTCGGAAAATTGTCACAAGTATATCAAACACATGGGTGTACGTGGTCAGACTTACAAAGTATTGTAGAAAATAAGACTGGTGAATACTCTTCACTTATAATGGATCACATACGCCAACCAGAAATCCCTGGAGCAAACTTTAACACCCGAGACTCAGAATCCGGTGGCTATTTCATTCAACAATTACATAAATGGGCAAAGGACAAATTAGGAGAACAATCCACCACCCTGCAGGATATGGTACAGGATGAAACAGAGTCAGTAGAGAGATTTGTCCAGAGGGTTAAACAAAACTATAAAGATATGGGATTCAGTCCAAATGAACCTGTGCACCTGAGACTTCTGGCTCGATCATTTGTAGATGGCCTTAGGCCAGATCTGAACAAAGCTCTCGTTACCTGCCGCCCAGAATGGAAATCATTAACCTTTAGAAATTTTGCAAAAGGGCTGGAGAGCAATACCAAGAAAACCCACACAGCAGTTATGGCTGTCATGACAGGGGAAGAAAAGGAGGAAGGGCCCCGCCCGTGTCTGTTATGGATGTGGCAAACCAGGGCACATAAAGAGGAACTGCCGCTCCAGATATCTGTGGTCAGCAGACCAGGGCCATAGAGGAACTCCTCCTCCACGGCCAGTTCCACCCCAATAGGATGTTGGCAAGCCAGTGTTGCTGGGAGGGGACACCCCATGTATGGCAATCTCTGTCCCTCCTGCTGGCCCCACCCCTCGAATCACCCTCGATGTGGCAGGGAAGGAACTCTCATTCCTTGTAGACACTGGTGCAGCCTGCAGTGTGTTATGTGAGACTGCCATACTCCCTTCTTGGCTCACAAATATCCATTTACCCTGCTCTGGTTTAGAATGGGTCACTCAGCACAACCCTGTTACTAAGCCTCTCTTGATTACTCCCTCCCGAAGCCAATTCACACAATTGCATCTATCCACTGGAGTAGTGTCACAATTTGTTGTAAGCCAGACATGTCCTTTTAATTTGTTAGGCTCAGATTTTCTTCAGAAAATATGGGCCAACATTCAATTCAAAGAAGATGGTACAGTTGCCCTCGGTACAGCCCTGTGCCCAGAAGACACCTGCCTCCTGATGGCATTAACAGCCCAGCCCTCTGAATCACCCGAGCAAGGGGATACGTTGCAAAGCATTTTGCACCTCATTACTGATACCCTTTGGGCCAAAGGTCCCCAAGACATTGGGAGTCTCAAGGTCCCGCCAGTCACTGTTACCTTGAAGAATCCCAACATACTACCATACAAAGCACAATACCCTGTCTCCATTTCCCAGAGAGATGCTATCACTCTCCAGATACAGGCTCTTCTTGCAAATGGGGCTATCATAATTACCACCTCCCCATGTAACACGCCCTATATCCGGTTAAGAAGAAGAGGGAAAAGGACAGCCTCCTGAGTATCGCATGGTCCAAGACCTCAGAGCAGTCAATGAGGCTACGGTCTTTGAAACCCCTATTGTTCAAAATTCCCATACCTTGCTTGCTAGCATTCCTCCTACGGCCACTACCTTCATAGTCATTTATCTGGCAAATGCCTTTTCTCTGTCCCATTGCATGATGACTCCCAATTTCTAATTGCTTTCACACATGATGGAAAACAGTACACCTGGACAGTTTTGCCTCAAGGAGCTCAGAATAGTCCTTCCTGCTTTATCAAAGCAATGGCATCCATCTTACAACCTTGGCAAGCAGATCACCCAGAGGTGGAACTTTTACAATATGTGGATGATTTACTCCTTGTGTTGACTCACACCCCTCCTGCCTAGACTCATCTACCTCACTTCTCCAATTCTTGGCAGATGCTCGGTGCAAAGTTTCATGTTCCAAATTACAGTTGTGTCTTCCCAAAGTTCCCGATGCAGCCACTGTATGACTGCATACCCCGTGTTGCTACTGTTCCTTACCAAATGACTGCAGAGGCCATAGTAGCATTTGAAACGCTCAAAAAGCCATTATCACTGCCCCAGCCCTTGGCATCCCTAACTACAAACTTCCCTTCCGCCCTTATGTCATGGAACGTCAG
Organism: Bufotes viridis; assembly: GCA_033119425.1. Classification (NCBI taxonomy): domain Eukaryota; kingdom Metazoa; phylum Chordata; class Amphibia; order Anura; family Bufonidae; genus Bufotes; species Bufotes viridis. The sequence goes on from CM065594.1 coordinate 285,594,996, forward strand.
GGTCATGCTACAGGAGTTCTCACCCAGAGCCATGGGGGTCGTAATAGACCTCTAGGCTACTTTTCAAAACGTCTTGACCCTGTAGCCAGAGCCACCCCTTCCTGTGTCAGGGCCGTTCATGCTGCTAGTTCCCTTCTGAACGCCACCTCTGACATTGTCCTAGGTCACCCCTCACCATCATGGCTCCCCATGACATCTCGGCTATCCTTCAACAAACACAACCTAAACACCTCACTGCACAACGCCACCTCAGGGTTCAGTGTAGTCTGCTTCTACCAGATAATGTCACCATTCAGAGATGCCACATCCTCAACCCAGCTGCACTCCTTCCTTTCCCAAGGGGGAGTATACTGCAGAAAGAGACTCTGTGGATTTTATTGATTTACAAGCAGGAGAGGATCTCCAGGAAGAAGAATTATGGACAGCTACTGACTCTCCTAATGAGGAACTAGATCATGATTGCATTACAATGATGGAAGCTGAAGTGGGAACACCACCAACAATACAAGACACTCCTTTGCAAAACCCACATTGGACACTCTTTGTGGACGGTTCAAGGTATGCCGATGAGAAAGGGAAATTCGATACAGGCATGGCAGTTACTAGTGAGTATGAAGTGCTGTGTGCAAGGCAATTGCGCCCAGACCAGTCAGCACAAGAGGCTGAACTCATAGCCCTTTTGAGGCCTGCCTCATAGCAAAAGACTCCACTGCCAACATCTACACAGACTCCAGATATGCCTTTAGAGTAGTTCATGACTTTGGAATAATATGGAAAGCCAAGGATAACATTACAGCCGCAGGAACTCCAATTAAACATGCTTCAGCACTAGAGGCTTTAATGGCTGCAGTACTCCTGCCCACCAAAGTGGCAGTAATCAAAGTAAAGGCGCATACCCGTGCTGACAAGCCAGAAGCCAAAGGAAATGCTCTGGCTGACCAAGCAGCTAAAAGGCAGCAATGGAAGAGGAAAGAGCACAGCCAGATAAAATCATGCTGGCACAAGAGGATCTCAAACAACAAGAAGTATCATGGGATAAAAATCAATGATTTAAAAAAAAAAAAAAAGGATTTTTTATTTAAATCAGATTTTTTTAAAATTTAAAATCGGATTTTTTTGATTAAAATTGGATTTTTTTTTATAAAAAATGCTTTTTGAGGACTTTAATAATATGACAATGACATAAGGTTGTTGCGTCATTAAGTTCCTCTTTTATCTGCTATATAAACTATGACTTCTCTGTGTCTTTGTGTGATTTCTCTCGGCGTACGTATGCCTACTATTTAATACCAATTCGGAGCAGTACATCAACTCAGCCTGACTATTGGGTCAGAACCAGAACATTTTGGCGCCTGACAGATTGGACCTCCTGCTGACATACCCCCAGAGACTGGACAAGGAGAGACGAGCCAACGGACACCGGGACTGGCCAGCCCGTAATAAGAGGTGAGAAAATATTCATCTTACCTATTTGTGTCCCTTGGCCTAGTCTATCCACATTCGTTCTAGGGAGGGGTGCACCGGCAGTCTGGGGCATCCTCAGGGGCATGAGAGTAAGAACCCCATTGTATTGATAAGGCTTGATGTACTGTGTTTTATTATTTTTATGTGTGCGGTTGGTTTCTCTGTGAGGAAAAGCATAGACTGACAGAACAACAGAAGGAAGTCTCCCTAAGTGCCTACATTGAGGGGTATCCCTGGTGTGTGACCCCAAGAAATAGTGAAAGGGAGGGAGACGGCTTGCTGACAACCCAGAGTGCGTTAGTCTCAAGCTCAAGGTGTTTGTTTGTCAGTGTCTGTGCTATCCAAGTATCAGAGCCAGTAAGTGAAGGCTACAGGACGTGTTTTGCAAAATGGGTAACCAAGAAAGTGTCCTGAAGGGTGGTATACTGTGTTCTGCTACATGGCAGACATTGTTGACTGAAAAGAGAGACAAATTGAAAGATGACAAGTTAATAGATAAAGTCAGGGTGTGGCTGGACTGTAGCAGAGAATTTGAACAGACAAAAGGAGATGCAATGTTTGATAAAAAGTCAGGCCGCCATTACTATTGGCCTGGCCTAGTCTTAGCGCGGGAACAGCCACCGCCCTATAATGGCGCCGATGAGAGAAAAAGGGGAAGTTGGACTTGTACAGTGTGTGGTCAGCAGAACCCTGCCTTCCGTGATACGAGCTTAGCCTGTGGTGCTCCACGCCCACATGACCACACTCTTTTAGCTCCCCAGCACGTCCCACCAGTCCCGGCCACGGCGCCATCTTGTCCTCAGCCAATGCCCAAGGCTGGACTTGTAATTTCCCCAAAACCTACCCCAAGTCACTACCATATACCCGATGATAAATCATGACGGCACCTACATGCCACCCAGTCAACCCATAGTGCCTGCTCATACAATGGTAGGAGGAAGTCACACAGGTCAGGAAGATGAGAATGGAGATGAACAGAAAGCACCCCCAGAGGAAGAGTCACAGCGGACATTGGACTATGCAACCAATGCGACTGACGCAGAACAAACCCCGGGGCGTGGGATGCCGCCTCTTAGACATTTCTCTGATATCTCCCCATATAGCCAGGAGACAGGAGCAACGAATGACTTTTTCCAAAACTAAATTGCACAGTTGCAAAGAGATTTACATAACTTAGAACAAGGAAATCTTACAGTTATAAAAGAGGTACTGTCAAATGCCCACCCAATAGGGCCACCTAAGTATGTGTCCTTCACCCCCCAGCAGTTATTCACCATAGTAAATCTCATGCCAGACCCAGATACTCACCCTATGCCCTTTTTCGGAAAATTGTCACAAGTATATCAAACACATGGGTGTACGTGGTCAGACTTACAAAGTATTGTAGAAAATAAGACTGGTGAATACTCTTCACTTATAATGGATCACATACGCCAACCAGAAATCCCTGGAGCAAACTTTAACACCCGAGACTCAGAATCCGGTGGCTATTTCATTCAACAATTACATAAATGGGCAAAGGACAAATTAGGAGAACAATCCACCACCCTGCAGGATATGGTACAGGATGAAACAGAGTCAGTAGAGAGATTTGTCCAGAGGGTTAAACAAAACTATAAAGATATGGGATTCAGTCCAAATGAACCTGTGCACCTGAGACTTCTGGCTCGATCATTTGTAGATGGCCTTAGGCCAGATCTGAACAAAGCTCTCGTTACCTGCCGCCCAGAATGGAAATCATTAACCTTTAGAAATTTTGCAAAAGGGCTGGAGAGCAATACCAAGAAAACCCACACAGCAGTTATGGCTGTCATGACAGGGGAAGAAAAGGAGGAAGGGCCCCGCCCGTGTCTGTTATGGATGTGGCAAACCAGGGCACATAAAGAGGAACTGCCGCTCCAGATATCTGTGGTCAGCAGACCAGGGCCATAGAGGAACTCCTCCTCCACGGCCAGTTCCACCCCAATAGGATGTTGGCAAGCCAGTGTTGCTGGGAGGGGACACCCCATGTATGGCAATCTCTGTCCCTCCTGCTGGCCCCACCCCTCGAATCACCCTCGATGTGGCAGGGAAGGAACTCTCATTCCTTGTAGACACTGGTGCAGCCTGCAGTGTGTTATGTGAGACTGCCATACTCCCTTCTTGGCTCACAAATATCCATTTACCCTGCTCTGGTTTAGAATGGGTCACTCAGCACAACCCTGTTACTAAGCCTCTCTTGATTACTCCCTCCCGAAGCCAATTCACACAATTGCATCTATCCACTGGAGTAGTGTCACAATTTGTTGTAAGCCAGACATGTCCTTTTAATTTGTTAGGCTCAGATTTTCTTCAGAAAATATGGGCCAACATTCAATTCAAAGAAGATGGTACAGTTGCCCTCGGTACAGCCCTGTGCCCAGAAGACACCTGCCTCCTGATGGCATTAACAGCCCAGCCCTCTGAATCACCCGAGCAAGGGGATACGTTGCAAAGCATTTTGCACCTCATTACTGATACCCTTTGGGCCAAAGGTCCCCAAGACATTGGGAGTCTCAAGGTCCCGCCAGTCACTGTTACCTTGAAGAATCCCAACATACTACCATACAAAGCACAATACCCTGTCTCCATTTCCCAGAGAGATGCTATCACTCTCCAGATACAGGCTCTTCTTTCAAATGGGGCTATCATAATTACCACCTCCCCATGTAACACGCCCCTATATCCGGTTAAGAAGAAGAGGGAAAAAGGACAGCCTCCTGAGTATCGCATGGTCCAAGACCTCAGAGCAGTCAATGAGGCTACGGTCTTTGAAACCCCTATTGTTCAAAATTCCCATACCTTGCTTGCTAGCATTCCTCCTACGGCCACTACCTTCATAGTCATTTATCTGGCAAATGCCTTTTTCTCTGTCCCATTGCATGATGACTCCCAATTTCTAATTGCTTTCACACATGATGGAAAACAGTACACCTGGACAGTTTTGCCTCAAGGAGCTCAGAATAGTCCTTCCTGCTTTATCAAAGCAATGGCATCCATCTTACAACCTTGGCAAGCAGATCACCCAGAGGTGGAACTTTTACAATATGTGGATGATTTACTCCTTTGTGTTGACTCACACCCCTCCTGCCTAGACTCATCTACCTCACTTCTCCAATTCTTGGCAGATGCTCGGTGCAAAGTTTCATGTTCCAAATTACAGTTGTGTCTTCCCAAAGTTCCCGATGCAGCCACTGTATGACTGCATACCCCGTGTTGCTACTGTTCCTTACCAAATGACTGCAGAGGCCATAGTAGCATTTGAAACGCTCAAAAAAGCCATTATCACTGCCCCAGCCCTTGGCATCCCTAACTACAAACTTCCCTTCCGCCCTTATGTCATGGAACGTCAGGGTCATGCTACAGGAGTTCTCACCCAGAGCCATGGGGGTCGTAATAGACCTCTAGGCTACTTTTCAAAACGTCTTGACCCTGTAGCCAGAGCCACCCCTTCCTGTGTCAGGGCCGTTCATGCTGCTAGTTCCCTTCTGAACGCCACCTCTGACATTGTCCTAGGTCACCCCTCACCATCATGGCTCCCCATGACATCTCGGCTATCCTTCAACAAACACAACCTAAACACCTCACTGCACAACGCCACCTCAGGGTTCAGTGTAGTCTGCTTCTACCAGATAATGTCACCATTCAGAGATGCCACATCCTCAACCCAGCTGCACTCCTTCCTTTCCCAAGGGGGGAGTATACTGCAGAAAGAGACTCTGTGGATTTTATTGATTTACAAGCAGGAGAGGATCTCCAGGAAGAAGAATTATGGACAGCTACTGACTCTCCTAATGAGGAACTAGATCATGATTGCATTACAATGATGGAAGCTGAAGTGGGAACACCACCAACAATACAAGACACTCCTTTGCAAAACCCACATTGGACACTCTTTGTGGACGGTTCAAGGTATGCCGATGAGAAAGGGAAATTCGATACAGGCATGGCAGTTACTAGTGAGTATGAAGTGCTGTGTGCAAGGCAATTGCGCCCAGACCAGTCAGCACAAGAGGCTGAACTCATAGCCCTTTTTGAGGCCTGCCTCATAGCAAAAGACTCCACTGCCAACATCTACACAGACTCCAGATATGCCTTTAGAGTAGTTCATGACTTTGGAATAATATGGAAAGCCAAGGATAACATTACAGCCGCAGGAACTCCAATTAAACATGCTTCAGCACTAGAGGCTTTAATGGCTGCAGTACTCCTGCCCACCAAAGTGGCAGTAATCAAAGTAAAGGCGCATACCCGTGCTGACAAGCCAGAAGCCAAAGGAAATGCTCTGGCTGACCAAGCAGCTAAAAGGCAGCAATGGAAGAGGAAAGAGCACAGCCAGATAAAATCATGCTGGCACAAGAGGATCTCAAACAACAAGAAGTATCATGGGATCTACTGAAACAGATGCAGAAGCAAGCCACTCGCTCAGAGAAGTAAACCTGGCTGAAGGAGTCAGCCCTTGAAGAAGAATCCGGACTTTGGATACAAGGGAACAAAGTGTGCTTGCCCAGAGCACTCTATCCCTTAATTGCCTCTGTGGCCCATGTACCCACTCACTAATCCAAGACAATAATGAAAGAGCTCATTGATAAAATATGTCCAGGAATCACCCCTGTTCTGGTGAAATATGTCCAGTCATGTCTAATCTGTGCCCAATGCAATCCCGGTAGGACTGAGCCTACGCCCAAAAGATGCCAATGTGCCAAGGGTTTCAAAACGTGTTAGTAGTGGTAGACATGTTCTCTGGGTGGCCAGAAGCCTACCCCGTCAGGAATCAGACAGCAACAACTACTGCTAAGAAATTGATACAGGAAACTGTCTGTAGGTAAGGGGTACCTGAGGTCATTGAGAGTGATCAGGGCCCAGCATTCACTGCTAACCTAACCCAAGAGGTCTGGAAGATGGTAGGATCACACCTGACGTTCCACACCCCCTACAGACCCCAAAGCAGCGGCAAGATCGAAAGACTGAAAGGGGTATTGAAGTCAAAAATGCTGAAAATGACTAGGGAGACAGTGCTCAACTGGGTCCAGTGTTTACCAATAGCACTCTTTGTAGTCAGGCACACTCCCAAACCTCCCCACAAGCTGACTCCACATGAGACATTGTTTGGGTCAGGACCCCGGATGGGGCTGTACTTCCCACAACAATTGCAAATGCATTATGAATCCATTGCAAAGTATGTTGTAGCTTTGAGCAAACAGTTATCTAACATCCATGCACAAGTCTCTTCTTCCATTCCAGATCCTGACTACCTAGAAGTAAGCCACACTCTGAAACCAGGAGAGTGGGTGGTGGTCAAGAAACACGTCAGAAGTACCCTGGAACCACGCTTCGAGGGGCCTTACCAAGTACTACTGACCACTCCGACTTCCGTAAAGCTCGAAGGGAGAACAACGCCTCTCACTGCAAAAGGATAAGGCAACTGCCAGATATAGAGCTAATAAAATGAGTTTCCTTTGTCTGTTAGCACTACTAACACTCACAGGTGCATACATACCTTCCCCAGAAAAAGATGACGGGTGGGACAATAAGTTTGTCAAACATCATCAGGTATTGTATGAGGGCCTGAAGGAAGGTGATTCTGACTCCACCTCTTCACTAAAAGATTGTTGGATATGTACACATGGCCCAGTAAATGCTAGAGCTATGCCTTACTTAGCTGTGCCCTTAAGAATTAAAGAAGATGGCAGAATCAGCTACCTACCTTTCAAGTATAGAAGAGGTCAATTCTAAAGATGGCAACAGGAAAGCTTCCCTAAACCGTAGTAGCATGGGATGGGTCCCCATGGCTAATGGTAAACAGATCAGGACCCTCAACTGGGTATAGCAATATGCCCTGAAATGACTACATGTGGAGCAATGTATCCTGCTTTCCAAATTGGACCTACTGTCACTGTCTACAGGTGCAGACCCAAGGTATGGTTTTTAGTCCCCAAATCAGGCTGTAATGATTGCACAACAAGCCCAGCTTGGCTCCTTCTACCTCTGCTATGCGAGTATCCCGTCTGGCAGTTTTTCTTCATGCTGCTGGAAGACAAAAGCACAGTCTCGTGCAAGCTGTTCAAGAGAAAAATAAGAAGTGGGCAGGCAAACATAAGCACCACAGCTTTATTAAACCGCATGATGCGGTATCACAGCATCCCGTGGGCAAACTGATGTGGAAGCCAGCCACTGCAGCAGAAGTTCCCTCCTAATCCCGCTCCCCCTTGTGCCAGCCAGGCTGCATCAAGCCACGAGCAGTATTCCGTCTTTCACATCCTCATCATGCCTTTCCCCTTCTCTCGCTCAGACTCCTCATCCTCAGCTCCATCCCCAGCATTTGATAACAGAATGCATGGCTAGGAAACAACTCTATGCACCCAGCAATCCTATGATGAGCATGCTTAATTCCCACCTGGCCAAGTTACTGGTGCTGCTGTTGCTTCCATACCATTTAGTCGAGTCTGCTGCCTTCAGGGAGCTAATGGTGAGTGCTCAGCGTTGCTGGAAGATTCCTAACTTGCAATATTTCTCCCAAAAAGCCTTCCTTGTTAGTACTCTTTAGTGGCGGACAACATGGGCCACTCCCTACGACAAAGTTCATACCATGGTACAGTCCCTGCAGTCCCTCTTATGGGCAGGGACTGTACATGTGTTTCACGGCACACTAGGACAATATTTTCTCAAGCAGCAGTGAGGCAGCACCCCGGCAACAAGGCTAGGTCCTTTTGACCCCCCCCCCCCCCCGCATGATTGTGTCGGCCTGGCTCATACTCCAGGCATTTAGCTGCCGCCTCCTCTTCCTCCATGGACGTTCCCGTCCCCAACAGCAGCTGGGTGCAGGTTCGCTCGCCCTACCTCTCCTTCCTATCACATGCGTCAGGTCAAACGTCGCCACGCCATGTTAAAGCTGATCGGCCTGGGAGAGAGTAACAACACCGGCGAGCAGTTGCTCAAGTACATCAAGCAGCAAACATCCCACTGGCTGTCACCCTGCTGACTCCAACTGGACAAGGTGGTCAGCGACAGTGGACGCGTGATAGTGGCCTCCTGAAACCATGTCATTAACCTAGTGGTGCAGCACTTTGAAATAAGTACAGTGGCTAGCGCATGGTGTTGGCTAAGTCCAGGAGACTGTCCCAGCACTTCAGTCACTCTTACATGGTGAGCAACGTTCTTCTGGACCTGCAGCGATAGAAAGGCTGAGCCAGAAAGAAGCGGTTCCTCAGACACGCTGACCAGAATAAGCAACTATATGCACGCTTACTTATGCAGTGACGGCTGTGTATTGTTGACATCAAGCAGTCTGATGAATACTGGATAGACATGGTTTTAGAACCACTCTACCAAGGCAAAATAGGGGAATATTTTCCTCTGGCAGAAAGAAAAGACAAATTACGTTACTACCAGAAAACACTGTGTACGCAGCTTGCGGCAGCTTAAGGCAAGCATACGCCTGCTACCAGTGTGTCTCAAAGGGAGGCCTCCCCGCTGAGTCACCCCCCTCCACCAGCCATAAGTGGCAGAAGCCGCAGCGGCAGTCATTTCTGTCTCTTCAACATGATGGAGTAGTTTATCCACGTGCCACGTCAGACTGAGGCCAGTCAGCAAGCTGACATCTCCCACCTCAACCCCCACATTTCGGCATACCTAAACTATGGCTAGTATCTGTTGCATGCCCAGTTCCCTGACTACATGTATTGCTTGAGAGGCAGACAGGAAAATGGGCCCAAACTGCCAAAGCACGCTCTTTCTCTCTCTCCTTTCTTGCCCTGCCTCCAGTGTGATCTCGGAGAGGGTTTTCAGCACCGCGGGGGGCGTGGTGACACCCAAATGGACCAAGTTGTCCTCCACCAGTGTCCAAAACATCACTTTTAGAAAAATGAACCAAGCCTGCATTCAGGAGAATTTTCATACTCCTCCAGCTCAGCTGATTACGATGTATAGCTTATGCCCGCCTCGCCTCTTTTGCTGTCTGTCTGCCTAACTAACAAGCATCACGTTGTGTATGGCTGCTGCATGCTGCGGCTTGCATTATGCCACTTATGCCACTTTCCAACCATCACGATCTGTACGGCTGCTGCTGCATCGTTCCTCTTGCCAACCATCACGTTCCCCCAAGATAGTTTGGTTCAGAAAAAAGCTTTTCATAAATTCTGTGAACCAGACCCAAAACTGATTTTGACTTGTTTGCTCATCTCTAATACACACCATCCAAAGATAATGAAAGGTGTATCGCTAGAGATGAACACATTTCTTGAAATTTGTTTCAGGTATAATTCTGATGACTCAGTCAAAAGAGTCAATTAAGGAACAAACTCAACCAGAATTGAATGTGTTCCAATTGGGCTGATAATCTGAGTATAACTCTCTGGTGGATTTAGTTATTGGCATCAGCTGGAGGTGTGTGAAAATCTTCATGGATCCATGCCTCATTCATTTTCACAAATGTAACATTTTCTACACTTTCTTCTTTGTGATGACACCACTTGCCACACTGAATACCCTGCACTGGAGGCTGGACAAGACAAGTGCACATATCAAACTGGGCCAGTTCCAATCTCCCTCTGAGAAGTCCATGGAGTCAGGGGACGGGCTATGTGCAGAATAAAAGAGCACAGTCCAAGTACGACTGAACCCGATTGTTCAGGAAACCGGGTTATGTGCAGAAGAAAGGGCACAGTCCAGGTATGACAGAACCCGATTGTTCAGGCAATGCTTATCCTTTTGCTGATGTGCTCCAGGTCGGCACAGCACTTAAAAACTTCCATCACTTTAAACACACTAAACTGTCTGCTGCAGCTTCTGATACTTATTGCAGCGGTAGAACCAGCAGAGAAGGCGGAAGTCTTTGACTCAGCCAGGTTGGAATGGAGACTCCCCCAAAAGTAAGACTAATCCATCACTTTGCTTAATGCTAACCACATGCTTGCCAGAACATAGGCAACCAAATATGCAGTTTGTCATGCTCACCACTGTGCCTAATGACACTGTTCTTTAAGACTTCACTGCAATGGTTGGTCATGACCAATGTCACCTTCATCATCATCATAAGAATGTCTATCATAACAAGCTCCATCCTCCTTCTCTAGCTGTTCCTGGGAAAATATGTCCTCCTGCCCCACAAACTTCTCCTCCTCCATTTCTTGTTTTATGCAAATTTGTCTGCACAGTGCCTACCAAGTACAGGACCCCAAGCAAGCTGTATAGGTCGTTTCTCTTCCGCTAGTCCTTGTTGCATCAGTGTAAGCGTTTGTTCAAATATAACTATTAGGGTGATGCCATTATTATGGACCTATTGAAACAGCATGGATACTTGCTTGTATTATATACACTTGCATCACACTGCTCAACCACCGCTTAGGAGAAACTAAACATGCTCACAGCTTTCCCACTATCTTGAAGAAGAGAGGGGGGGGAGGAGCGCATCCCAAGGTCTTAGGCAAAATGCGGTGGTTGTATGTAAAGCTGATATCTTAAGTCAGTCTGATAAAAAAGAAGTGTAAGATTAACCCACTGAATGCTTGCTATTATTTCACAGTAGCCAATAAAAATGCACCGCACTTAGTTACCTCCCACCGGGAGGACACTAAACAATAAACTAGAGATTTTACTTTGACCGATGGATATGTGTCAGAGTTTGATTTCTCCGTGCTCGTAAAGACACCTTTAAACTAATTTGGAGCAGTACATCAACCCACCTGGTATCTTGACCAGATCCAAAACAGCTGCCGCAACGTGAGGCTCAAAGGACATGACCCCCAGATCCAGACCAGACGAGGAGGACCTTATTAATCCGTGCCTGTCTGAGGGAGGGGTGCGGTGTCAGCTTGGGGCATCCTCGAGGGCACGAAAGTAAGAACCCCATGTGTTTTAAAGTCTTGATGTACTGTGTTTATAAACTGTGTGTTCTCCTATTTGCCTGTATGGGAGTGCAGCGGGTTGTCTGACTCGATCACAGAGGGGGGGCGGTCTGTGGCAGCACAGAGTGTGCTTGTCCGGGACTCAATGTTTCATCAGGTCCAGTGATTACTCTATACAGAGGTCTCAAGGCAGCTCCAGTAGGTACGAGAGACGATCGGACATAACGCAAGTGTCCCAAAAGGTTACTGCTCACCTGAGCAGTATGTGGCGGATAAGAGAGGAAGACCATTTGTGAAAAGTCTGAGTAAGCTAGAAGAAAAAATATGGTATTGGTAAAGGTGGTACTTTGTGATGCACTACATGGCAAACTTTGCTGACAGAAAAGAAAGGTAGATTAGAAGATGAGAAGTTAATAGATACAGTCCGGGTGTGGCTGGACTGTAGCAAGGAATTCGAAGAGACGGGAGGAGAGCGAAATCTTGATGAAGCTAGTGGCAGATGCTATTGTAAACCTGGTAATCTTGTTGGGCTGGGGCAGCCCCCACCCTATCATGGCGCTGAGAAGAAAGGAAAAGGGTGGGTCTGTAATGTATGTTGTCAGCAAAATCCCACCTTCCGAGAGACATGTTTTGCCTGTGGTGCTCCACGCCCACATAGTCACACCCCTATAAGCCCCAAGCATGTCCTCCCAGTGCCTGCTACGGCGCCATTTCATACCCAGCCTACTCCCACGGCTGGAACATTAATCTCCTTCAGCCCTGATCCTCCCTTGGCCCCTGTAGTCTCACCAGTGGCTCCATTATATCTCATTATAAACCCAGACGGCACATATAAACCCAGACCTTAGCAATCCACCTCCTGCCTCGATCATGATAGAGGAACAATCAGTAGTACCTGAACAAGAGAATCCAGACAGTGGTGCTGGTCCTGTAGATTCAAACACACAGACCCCTGAGAGATCACCCCCAATAGACTATAGTGGCTCTGGCACCCAACCCTTGAGCCTCTCTATACGGGCCACCAGACCAACTCTGCTCCAGGAACAGATTAAAGAATTACAAAGGAATATGCAAATTTTAGAAAGGGGCAATTTCGAAGCTGTAAAGAAAGCCTTAGCTCTTACCCGACCACAAGGACCTCCAAAATATGTGTCCTTAACCCCGCAGCAGAAGTTATTAACCATAGTGAACTTGCTGCCAGATTCTGAAACCCATTCCATGCCCTTTTTCAGGAAATTGTCACAGGTACATCAAACGTATGGATGTACATGGTCAGACCTACAGAGTATTGTGGAAAACAAGACAGGGGAGAATTCTTCACTAATAATGGACCATATCCCGACCCCTATCCTAGGGGGTCTGACCTTCAACCCTAGGGATCATGAGTCTGGGGAATACTTCATAGAGAGGTTACACAAATGGGCAAAAGCGAAGTTAGCTGATCTACCACATGGCAGGACATGGCTCAGGAGAAAACCGAAACCGAAAGCAGAATTACAAGGACATGAATTTCAGCCAGAATGAAGCTGTACACCTCAGACTCCTGGCCCACTCGTTTGTCGATGGTCTGTGACCAGAGATAAACAAAGCCCTTGTGACCTGTCATCCTGAGTGGAAATCCCTGACCCTGGAAATCTTGGAGCAAATTGCACAGGGCTTGGAAAGCAACACAAAGAAAACTCGAGCCGCTGTGATAGACGTAATGTCAGGAGAAGATGGTGGAGAACGCCTGCCATCTTGTGTCTGTTATGGGTGTAGCAAGCCTGGACACATCAAACGGAACTGCCGTATCAGACATCTGTGGCTAACCAATCAAAAGTGACAGGGGGGGCACTCATCCTACCACATCACAATAGGATGCTGGCAAACTAGTGCTGGAAGGGGACACTCCATGTATGGCAGTCTCCGCCCCTCCTGTCGGTCCCGCCCCTTGAGTCACTCTCGAGGTGGCAGGGAAGGAACTCTTATTCCTTGTAGACACTGGTGCAGCCTGCAGTGTTTTATGTGAGACTGCCGTACCGCCTTCCTGGCTCACTGACATTCAATTACCCTGTTCTGGACTAGAAGGGGTCGTGCAGCATAACACTGTTACCAAGCTACTCTCAGTCACTTCCTCTGGATGCTCACAGACCAAAACCCCTCAGCTCCACCTTCCAGCAGGAGTCATGTCGGAATTTGTTAAAATAATATAAAGATATAGTGGCTCACCGTTCCCTAACACAGAAAGGGTGCTACAAAGTCCAATTGACTCACCCTGTCAAAAAATGAAAAAATCCAAGAAGAATATAGAAAAGGACTGAGCACTCTCCATTAGGATACCATAAATGGAAATATGCACTAGAGGTGTATATTAATGTGCTATGGCAGGTAATTGCGGCCATAGCGCTGTAGCCACGTGGGACGCCACTGTGAGCTCAGCATACTACCGCATTGCCTCTGTATATATATGAAGCCTCACACTTACTGTCACTGGCATTAATGAATAGTGGTGCCATCTATACTTGGTATAAGTATAACAAATACTCAGGCTGCATATGAAAAGACACTACTTATGTAAAGATTGCACAGTGGATTCATCAACTATATATTTTTAAACTATATTTTTAAACTATATTGAAGAGAGACTTTCCTTATCAAATTATTCCATACATTTTAAATACTTTAGGGAAGAATACTATTATGATTTGACTTGTCTTACAGAGTCTTGAGGATATACGATCATTGTTGCCGATACTGCCATCTGTGAATTTATTTTTACAACTACAATGCCAGGAAAAAGGTAATATCTGACATTTAACTCCCAGACACCCCTCATCAGCTGCAAACCTTTCTGGGACTCATCTCCTACTGCAGACCCTGGATCCCTGATGCTTCAGTCCTAATGCAGCCCCTATATGACTGCATACCCTGCAATGCTACTACCCGTTTCCATATGACAATGGAGGCCGGAGAAGCCTTTGAAACATTGAAGGCCGCCATTGCATCTGCCCCTGCTCTTTGCATCCCCAACTACAACCTTCATTTCCGACTGTATATCATGGAACGTCAGGGCCACGTGACTGGAGTCCTTACAAACTCATGGTGGTCGCAATAGACCCCTGGGTTACTATTCTAAGTGCCTTGACCCCGTAGCCAGAGCTGGCCTTTGCTGTGTCAGAGCCGCCCATGCTGCCAGCTCTCTTCTGGACATTTCTGCCATTCTCCAGCAGACACAACCTAAACACCTCACTACACAGCACCACCTACGGCTCCAGTGTAGTCTGCTCCTGACAGATACTGTAATATCACCATTCAGAGATGCCACATCCTGAAGATTTTATTGATCTACATGGTGAAGAGAATCTTCAGGAAGAAGAACTATGGACCTCAACCGACTCTCTTTACAAGGAACCAGATCATGATTGCATCACAATGATAGAAGCTAAAGTATTGACACCACCATCAATCCAAGACCGTCCTCTAACAAACCCACATTGGAGTCTCTTTGTGGACGGCTCATGGTATGCCGATGACAAAGGGAAGTTCCATACAGGCATGGCGGTCACTAATGAGCATGAGGTGCTGTGTGCAAGACAATTGCGCCCAGACCAGTTAGCACAGGAGGCTGAACTCATTGCACTCACTGAAGCCTGCCTCATAGCAAAAGACTCTAACGCCAATATCTATACAGACTCTAGATATGCCTTTGGAGTGGTTCATGACTTGGTAGCAATATGGAAAGCCCGGGATTACATCACAGCCGCAGGAACTCCAATCAAGAATGCTTCAGCAGTAGTGGATCTAATGGCAGCAGTACTCCTGCCCACCCAAGTGGCAGTGATCAAGGTAAAGGCCCATACTCGAGCTGACACCGCTGAGGCCAGAGGAAATGCCCTAGCTGACCAAGCAGCCAAGAAAGTAGCAGTGGAAGAGGAAAGAGTCTAGTCAGACCAGATTATGGTAGCACCGGAAGACCAGGAACAAAAAGAAGTCACATGGGACCTACTGAAACAGATGCAGAAACAGGCCACTCCCATGGAAAAAGAAACCTGGTTGAAAGCGTGAGCCCTTGAAGAAGAATCTGGACTCTGGACACAAGGAAAGAGAGTGTGCTTACCCAGAGCCCTCTATCCTTTAATAGCCTCAGTGGCCCATCCACCAAACCATCATTAAAGAACTAATTAACAAAATATGGGTGGCCCCAGAAATCACCCCGGTCCTGGTAAGGCATACCCAGTCTTGCCTCATTTGTGCCGAGTGCAACCCAGGCAGGACTGAACCCACACCCACCAAGTGCCTTACCAGAGCTCTGTACCCATTCCAAAGGATCCAAAATCGACCACATCCAGTGCCAAGGGTTTCAATATGTGCTAGTAGTGATAGACTTGTTCTCTGGGTGGCCAGAAGCCTACCCCGCCCGAAACCAGACAGCAACCACCACTGCTAAGAAACTAATGCAGGAAACTGTTTGTAGGTTCGGGGTACCTGAGGTCATTGAGAGTGATCAGGGCCCAGCATTCACTGCTAGTCTAACCCAAGAGGTCTGGAAAATGGTAGGGTCACACCTAGTGTTTCATACCCCTTACCGACCCCAAAGCAGCGGCAAAGTTAAAAGACTTAACGGGGTGTTGAAATTAAAAAATGCGGAAGATGACCAGGGAGACAGGGCTTAATTTGGGTCAGTGCTTGCCTATAACACTCTTTTCAGTTAGGCACACACCAAGGCCCCCACACAAATTGAGCCCATACGAGATCCTATTTGGGACAGGGCCAAGAATGGGACAGTATTTTCAGCAGCAGCTACAAATGCATTATAAATATGTTGCAAAATATGTGATAGCATTGAGCAAACAATTGTCTAACATACATGCACAAGTTCTCTCTTCCATTCCAGATCCTGACTCTCTAGAAGGAAGCCACACTCTGAAACCTGGAGAGTGGGTGGTAGTCAAGAAGCACGTCAGAAGCACCGAACCGGGGGGCGTGGCCTGCAGCCGAACAGGGGGGAAGCGTCTAGCCTGAGCTCCTGCGACCCACAGCGTATCCTGAGCCATCCAAGCTCCATAACCTGTGCAAACCTCCGCCATCCAGCTCCACTGAGTAGCCACTACCGTGAGGAGCATTTTGAGTTGTCTCCAGCGCTCCTGAGTGCACGGTAGCCGAAAATTTACCTGCAGCCTAATCGCCCTGCCAGAGCCATACTCCCAGCTCTAAGCGCGGCCTACACAGAGGGACACCGTGAGTCTTCTTTCCCCCGCCTGAAGACAGCATTACCGTGTCACCTCCCGGAGACAAGGTACAGAGATATTCTGCTAATAACTGACTGCCCGTTTTATTTTGATCTGCTGATACTTAGCGCCGGGCCCTGCACCTGCACTACAGAGCTGCACCGGCCATATTGGAGCTCCCATCTGCCTACGCATAAACACGGCAGCATCTGATACACTAGTAAGGTCCTGTATACCCTCTGTTACCCAACGCCATGGTGACTGCCGCCAGATTGGGCCTATGAGACTTGGTCCACAGATGAAAATATCCCAGCACTTACCAGTAACTGGGCCGCAAAACAGACCGCGTATATCTGCAAGACATGACGCGGCAGTGATAGGAGTTTAGACTTGCTTCCTACACACTCCCTGAAGGCACCTACATTTGCTATCTCATCCGGCATTACCACTTTACAACCTGAAACAAAGACTGTACCACTCGCCACAGTGTTAAACTGTATTACAATTTTTCTTTTATCCTGTTGATAAAGACTGTTAAAATTTTCTGGATTTTCAGTGGAAGATCTACTACAGGAATATTTCTTAAAGGGCCATCCACCCAATTTTTCAAAATGTGACACAAACCTACTTTTTCACAGCCACACTGCTCCAGTAACTCCGCTTATTACCTCCTTTACGGGCTGATATTCCTCACCAAAACAGAAGAATTTTTTTTTTCACAGTTCCTGTTCCCCTACGGTCGGTAACAGACTAGACATGTTCTATTTTAAACCTTATCAATACTTGTGATACAAGTGACATAACGCCTCACTGTGGTAAAAGTGGGAAGATACCGGGGCACCTGCCAAGAACCCCAGAATATCACAAAGCTTCCACATCTGTCCCAGTCAGACTTGGACAAATTCATAATGAAAAATCCCACATCATCTCTGGATCTCATGTCTCCACTCCTAAAAGTGCTTTGTCTAAAGCCTCAACCCGTCCGCAAGAGAAAGACATCGATAACGAAGAATCTACAGAACCAATGGCTGAACTTCTGATATCCAGATCCTTTATATCTAGAGCTTTATCTGAAGCACTAAACCCAGTTTTAGAAGAATTATCTGAGATTAAAAGAGAAATGAGACAGATTGGAAATTGTGTGGAGGCCCTAGAGACCACACAGACTGCTATCACCAACTATACTAAAACAAGCTTCAGACGGCTTCTCAGGCTATCAACACCATATTAATCTACTCTATGACTATATAGAAGATCAAGATAACAGAGGTAGAAGGAACAATATCCGCCTTAGGGGAATCCCTGAATCTGTAGCTAACGAAGCTGTCCCTAAGGCCGTGGAGGAAATATGCAGGTCTCTATTAGGCGAGGACTCCTCAGACCCAATAATATTTTAAAGGGTGCACAGGGACCTTCACTCTAAACCAAAGCATGGAGAACCTCCAAGAGATGTAATATGCAAATTTCTAAGCTTTGCTCAGAAAGATCTAAAAAGCGAGAGAGCTTGAACGCATCGTATATGAGTAATACCAGATCTTACTTTTCCAAGACCTGGCACCAACCACGTTAAATAAATTTTGTATACTAAAACATCTAACAGACTATCTGAGACACAAGAAGATTGCCTTCCGATGGCTTTTCCCCTTTGGCCTACCTATAACCTGGAAGGAGAAAAGATACAATATAGGAACACTGAAAGATCTGCCCAATGTCTTAGCCGCCCTGCAAATTAAGGACATTGACATTCCTGATTGGTCAGTCGCCAATGATGTTCTTATTCCAGCAGAAATCATGCCTCCAATAGCCTAGGAAACACTCCTCTTCAGCAAAGCACAGAGGATCAAGAAAAAACAGGGTAAGATGACCCCCAGATGTCTACTCGCAGAAGAAGATTGAGAGCCACTAAGAACCTAGCTCTAAATCTCATTACCCGGACTATGACTTCAGGTACTAAGTACCCTTCCTATAGACTTGATAGTCTACCTAGGTCCCTTTTTGAAATCTTGACTTAGTTAGGGTCCTTTTTCACTCCTCATCTCTCCCACCTAGCTTTATCGCTGGCACTTTGCTGCTGGCACTTGGTGGAAAGATGAGGAGTTCATTGGTCCTCACAAACGGACGGATTGTTCATTTACTTGCTTTCTTTCCTTTATCATTAAGTTATTGCAGACATTTCTTTGTGCCTTAGATCTAACATCCCGTTCTTGGTATAGTTCATGCTTTGATTCACTTGTATCATTTTGGTTTATGTCACGTACAATCTTGTAGTACACTATGTATCATCGCTATTCATTCTTGGTACACAGTTGGACCTACATAAGGTCCTAGACTCCTACTTATCTACATCCTCAGGTTGGGACTGTTTTGTTTCTGTTATTTTCCCCATTGCTTGTTGTTAATTATTACTCTCCTTTCTACCTATTTAGATCTTTTTCTTTCCCCTCCCTCCCTCATCCCCCTCCCATACCCAAGGTACCCAAAGCATCAAGATTGGAAGGGAGACGCCCAGTCACAGATCCTGTTTACCCTGGATCCCCCTGGGTAGTGAGTACACTTCAGGTCATGTCGCTTCTCACACACTTTACAAATGATGGAACTTAGAGTAGTAACATATAACGTCAAAGGCTTTAAATCCTCTGTAAAGAGAAGCCAAATTATTAACCAGCTCCATAAAGAAAAAGCTAATATAATCTTTTTACAGGAAACACATTTCAAACATGACAGAATCCCTGAGCTATCGAGATCTAAGTTTAACCTTTGGTTCCACAGCTCGTCTGGCTGCTCCAACAAATCGGGCACTAGTATAGGTATTCATAGAAATACAGACTTTTCTCATGTAGACACAAAAACAGATACGGAAGGGAGATTTGTAATGGTAAAGGGTAAAATTGGCACCCAGTTATATACCCTAGTCAACATCTATGCACAAAATACGCTACATAAGATTTAGTTTTATAAATTTTGGCTAGAGTTGGAATCCTTTGGTGAGGGATTAATCATAGCTGCTGGAGATATAAAACTAACACTTAACCCCCAGGTTGACTCCTCGACAGGGAAATCGGCAGTCCCAAATAAAACCCTAAACTCTGTTAAAAGACTTCTGCATAAGTGCACCTTGGTAGATACTTGGAGAACACTCAACCCAAATATTAGAGACTTCACTCACTTCTCTGCCTCTATATCAGAGGCTGGACTGTCTTTTTTTCCTTCCCTTATCTACATCTCTGCTCGGAGGCGAAAATTGGCCCTATAATACACTCAGATCAAGCCCCAGTGTTTCTTACATTTAAACCACCCAATGCTTTACCCAAATGTTTCATCTGGAGCTTGAATTAGACACTGCTTGATAGGCCTAATATTCAGCAAACCATAGCGAAGAAATTGCAAGAGTTTTTTACGCAACTACCCCGCAACTTGTATGGGAGGCACATAAAGCAGTACTCATAGGCAAATTTCTTTCTATTGCATCCAACATAAATAAAGAAAACTGTGGACCTACTAGCTAAAATTTCTAAATTAGAATGCGCCCACAAGCGGTTAAACAAAAGAGATATTTTGGTGAAGCTGAATACAACCAAAGAGGAGCTAAAAACGCATCTAAATGCACAATCCGCAAAACTTTACTTGACAATGCAACGAAAAAATTTCGCCCACGGTAATAAGCCCACAAAGTTCATGTTGGCGTTGCTACGCCAAAGGAAACGTAAATCTAGAATCTCAGCAATTAAAACATCTGGGAATTAACTCAAAAGAGATGATGAGTCTATTGCACAAGCCTTCCATGCCTTTTATACTGACCTTTATAACATTAACCTCTCTGAATCTGTAGACAACAAACTTCAGAAGGCCACTTATACCTCAGATTTCCTAAAGTAATTGAATTTACCTTCCATCAGTGCTGACCAAGTGGCCCACCTTTGCATACCTATTTCCACTAGAGAAATCACTGACACGTTGAAAACACTAGCCAAAGGGAAGTCACCAGGTACCGACGGTTGTCCAGCTTTGTACAATACGACTTTTAAAGACTCGCTTATCCCACACATGGTCCAAGCTTTCAACGCCGCCCTATGAGGCTCCCCATTTCCCTCACAAACTTTAAATGCACATATCACACTGATCCCCAAACCTCAAAAAGATCTGACCCTTTGCTCCAGTTTCAGGCCTAGCTCGCTATTAAATTTAGACCTCAAAATCTTTGCCAGAATCCTGGCTAATAGGATTAAACCTTTGCTCCAAGACTTAATCCACCCCGATCAATCAGGCTTTGTGCCCGGTAGGGAGTGTAAGGATGGTACATATAAAATCATCAACGCCATAGCTCTGGCAAAAACTCGTAAAACTCCTATTGTTCTGCTCGGGACAGACGCAGAGAAAGCTTTTGATAGAGTGGCTTGGCCCTTTATCTCTAGTGCTCTTTCCAGATATGTTCGTAAAAGCTATTTTCACGATGTACGCTTCCCCTAGCACCAACAAAAGGATTAATGATACCCTGTCCCAAGCAGTACAAATCAACAACGGAACGAGGCAAGGGTGCCCGTTTACCCCGATTTTATTCATACTTTTAGTAGAACCCTTACTGCAATCCATAAGGCAAAATGTTGAGATTAAAGGTCTGAAATGCAAGGATCTGGAGATCAAACAGGCAGCACATGCAGACAACCCTTTATTAGTGATCTGAAGCCCCAAACAGGCGTTCCCTTGTATCATAGATGCTTTTAACTTGTTTGGTAGCATTTCTAACTTTAAAATTAACATTTCCAAATCTCAAGCAATAGGGGTTCACTTCACGATTGGGGCTCTAAAGAAACTGAAATCTTACTCTTCTTTCCAATGGACGGAGAAATCTTTCAAATTTTTAGGTGTCAGTATTCCCCCTGATCTCATGAAACTGTACAACTTAAATTACACACCATTATTAGCATCTCTCCCTGACTTGCTAGGTTCATGGTCACCCGCTTTTATCTCTTGGCTTGAACGGAAAAATGTGTTTAACACCTTAGTGCTCCCGAAACTTACGTATCTCCTTCAGGTACTCCCAATCAAATGCCAAAAGAGCTTCCAAGAGACTGTCCAGAAAATATGTTCCAATTATATTTGGGGTAAACTAAAGCCTAGGATTTCCCACAAAATTTTACAACTCCCATATACTATGGGTGGAATAGGTCTCCCCTTCCTGTCCAGATACAGCTATGCAGTTCACCTGAGCAGGGCGATTGACTGGGTAAGACACTCAAAGTATAAACTTTGGATTCAGTTAGAAGAAGAAGTTACAAGTTTCCCTCTGAGAAGTTCAATCTTCTCTGATCCCCTTACCACTCCTTCCACAGATAAAAGTAACATATTAGCACACGCTACTCTGTCTATCTGGAAGTCACAATCCGTGAGAGGTCTCTGTTCTTCTGTTCTTCCTTCCTATCTCATCTACTTACTTTCGGTGACTGCCTTCTTTCGGTAGGAGAAGGTTATAAGACTCTACCAACCCAAGTAATTTATCATGGATTCCTTGCCTCCCCTCACAATTCCTGAGTAGCACTATCATCACTGCTACCAGTGCCCCTACTGCCACCACCATGGCTACAAGTGCCTCTACTGCCACCAGTAGGGGCGTGTCCCTGCACAGTCTGACACCTGCAGCAGTGATTTGACAGTGATTATACAAATTCATCAACTCCTTAGTTTATTTCACTTTACAGGGTTAACCTGAATTGATTTATATGCTGTGATATACTCTGCTCATTTGAACTGTATTTACACAGCAAAGAGACTTTTGGGACTTTCTAGCTAATAATGAGAAGCTACCATAAGGGATGATGAATAACTTTTTGGAGAGAAAAAGCCAGATGTTGTTTACCACCAAAATTTAGACAGACTGGCCTTTTGAATGCCAGGTGCTGCTATCTTATTATGCCTGAAAACCTGTTTTTTGTCTGGAAAAACTGCTGCGTCACTGCCACAGAGTATTATTGAAGCTCTACAGCAAGTCTACGACAGGCCGGATTTGTAACTTTTAACTTTGTATCTGTTTGTACTGAGTTTCTCCATTACACCCCTCCCACTAGAAGGTTCTAGTTCATCTAAAAACAGTATATAAGGAGAGCAGTGAGAGCCCCTAATATCTGCAGTTAGGGATCAGCGCTTAGAAGAGCCTCACACCAGACTGCATGAGTGACCAAAAGAAGACGCCGAGATGGGAATGCTCAGTCGCAGGCCATGGGTCACCCAGATAAATTGGGAGGCTGATCAGCACCTTAGTCAGCAGCCGGACAGGGAGCAAAAGGGAAGGATTGAGTCCATCAGTGCTGCAAGGAAGTTCACTGAGCACGAGTCCCAATACACAAGGGGAGTGGAGCAACACCCACAAAGCAGAGCAGCACAGTGGCATAGATGGACTGTCAGCCTAACACACTTTTCTTTATCTTTAGATGTTTTGCATATAAATGAATTGCAAGCACTTGATGTAAATCCACAAAAAGCAAGAATTTAAGGTGATGACCGTGCATTTTGTTTGTTTAGGAGTGACAGAACTGAGATTCAGAGAGACCTCAGTGTGAACTGTGTTCTAGTCGTAGTAATGACTGTGATGTTTGGTTCTGCGGTAAGGACATTTCTGATGGAAGATCCTCAGGTTTTGACCTGCAGTCACAGATTGGTGACAGTAGTATTATAGTGAGGAACGGAGCCAAGTGTCATCACTAGGAGCTCGGTCAAAATGGAACTGGTCAAAAGAACAAGAGCATGTTCAGAAACGTGGCCAAGGATCAAAGACAGAAGGAGAATAAGATATAAAATTCAGGCAGTACATGCCAGGATGATTCCTCAGGACCATATTCCTTTCTAATAATTGAGCTAAAAGATTTTTTATATGGACCTACTTGCAATCCAGAATTTGCTCAAGGTTTAAAATCTGCTGTGGATTCGAGGGCAGAGGCAAAATGTGACATCATTTTTGAAAAAAAAACCTTGTTGATAACCAGAGAGTGCAGAAGGGACATGCAGTTTCCATTTTGATGAGTGTAACGCTGGGAATGACAAGCCGTGAGGTTATCATAATGGAGGAAGTAGCAGGAGTGGAGAAGATCTGCAGATGATGAAATTGTAAACCACCCAGTTTCAGTCTGTGGTATGTGGGAGGGACATAAAAGCCTTAAAAGAAAGTTGTTTTAAATACATTCTTTCCACTTTTTATCTGCAAATCATTAAAGGGCTTCTCCAAGATAGGTTATAAATATGCCTAGGTTATTAGATTTGCAGGGGTCCAAGTCCCTGCCCCCCCACCAATCAGCTGTCTAAAGAAGAATCGGGGTTTGCCGGAGCTACAATGCACTCCGTGGCCTCCTCACACCTTACCAAGCACAGCGCCGTCTATTGGATAGTGGCTGCACTTGGCATTGCAGCTCAGACCCATTCAACTGAATCAGACTGAGCTGCGCCCATATGACCGATCACCTATAACGCTATCACATTTTCATCCATATTTAATTTGAATTTTAACTGAATAGAATATAATGCTGAAAAAAACTGAAAGACAGAACCTAAACATTTAACATAAAAGTGTAGTATCCAGTGAAGGAGTAGAATCTGTGAGTCTTCTCTGCTTTACTTAGTGGTCACTACTCACCTGGGCGGTTATCTGTAGGAACGTCCTCTATACTCTGCTCATCGCCCCTCACATATGTCTCTGTAACATATATAATGTTCAGATCTTCACCCGGATTCACAAGCTGTGTAAGAAATATTGTAGAAGTCATCAGACGTTGGAGAAGTCATGTGGAAGGTTTTATATGACCAGAGAAGATCAGTAATTAGAATGCTGCCCAAAATTGACCAGAGAACAGGACTTAGCGGACCCAAATATCTGCAGGTCTCCTGTATAAATCCAATCTGATTGCTTTGTTATTCGAGTCAGAAGTTTGCAATGCAGGGAGAGTAGCCCTTATATTCTACCCCCAACATTAGCTTGTGTGTATGTATAATATTACATTGTTTGTGTACGTGTTGCCCTTGCTGAAAGCCCCAGTTGGCACCCTGCTTACTACTGTCTATAGTATATGGGACAGGAGAGAACACAGGAGAGGTGAGAACTGATTATCTGTCACCACTAGAACATCCTGCTTATCACTGTATATAGTATAAGGACAGGAGAGAACACAGGAGAGGTGAGAACTGATTATCTATCACCACTAGAACATCCTGCTTATCACTGTCTATAGTATAAGGACAGGAGAGAACACAGGAGAGGTGAGAACTGATTATCTATCACCAATAGAACACCCTGCTTATCACTGTATATAGTATAAGGGACAGGGGAGAACACAGGAGAGGTGAGGACTGATTATCTATCACCACTAGAACATCCTGCTTATCACTGTCTATAGTATAAGGACAGGAGAGAACACAGGAGAGGTGAGAACGGATTATCTATCACCACTAGTACACCCTGCTTATCACTGTCTATAGTATAAGGACAGGGGAGAACACAGGAGAGGTGAGAACTGATTATCTATCACCACTAGAACACCCTGCTTATCACTGTATATAGTATAAGGACAGGAGAGAACACAGGAGAGGTGAGAACTGATTATCTATCACCACTAAAACATCCTGCTTATCACTGTATATAGTATAAGGACAGGAGAGAACACAGGAGAGGTGAGAACTGATTATCTATCACCACTAGAACACCCTGCTTATCACTGTCTATAGTATAAGGACAGGAGAGAACACAGGAGAGGTGAGAACTGATTATCTATCACCACTAGAACACCCTGCTTATCACTGTATATAGTATAAGGACAGGAGAGAACACAGGAGAGGTGAGAACTGATTATCTATCACCACTAGAACACCCTGCTTATCACTGTCTATAGTATAAGGACAGGGAGAGAACACAGGAGAGGTGAGAACTGATTATCTATCACCACTAGAACACCCTGCTTATCACTGTCTATAGTATAAGGACAGGGGAGAACACAGGAGAGGTGAGAACTGATTATCTATCACCACTAGAACACCCTGCTTATCACTGTCTATAGTATAAGGACAGGAGAGAACACAGGAGAGGTGAGAACTGATTATCTATCACCACTAGAACACCCTGCTTATCACTGTGTATAGTATAAGGACAGGAGAGAACACAGGAGAGGTGAGAACTGATTATCTATCACCTCTAGAACACTCTGCTTATCACTGTCTATAGTATAAGGACAGGAGAGAACACAGGAGAGGTGAGAACTGATTATCTATCACCACTAGAACATCCTGCTTACCACTGTCTATAGTATAAGGACAGGAGAGAACACAGGAGAGGGGAGAACTGATTATCTATCACCACTAGAACACCCTGCTTATCACTGTCTATAGTATAAGGACAGGGAGAACACAGGAGAGGTGAGAACTGATTATCTATCACCACTAGAACACCCTGCTTATCACTGTCTATAGTATAAGGACAGGGAGAACACAGGAGAGGTGAGAACTGATTATCTATCATCACTAGAACACCCTGCTTATCACTGTCTATAGTATAAGGACAGAAGAGAACACAGGGGAGGTGAGAACTGATTATGAACAAGAGAACTCCTTTCTCAGTGAATGGTGCAACTCTTTTTGAAATTCCCAGGCAGACAGGTTATAGGAAGGGAGTAGCCTCATAGATATCCAAAGATGCATTGTAATACAGGTGAAAGCTGAAAATTTGAACACAACACAACTATGGTTTACAAGTTTTAGTATCACATGGTGCAAGCTGAGGACTGCTCCAAAAATTGGAATCCAACCCTTGTGCAACTACAAAAGGTCTGCAGCAGTTCACAGAGAAGGTCAATTTAAAAGTCTCAATAGGGAGAAAATTGTGAGAAGAACTAGAAAGCTATGATCAGTTGTAATCCTTCCATCTCCACCTTACTCATTATTCAACATAAAACATATAATAATGGTGGATAACAAAACATTGGACACAAGAGCTACCAAGCCTTCTACAGGTCATAGGGAACATTTCATGAGACTTTATCTCCACCTACCTGATCATCCTGTGGAAGAAGAGGACTGGGACATCTCCCCGGTTTTCTTATCTCTTCCTTAACTGTAGGAAACACATCCAGTGACTGAATTCATCCCTTACATACAGATAATCAGAGAAAATGTGTATTCATTCATGTCTATTACCTGGTGGTGTGAGTGGCCGGTGATCCTCCATCATGACGTCCTTGTACAGATCTTTGTGTCCTTCTAAATACTCCCACTCCTCCATGGAGAAATAGACGGTGACATCCTGACACCTTATAGGAACCTGACAACACAATGATACAGTCATCACCCAGATCCCTTCATAGCGTTCCTGTATAATGTCCCAGCATTCCCAGCAGTGTCACCTCTCCAGTCAGCAGCTCCATCATCTTGTTGGTGAGCTCTAGGATCTTCTCTCTATTGGTTTCCTCATGTATCAGGGGGTGAGGTGGAGGCTCCATGATTGGGCTCAGGGTTCTTCTCCATCCTTCAGACACAGGGTCCTGACAGCGCCCACTAGAGGTCTTCTTCACTACTGTGTAGTCCTGGTTATGGAGAGACACAGTAATAACTATCACTCCATACATCTCCAGAGTCCCTCACCTCTCCAGTCATGTCCATCTGTTAGTAACATAGATAAGATGATGTAATGTGACATCATCAGAGTCTCTCACCTCTCCAGTAAGCCGGAAGAGGATCTCTAGGGTGAGATTTATTATACTCTCCGCCATCTTGTCCCTGTCCATTCTTGTCGGGTTAATCCGGAGAAGGATCTTATATAGAAGATCTCCACCGAGCGGATCCTTTATTGTAGGAACCTGAATGGAGAGAAGATGAGACAATGTAAAATCATAAATAATCTTATGTAAAATATTACTGGAGATCACAGGAGACATTTGAGGAGATAATAATGTGATGTTCTCTCATTTTGTATGAATTGGAACATGAGTTGAATAGCTTAGTCAAGGCCGTTTCATGTTTAAGGTCAAAGCAATTTCATGGTTAAGTCACACCTTCCCACAGCGAATGTAAGATTTCATTAGTGATGCCAGTATAAACAGCACGTGACCACTATAGACCATTATAGACCTCAATGGTCAGGTGATATACATACCGCCTTCAGAGCTCAGACCAATGTTGTTGCTGCAGTGATGTAAACAGACTGAAGGAGATCACAGGAGCCTCAGTGCTGGAGCAGTGGAGTATTCTACATGTCCTGTGTTATTTTATTATAATTATTATTTATTTTTAGAGCGCCATTCATTCCATAGCGCTGTACATATAATAAGCGGTGCACATACACAATACAGGCAATTGCATTAAGCATGAACGAGACAAGGTACAGACTGGTACAGAAGGACAGAGGGCCCTGCCCATGAGGGCTTACAATCTACATGGTATGGGGGAAGGAGACAGTAGGTGAGGGTGAAGCTGGTCATGGCGGTATAGAGGCAGCAGTGTCACTGGTTGTAGGCTTGTCTGAAGAGGTGGGTTTTCAGGTTTCTTTTGAAGGATTCCACTGTAGGTGAGAGTCTGATATGTTGGGGTAGCGAGTTCCAGAGTATAGGGGATGCCCGGGAGAAATCTTGGAGGCGAGTGTGGGAAGAGGTGATAAGAGGAGAGAAGGAAGTCCTGTGAGGATCGAAGATTGCGTGTGTGGATGTATCGGGAAAGTAGCTCAGAGATGTAGGGAGGGGACCGGTTGTGGACGGCCTTGTATGTGTTGGTTAGTATTTTAAACTGAACCCAACAGACTTTGGGTTGGCAGATTTTGTTTTCGACAACTCCTCATGACTACAGATGAGCGAATCGTAGTTGCTGAAGTGGAATTCGATTCGAATTTCAGGAAAAATTAGATTCGTCCCAGAGTCAAATTTCCTCACACTTTGTTGTAACAAATCAAATTTTTTCTAAAATGGCTGCTGCACATGTTACAAAGTGAAAGTAAGAAGCCCAGGAATGAGAGAGCACCCACAATGCCATGGGCTGAACTCACCTGCATATAGTGCAGGCAGTACCCTCTGTATGTTACCAGATCAGTGCCCAAATTCATTTCAGTCTTTAAATCACACTTTTCTGCCCGTTTTCTGCCAGTCATTTATATTTTAATGCCGCTTTCCCCCGATTTTACCTTGGGATGCGCACTCAGGGTCAGCGTCAGCACCCGGCATACCCGGGAAAGTGCCGGGGCCCACTGCTCCTGGGAGGGCTCACTGCGCTGCAATACAGATGGAAGCACTTATTGCTGGAGCGCAGGGAGCTGCGGTCATTTCTTTCACTAACCGCAGCTTCAGGAGTGTAGCTATTGTGGAAGCCACTGCTTCAGGCCCTGAGGGCAGAAGGGGCCCAGGAGCAGTAGCAGGGCCGCAGTGACAGACTGGAGCAAGGAGAATAAACAGCATGCTGCTGTCCCCCCTACATGCTCCTGTGTTGCGGAGCTTCAGACATGCCATCTCTTTACTCTGTTCAGCTGAGCAGGACACTTTGCCTTACAAGCTTTAGACATGCCTCCTCTACACAGGATTTGCTGCCTGAGGAGGAGAGAGACCCCAGCAACTGGAGCAGCAGTGTGAAGACAGTCTGTGAGTGAGTCTGCACTGTGACTGTCTCTTCTCTGTGGGACCCTGCATTGTGCCCTCTTACTATACCCTGTACAGTGTCCCTCGTCATTCTATGTACTGTGCCCCCTTATACCCTTTTATCCAGTCACTGCATACGAGTGGTATCCAGTTACTATATGGCGGTTTTATCCGATCACTGTATTGAAGTATTCAGTCACTGTATGGAGGTGTTATCCAATAACTATGTCAATAACTGTATCCTCTTCCCTGCCCACGCCACCTTTTTTAGACCTGCCATGAGTGGGGAAAAGTTGCAGACCTTTGCGCCACAATATTTGTCCGGGTGGGTGGGGTCACCGGTAGTCATTATTCTGCATGGAGGGCCACTGTTGGGTCATTATACTGTGTGAGGGGCCACTGGGGGTTAATATATTGTGTGAAGGGCTACTAGTAGTCATTATACTGTATGGGGGAAACTGGGGATCATTATACGGTGTGGGAGCCACAGGGGTACATGTAAATGTAAAAAAAAAAAAAAAAACACACAAGGGGTCCCACTGAGATTTATCGTTTAAGGGCCCACATGAACCTGGAGCCAGCTCCACGCTCACTGCAACTTTTTTTTATTACTGGTGATAATGTGTCCTGAAACCCACTGCTTAATATTGTGATTGTGTTTCATGTAAAATGTGCTTTTGCCCAAGTTTCCATAAAGTTATACAGGCAGGGGGAGGTTCTAACAAACCTTCCAGGGCTGACTCCGCCCTGCTCTCTGAGAGAAGGGGAGAAGAAGGAGGAGAGTGTGATGTCTGAGGAAAAGCTGCACCTCAGCAGCCATTGTCAAGTCAAGTACCTGGGACATATTGTCAGTTCTGAAGGTGTCAAGCCTGATCCAGAGAAGAATGCTGCAATCAAGAATTGGCCCACTCCTACCACAGTAAAAAAGGCGAGAAGTTCTCTTCGTTTTGCAGGATACTACAGACGTTTCATCCCTCACTTCGCCCAGACTGCTGAACCGATACAAGAACTCCTGAGAGGACATCCCAAGAAGTACCAGAAAGCCCAGATACCAATTGAATGGAATGAAGACAGAAAAATAGCTTTCTAACTCCTGAAGAAGTTGACTGAACCACCTGCCTTAGGCTATCCAGATTACCAACAGCCATTTCATCTCTACACCGATACTAGTAAGAAAGGCCTGGGAGCTGTCCTGTCTCAACTGCAAAAAGGTAAGTAGAGAGTAAATTGCTTATGCCAGCAGATTTCTTAAAAGGTGCCGAGAGGAATAACCAGAACTACAGCTCCCTCAAGCTGGAATTCCTCGCACTCGTGTGGGCTGTCACTGAGAAGTTTAAAGACTACCTCGCAGCAGCACCATTTGTGGCCTTTACCGATAACAACCCGCTGGCGCACTTCAACACAGCCAAGTTAGGAGACTTAGAACAAAGATGGGCCTCACGTCTTGCCAACTACAACTTCATGGTCAAGTACAGAACAGGCAAGTCAAATGAAAACGCAGATGCCTTATCCTGTCTGCCTACTGGAGAAGACCCTACTGAACGAGAAGACATATGGGAAGAAGTAGAGATGCCAGCTTTCTAAAAACAATTTGCCCAACAAGATGTTATCACCATCAAAGACAAAGGTAAAGAAGTCCTCAACTTCCAACAGCAGAGAAATACAGAACCACAAGTTGAGAAAGAAAGGTGGATCAAATTGCAAGCAGAGAGTCGAGTATTTGGTGAGCTACAAGATTTCTTCACTAGTGGAGGAACACCAGAAAGAATCTGCAGAAAGAATGCAGATCTAGAGCTATTCAAGCTATGGGGAGGACACAGAAAGCAATTGTTTATGCAAAAAGGACTAATTTTAGGAAGAACCCTAGATCCTGTCACCAATGATCGGCTGCATCAAATTATAGTACCATGCCGAGCTGTCAGAATTGTCTTCAAAATGTACCACCATAGGTCAGGACACTTTGGTGTACAAAAAACAGAAGCTACCATGCTCCAAAGATTTTATTGGGTTGGAGTGAGAGAAGATATTGAAAATGTTGTATTTGTGCCATTGGAAGAAATGATAGACATGACCAAAGAGCACCATTACATCCCATTGTAAGCCGAACACCTCTAGAAATAGTGCCCATTGATCACGTAAAGCTAGAACCAAGTCGTTCAGGATATAAGCCATGACAATAATTGACCACTACACCAAATTCGTCGCTGTGCCTGTTAAAGACTTTAGAGCCAAAGGCACCGCAAACCTTTTCTGGAATAATTTCCTGTTGCCCTATGGATGCCCTGAAAAGATTCTCACAGATCAAGGATCCCCCTTTGAATCCCAACTCTTCCATGAACTATGTTCACTTCATGATTGCCACAAGATAAGAACAACAGTTTACCATCCTCAAGATAATGGGCTTTGTGAGAAAAATAACCAAACCTTTATTGAAATGTTGAGAGCTATACCACCTGCTAAAAGAACGTATTGGCCAACTCTACTACAGTACCTCAACTGATGTATCTTTACAACACCACCATCCATTATTCTACTGGATACACTCCATATTACCTTATGTTTGGCCGTCAAGGCAGATTACCTGCAGATCTCACCTTGGATGTACAAGTTTCAGATTCCATCAATCCTTTACCCAAAATGATTGGGTGAGTGAACATCAAAAACGTCTAGCTGATACCCAAGATATTTTCCAGATCCGCATGGCAAATAGACGCCAAAAGCAACAGAAAGACTATGATCAGTCTGCAAAAGCAGAACCCTTAAAAATTGGTAACCATGTGTGGCTGAAAAATATACATCGCACTAGTAAGCTAGATAGTAAATGGGAAAAAGAACCCTACATCATCACAGCTATTCCTAATCCTGAGACTGATATCTACAAAATCACCAAAGAGATCCGAGCACCACAAATAGTGCATCGCAACTGTCTGTGGTGCTGTTGTGTTTGAAAGAAATTGTCCAAGAAGAAACTCCATCTACGGAACAATTGTCCAAAAATTCACCTGATCCAGTGTAACCAACTCCGTCTATTGGAAAACTATTATTAGACTCAGATCCCCTACAGTGGTTCCTTACACCGTGGCTTAACTTTCTTTTTCCCGCCAAGACTAATACAGCTCCACTTCAGTCAAAAGAATGATCTAATAAAGGATCCTGGCTAGCACAAGGTGAACCCATGTTACTTAGAACCAAGGCCTGGAGAGTCACAGCCACTTCGGAGATCCGACGGGTAATGTTGATCAAACACCGAAGTGCAGCACCCGAGTATAATAGAGATCAATAGGAGAACCTGAGCATTAAACCAGGCACCCCCTGCTCTGAAGAGGCAGGGGGCTCGGTTCATAGTAAGTTCAGAAATTGATGGTAACACCACTGTAATGGTTTGGGAACAGCATGGGGAGGATGTCTGGATACATCTTGGACTCCCAGGTCACTGCTGCGAACAATGTTGTCCGAGTAGTACGCCACTTTTACAAACTGACAATAATACTCACAAAACCAAAGATAAAATCGATTTTAGAGCAAATATTGTTAGGAAACATTCTTTCCAGTATATTTACTTATATATAAAGTGCAAGTGCTACCAACAATTACAAGCAAGGGGCACTCTGATACAACCTTATATCACATAAAGGAGGGCCTCATTCACATTGTGGTACAATTGTTCATGTAGTGGGACTCCTACACTCATAAAGCCTATGCACTAAGTGAAAGGGCTGCCAAGAATTCCAAGGAAACGGCGCTCCAATACACCCTATGTTACACAAAGGAGGGCATCATACACAGCCATGAAAAATTATGATTGATAGCCTGCTGGTGACCATCTAAAATATTATGGGCGAGGGCCTGCTGCCGCTTTGGTGACCCGAAATAACCTGGGGCCAATAGAACGTCCCCGTGAAGGCGACTATCCATTCGAATGTCTGCCCTATCAACTTTCAATGTTATTTTCTGCGCCTAACATGGTGACCACAGGTAACGGGGAATCAGGGTTCGATTCCGGAGAGGGAGCCTGAGAAACGGCTACCACTTTCAAGCAAGGCAGCATGTGTGCAAATTACCTATTAGGTATAATTAGGTGAGGGCCTGCAGGTGAGCTGACCCTATAAAAGATAGTAGGCGAGGGCCTGCAGGTGAGCAGACCATTGAAAAAATTTAGAGCGTTCAAAGCAGGCTGGGTCATCTGAATACTTCAGCTAGGAATAATGGAATAGGACTCCGATTCTATTTTGTTGGTTTTCAGAACTGGGGCCATGATTACGATGTGCGGCCGGGGCATCCATATTGCGCCAGTAGAGGTGAAATTCTTGGACCGGCACAAGAAGAACCAAAGTAAAAGCATTTTCCAAGAATGTTTTGATTAATCAAGAACGAAAGTCGGAGGTTCGAAGACGATCAGATACCGCCGTAGTTCCGACCATAAACGATGCCGACCAGCGTTCCGGCGGCGTTATTCCCATGACCCACTGAGCAGCTTCTGGGAAACCAAAGTCTTTGGGTTCCGGGGGGAGTATGGTTGCAAAGCTGAAACTTAAAGCAATTGATGGAAGGGCACCACCAGGAGTGGAGCCTACGGCTTAATTTGACTCAACACGGGAAACCTCACCCGGCTCGAACACGGAAAGGATTGACAGATTGATAGCTCTTTCTCGATTCTGTGGGTGGTGGTGCATGGCCGTTCTTAGTTGCTGGAGCGATTTTTCTGGTTTATTCTGATAACAAACGAGACTCCTTCGTGCTAACTACGGTAGTTATGCGACCCCAGGCGGTGAGGATTGTGTTGACCAGACTCTTGGATAGTGAGACTGGACTTATAGGTGAGGGTCTGCTGGTGAGCTGACCCTGTAAAAGATTGTAGATGAGTGCCTGCTGGCGAGCTGACCCTCTAAAAAAATTATATGTGAGGGCCTATAGGTGAGCTGACCCTGTAAAAGATTGTAGATGAAGGCCTGCAGATGAGCTGACCCTGTACAACATTATGAGGATTGTGTTGACCAGACTCTTAGATAGTGAGACTGGACTTATAGGTGAGGGTCTGCTGGTGAGCTGACCCTGTAAAAGATTGTAGATGAGTGCCTGCTGGTGAGCTGACCCTCTAAAAAAATTATATGCGAGGGCCTGTAGGTGAGCTGACCATGTAAAACATTATAAGCGAGGCATATATGAGAAGGCATTATATGTGACGAATAAGCATGTTGATCTGATGGAAGAGGAGGATGAGAAAAGGAAGATTCAACCATATACCCTTTTTTGTGGTGGAAGGGGTGCATGGGAATACAGTGTATTCAGTACAATATTAACAACACATTTAAAGTGCCTTTATGTTCAGCAGTTTTCCTCTGGTGGAGTCGAGAAGTCAGGGGAAACCAGGACTAGTTCATTTTTATAAGAGTCAACCTATTAGCATTTTCAGTTGACAGGCAGATACGCTTATCTGTTATAATGCCACCAGCAGCACTAAATACCCGCTCAGACAAAACGCTGGTGGCAAGGCAGGCCAGCAACTCCAAGGATTAGAACGCCAGTTCGTGCCACGTGTCCAGCTTGGATACCCAGTAGTTGTAAGGCACTAAGGGATCATTCAGGACGCTGACACGGTCTGCTATGTACTCCCTCAAAAATCACTGAAATAAACGTGGCCTAAATGGGGGAACTGCTCAAACCCCAAACACTGTTGCGTGTTTTTAACAGGGGGAGCAGCTTCTCCACATGTGGTTCGCAGCGAGCAGCCATCCCCAGCAAAAATTTCATACAATGGAGGATGCCGGCGCGAACCACATGCACCACACAAACATCCTACACAAAATGTACCAATGTGTGTATGAAAATATATAAACACATAACTCACTGAAAAAAGGTGCACCACAAGGATAAGCAACTGACAACACTGGCTGATCACTCAAGCTGATGTTAAAAGCTGAGCCTTTCGCCAATATCTCCCAGTCAGGAACATATCAGAGCCCCCTTCATGCACCACGTCAAGGTTTCTCAGCATGGCATATGTACTCCTTCACCATCTTCCAAAATGTTTCCCTCCTTGTGACAGTAGGCCGCGCATCAGGGTGAGGGTGCTGCCGGAGTGTCATGAAACTGTCCCAGGCTTTGGAGACTGTTGCCCTTCCTCTGTTCGAACAGCTGTGTGTTCCCCTCGTCTCCCCTCCTCAGTTGCCAAAGGAACTACGGACTCTGCTGCCAGCGTTGTCAGATGGAAATTTTTAGAGCAATTTTTCCAACAAGGACCTTCTGGTATTGCACTGTTTTGCTCATCCTCTCCACCAGAGGAATGAGAGATGGGAGTTTCTCTTTCTAGCGGGGGTCGAGAAGGGTGAACAAACAGTAATCTATAATTTAAAATGCGTATAACGCGCGGGTCGCAGGAAAGGCAGCCTAACATGAAGTCAGCCATGTGTGCCAGAGTACCAACAGGCAAGACTTCGCTGTCATCATCACGAAGATCACTCAATCCCCTCATCCTCCTCTGCCCACCCACACAGAACAGATGGAATTATACTTCCATGGGTACTACCCTGTGTAGTGGAGGCAACGTCTCCTGCTCCTCCTCCTCTTCATTGTCCAAGTGGGATGGTTGCGCTGATAATAGCATTATCGCCGCTCACCATCTGTGTTGATTCCTCAAAGTTTCTTAAAACCTCATAGAGGTCAGACATCCATGCCCACTGCTCACTTGTAAATAGCGGAAGCTCACTGGAAAGGCGTCGACCATGTTGCAGCTGGTATTCCACTACTGCCCTCTGCTGCTCACAAAAGCCTGGCCAACATATGGAACGTCAAGTTCCAGCGCGTGGTCACTTCGCACAACAGCCGGTGAGCTAGCAGTTTCAAGCACTGACTGGCTGAAGCTGTCGATGACTTGCGGAAATGTGCACACACGCGGCGCACCTTCACCAGTAGCTCAGGAAAACTGGGGTAGATTTTGAGAAACCGCTGAACCACTAAGTTTAAGACGTGGGCTAGTCATGGGATGTGTGTCAGCTTGCCGAGCTCCAAAGCCGCCACCAAGTTACGGCCATTATTAAACATAAACATGCCTGGTTGTAGGTTGAGAGGCGAGAGCCATGCGGATAATTTGTGGGTGGAAGTGGAGGAGGAGAAGTGGGGGTTGGAGCCACTAACGTAGGTGCTGGCGGAAACCCTAATCGACGCAGGGCCCACAATCCTTGGCGTCGGTAGGACCTGTGCCATCCCAGGGTACGACTCGCTTCCGGCCTCCACAACATTCACCCAGTGTACAGTCAGGAAAATGTAGCTTCCCTGGCCGAATGCACTTGTCCATGTGTTTCTGGTTAAGTGGACCTTCCCAGTAACTGCGTTGGTCAGGGCTCGTGTGATGTTACGGGACACATGTTGGTGTGAGGCAGGCACGGCACACCTTGAAAAATAGTGGCGGCTGGGGACTGCATAACGCGAGACGGCTGCCGACATCAGGCTGCAGAAGGCCTCAGTGTCCACAGCCTAAATGGCAACATTTCCAGGACCAGTAATTTGGAAAGCTGCACATTTAGTGCTATGACCTGTGGGTGGGTGGCTGGGTATTTGCGCTTGCATTCAAAGGACTGGGGTAAGGACATTTTGACACTGCGCTGGGACACGGAAGTGGATGTGGTCACTGATGGTGCTTGCAAAAGTCCAGGTGCAGGGCGGGAGGCATCCGGGCCAGCTCCTTCGACAGGGGATAGGCCAACACGTAACATAGGGGAAGAGGAGGCAGTGGTGTGACCCGCAGACACAGATTGTGGACCCAGGCGTTCGTCCCACTAATGCCATGTGGCGTATCATGCTGGTGGTGGAGAGGTTGCAAGTGTTTATGCCCCAGCTCATTTTTGTACAGCACAGGTTGCAAACTACTATTCTTTTGTCGTTTGTACTTTATTAAAAAAAGCGCCATACTGCGAAACATCTACCCCTTGGCAAGGGAGATTTCTGCAAGGGGGTGCTCAGTGGAACAGTTCCGGGCCTGTTTGGTGTGGCCCGCCATCTCCCTTTTGCCACCCCACTGCCTCTTACAGCCTGTTGCGGTGCTGCAGATCCCTCCCCCTCTGTACTGCTGTTCTCGCTCGGCTTTCCACCTTCCCAGGCAGGGCCGGTTCTAGGTGAAATGGGGCCCGGGGGCGAAAAACATTAAGGGGCCCCCCTCCATGTCACGTTATCAATCACCCCCTTCGCGTCACATTATTCCCCCCCCCCTTATGGCAGCATACATAAATACAACGCCCCATACCCCCCCTCCCCCAAATGGCACATTTCTCCTCATGTATGGGCCAGTGTCAGCAGCACATCTCTTCTCCCCCCTCCCCCGCCCCATGGCTCATTTCTCCAGCACATCTGCACATCTCCCCCCCCCATGGCTCATTTCTCCTCCAGTACAGATGCACATCTCCCCCATGCTCCCCCAAATGGTTCATTTCTCCAGGACTCCAGCACAGACTAGTCAGTCTACAATGCACATTTCCACACCCCACAATTTACCTAGAACAGATATGCACCCCCTTGTTCCTTCCCTTCCCTGTGTATGGTCACTGGTGGGCAGAGCAGAGACTCTGAGAGCCACAGAGGAGTAGAAGTCAGCAGGCGGCAGCCACGGTGAGCGAGGGCAGTGGTCACTGCGCTAGCTCTTTCTTCTTCTGGTTCTAGGGGCGGGGCTCTGGCGACGTCAGGACCGCGAAGACGTGCCTGTGCGGCGGCACGCCCTGAGCCCCAGCAGCCACTGCTCTCTTAAAGAGGCAGAGAGGCGCTCAGAGCAGCCGCGGCGCGGCCCGCCCCATATCCAATTGTAGTAAGTTAGTTGCGGGCCGGCGCTGCTTGGGGGCCCGGGGGCAATTGCCCCCCTTGCCTCTATGGAAGCGCCGGCCCTGTTCCCAGGGTGGTTCAGTGACTTCACCCTCCACCACCTTCTCTTCCTCCTGACTTGTTGACCTAACCACAACCTTGACTACTTTGTCTCATACTCTTCGTCAACCTCTTGAGACAGTAATTGCCGTTGACTTATTGGCAACTGTATCTCATCATCATCCACCTCATTAAACAGTAATTGCTGTTCCCCACCGTCATCTTCTTTTGACTGTGGATGCTAAAGAGTTTAGGAATCCGGGCACAACTACTGTTCCTCTTAAAGCATGCTTGGCGAAAGGTCCGAATCAAGAAATTGCGACGAAAAGAGGTCCTTGGAATTTCCTAGTGTGGGATCACTTCTTTGCCCAGTCTCTTCATGGTGGGAGGAAGGAGTATCAAGACTGGACTTGGTGGAAGACAGAGGGGTACTTAACCGACTGGAAGCATTATCTGCTGTAATCCAACCGACCACCTGCTCGCACTGGTCTGACTTCAAGAGTGGTGTCCGGCGCCACCCTTCAAACTGGGACATGAAGCTAGGTATTGTGGATGATTGTTTTTCTTGTGCTCTGGCAGCAGACACAGTTTCAATGCGTCCAAGGCCACGGCCTCTGCCAGCACCACTTCCCCGTCCCTTACTGCTCGTCGTCTTTATTTAAAATGTTATATATGCTTGAAAGTATGTCACGCGTACAGTAGCGTAGGATTTGGAAGTGTATGCGCTGGCTGCTGGCATTACCGTGATTGGCTGGCCGGAACGCATCATCGGGTGCTATATAGCACCTGATGACCCATTTTCGGCTCAGACGTAGACAGGGAGAGCATCAGGTAGGAAGAGAAAGACAGAGCAGGGAGAAAAATGTCAGCGATTTTAGTTAGAGAAAGCTTTTCAAATGCCCAAAAGTCTTTTTAACCCCCTATTTCACCTTAAGGACCAGGCCATTTTTTGCAAATCTGACCAGTGTCACTTTATGTGGTGATAACTTTAAAAAGCTTACACTTATCCAGGCCATTCTGAGAAAGTTTTTTCGTCACATATTGTACTTGATGACACTGGTAACATTTTGTCAAAAAAGTTCATTTTTGGGTCCATTCACACGTCCGCAATTCCATTCCGCATTTTGCGGAACGGAATTGCGGACCCATTAGTTTCAATGGGGACAGACGATGTCCCGGCCGGGTCCGCAATTGCGGATCCGCACTTCCGGGTCCGCAATTGCGTTCCCGAAAAATATAGAACATGTCCTATTCTTGTCCGCAATTGCGGACAAGAAAAAGCATTTTCTATGAGAGTGCCGGCGATGTGCGGTCCGCAAATTGCGAGCGCACATCGCCCGATGTCCGTGTTTTGCGGATCCGCGGATCCGTGGATCCGCAAAACACAACGGACGTGTGAATGGACCCTTTATGTGTAAAAAGAATACTAAATATACCAAAAATTTTGAAAAATTTGAAAATTTTCAAGTTTCAATTTCTCCACTTCTATAATACATAGTAATACCTCCAAAAATAGTTATTACTTTACTTTTCCCAAAATTACTTTTTCCAAAATTTCAGAATTTCGATTTTTTTTGGGCAAATTTTCCATTTGAATCCATTTTTTCCAGGAACAAAACAAGGGTTAACAGTCAAACAAAACTCTATATTTATTGCCATGATTCTGTCGTTTACATAAACACCCCATATGTGGTTGTAAACTGCTGTATCGCCATACGGCAGGGCATAGAATGAATGGAACGTCATTTTGGAAGGCAAATTTTGATGGACTGGTTTATTTACACCATGGCCCATTTCAAGCCCCCCTGATGCACCCCTAGAGTAGAAACTCCAAAAAAGTGACCCCATTTTGGAAACTACTGGATAAGGTGGCAGTTTTGGTGGTATTATTTTTAGGGTACATATGATTTTTGGTTGCTCTATAATACATTTTTTGAGACAAGGTAATAAAAATAGAAATTCTGAAATTTAATTTCCATTTGCCATAAACTCTTGAGGAACACCTAAAGGGTTAATAAAGTTTGTAAAAATCAGTTTTGAATACCTTGAGGGGTGTAGTTTCTTATATGGGGTCACTTTTATGGAGTTTCTACTCTAAGCATCAGAGGAGCCTCAAATGGGACATGGTGTCAAATAACCAGTCCAGCAAAATCTGCCTTCCAAAAACCATATGGCGTTTCCTTCCTTCTATGCCCTGTAGTTTGGCGATCCAGCAGTTTACGACCACATATGGGGTGTTTCTGCAAGCTACAGAATCAGGGCAATAAATATAGAGTTTTGTTTGACTGTTAACCCTTCCTTTGTTACTGGAAAAAAAGGATTAAAATGGAAAATTAGGAAAAAATAGCTGTTTTGGGACCATTTTTATTTTATTTTTGTGACTATGTTCATCTGAGGGGTTAGTTCATGTGTAATTTTTATAGAGCAGATTCTTACGGATGTGGAAATACCTAATATGTCAACTCTTTTAAATTTATTCAGGTTTTACACTATAATATCCTTTGTTAAACAAACAGAAAAATATTTTAGTATCTCCATAGTCAGAGTCAGTTTTTTTTTTTAGTTTTTGTCCAATTGTCTTACGTAGGGGCTCATTTTTTGCGGGATGAGATGACGGTTTAAATGGCACTATTTTGGGGTGCATATGACTTTTTGATCGCTTGCTGTCACACTTTTTGTGATGTTAGGTGACAAAAAACTGCTTTTTACAGTATTTTTTATTTTTTTTTGCGGTGTCCACCTGAGGGTTAGTTCATGTGTTATTTTTATAGTTCAGGTTCTTACGGACACGGCGATACATAATATGTCTACTTTTTATTTATTTATTTAGGTTTTACACAATCATATAATTTTTGAAACAAAGAAAAAATCATGTTTTAGTGTCTGCATAATTTTTTTATTTTTTGGGCAATTTTCTTAGGTAGGGTATCATTTTTTGCTGGATGAGATGACGGTTTTAATGGCACTATTTTGGGGTGCATATGACTTTTTGATCGCTTGCTGTCACACTTTTTGTAATGTAAGGTGACAAAAAATGGCTTTTAACACAGTTTTGTTTATTTTTTTTGCAGTGTTCACCTGAGTGGTTAGGTCATGTGTTATTTTTATAGTTCAGGTTCTTACGGATGCGGTGATACATAAATTTGTCTACTTTTACATTTATTTATTTAGGTTTTACACAATCATATTTTTGAAACAAAAAAAAAAAAATCACGTTTTAGTGTCTGCATAGCCTGAGAGCCATCATTTTTTTATTTTTTAGGCGCTTTTCTTAGGTAAGGTATCATTTTTTGCAGGACGAGGCGACGGTTTGATTAGTACCATTTGGGTGTAGATACAACTTTTTAAATCACTTTTATTAACTTTTTTGGGAAGTGAGGTGGGCAAAATTTCAATTTTATCATAGTTTTTTTTGTTTGGTTAGTAACAAACCCATTTTATAGATCAGGTCGTTATGGACGCCGTGATATATAACATGTGTATTTTTAATTTTTTTTATTAGTGATAAATGTGTTTTTTTGTTTTTACCTTTTTTTCACTTTTTTACATATTTTTTTTGACCCAGACCCACTTGGTCCAGTGGATCTGGTGTCTGTTTAATACAATACAGTACATTATATAATGTACTGTACTGTATTTTTTACTTGACACTTAGTCTGATCAGACTTCTGCCTTTAGCAAAAGTCTGATCAGAGTTCTGTTACCATGGCAAGCAGGATGCATTTGAAGGCGTCCTGTTGCCATGGTTACCCTCCTCCGCTGCTATAACAGGCACAGCAGCCCCCCACAGCAGCTCCCTTCCTCTTAACCACTTCCATACAGCGGTCCCTATGGACCGCGGCATGGAAGGGGTTAAAAGGCTGACATCCGTGCCTGCAGAGATGTCAGCCGTTACAAGCAGAGTGTCAGCAATGTGCTAACACTCTGCTTGCCACGCTCAGCCATCCTGAAAATGAGTGGAGGGGCGGGCAGAGGATTGTGCGCCCGACCCCCCCCCACCATCTGCCGCACCGCCCGTAAGCCTTCCCCCCTCCCCGTACCGCCCATCACAATGAGGGCACAGGGGGGGAGGTAATAGGAATAAAAAAAAAACATTTGGCAGCATTTTAAAGTATCTGATCCCCGCAGGGGATCAGATACATTGCAAAGTGCTGCAAACTGCAGGTCTGAATTGACCTGCGGTTTGCAGCGATCGACGATACGGGGGGGTCACAGGACCCCCCTCGGCATATGAACATGGTTCCTGCTGCACGATCACAGCAGGACTCATGTTTCTATCGAGTTTTTTTTTATAGCAGATTTAATTTAGGGCGTATGGGTACGCCCTGTGTCCTTAACCCCTTAAGGACACAGGGTTTTTTCATTTTTGCGTTTTCGTTTTCGTTTTGCGCTCTATGCCTTCCAAGAGCCATAACTTTATTTTTCCGTTCACATGGCCATATGAGGGCTTATTTTTTGCGGGAGAAGTTGTACTTTCCAACGCCATCATTTAATAATGCATACGGTGTAGTGGGAAGCGGGAAAAAAATTCCAAATGGGGTGAAATTGCAAAAAAAAAGCAATTTCACCACAGTTTTACGGGTTTCTAAATTACGACGTTTGATTTGCGATAAAACTGACCATTTTGTTTTATTCTACAGGTCAGTACGAATCCGGCGATACCCAATATGTATAGCTTTTCTTGCGTTTTGATAGTGAAAAAAATTCAAAAGTGGGAAAAATTTTTTTTTGTCGCCATGTTTTGACCGCTATAACGTATTTGTAAATAAGTGTATGGCGTTGTATGGGGGCTTATTTTTGCGGGGCGATCTTAACTTTTAGTTGATACCATTATGGGGTGTGTAGGACTTTTTGATCGCTTTTATTTAATTTTTTTGAGGAAATGAAGCGTCCAAAAGCGGCAAATCGGCCATTTGGGCACTTTTTCCGTTTTCTGTTTACCGTATGGGAAATATATTTTTATATTTTTATACTATGGGCGTTTTCACACATTGCGACACCCATGATGTGTATTTTTTTATTATTTTATTTTAATTTTGGGGAAAGGGGGTGATTTAAATTTTTAGTTTTTTTTATTTATTTTTTTATTTTTTTATTTTTTACACTTTTATATAGATCCCATAGGGACCTATATAAATCAGTTACCTGATTGCTTTTATCATAAACTCCAATACACTTGTATTGGAGTTTATGAAGCATTTACTACTTTCCTATGAAGCCCTATTGCTAACAAGGGCTCCATA
This sequence comes from Bufotes viridis, assembly GCA_033119425.1. Taxonomy (NCBI): domain Eukaryota; kingdom Metazoa; phylum Chordata; class Amphibia; order Anura; family Bufonidae; genus Bufotes; species Bufotes viridis. The sequence continues at coordinate 285,638,207 of CM065594.1, forward strand.
GGAAATAGTAAGTGATAACCTCAAGCTGAATGAAAGGCTTGAGGCTATCCCTACAGCGCTCCGATTCTCCCGATCACCACTAGGGGAGCCGGAGCGCTGCCGAGTTTTACTTTCGGTTTTAGCGCATGCAGATGCCGTGATCAGGATTGATCACGGCATCTGCGGGGTTAAATGATCGCGGTCGGCAGCGCCGCCGACCGCGATCATCAGCTGCGGGGGTCAGCTACAGGAATCAGCCGGACCCCCGCAGCGATGGTGCCCGCAGCGGCCAGGAGCGGGCGCCATCTTCAGGGACTGGACACATGACGTACCCATACGTCATGTGTCCTTAAGGAGTTAAGGACTCGGACATTAGGGCGTACCCATACGCCCTATGTCCTTAAGAGGTTAAGGACTACTGTGTGTGTGTGTTTTAGATCAACAATATATTTAACAGCAGTGTCAGGGACATCCGTGCTAAGGAAGGCACAGATAGTGCAGGGAGAGAAATTTGCTGTATTTAATACCAAAAGCTTTTCAAAGAACCTAAAGTCCTTTTAAGGGCTACTGTCTGTGTTTCATAGCAGCAAAATATTTTTATTTTATACCTATTAGTGACATATACTGTACATCATCCGCAGACTGACTCTTTAATAATCTAGTCACATCTAGTGTCCATAATCTGTGGTGTTCTCTGTAACCAATACTGTCCTGCCTCATAAAACACTGTCAGTATTACAAATTCCAATAATCTGGGTCTAATATAGTGTCCGTTATCTGTGGCGTTCTATACCCAATACTGAACTGCATCTGAAAACAGTGTGTATATTACAATTTACATTAATCTGGGCCTAGTGTAGTGTCCAAAATCTGTGGGTTTTTGTATCCAATACTGAACTGCATCTGAAAACACTGTCTATAATACAACTTCCATTAATCTGGGCCTAGTATATTGTCCATAATCTGTGGTGTTCTGTAGTCAATACTGTCCTGCATCAGAAAACGGTTTCTTTAGTGGACAGTAAAACAATCTGCACCACATCTACAGACAAAACCATTAATATAAAGAAGGCGAGCAAAAAGGGATGGGGAAGTGGGCGTGATGCTGATGGTGCAAGCAGAGGCCGTAGCCCTGGGCACAATGAAACTGTGCCTGCTGCCAGTGCATCAGAAAAAAAAAAAAATCCCCCTTACCCATTCATGTCCAATTTAGCTGGGCAGCGCAGGACAACACTGTCCAAGTCGGACCAGTGCGAACAGGTGGTCGGTTGGATTGCAGAAGATAATGCTTCCAGTCAGTTAAGCACCACTCTCTCTTCCACGAAGTCCAGTCTCTGTAGCCAAGAGTCTGGTCAACCGAATCCTCACTCTGATCCTCCTTCCTCCAACCATGTCGAGTCTGGCCAAACAAGTGATCCCACACTCGGATATTCACATGAGCTCTTTTCATCGCCAGTACTTGGTTTGGCTCTCTCGCCAAGCACGCTTAAAGAGGTACCCGAGATATTGTGCCTTGATTCCCACAATTCCACATGTGGACTAGGTATAATAAAACATAAATTATACGGAGATATTCTAAAAACATAGATGATTGCAGTGAGACGAACAAACTAACATACACACATATATACATATATTGCCACCATCTGGGGCCGCGGAGAAAGTATAATTATGGGTGGATCTTACCCCATCCTGTAGAGACCCAGCCAACAACAGTAGGTGGCGTCAGTGCCCTGATAAGACAGTGGCTTTTCCCTTATACTGACCCTAGCAGACGGTAAGGTTCATTAATTCTCTCAAACTTCCCTCTTTCTTAACCTATTCTTGACCGCTGCTTCTTTATACCTAAAACTTAACTTTTATTGTGCTAGATTTTCTTGTGCATCTGAACTCATTACATTTAAAAGTAGCCTTTATTGCACCTATAAGACTGACTCTCTCTCTATATCGCTATATTGTGACCTTAGGGTAGTGCGCGCTCTTACCCTACAAGGTATTGACTAGTATTGCTATTTTCCGGCGCTTTAAATGGCAGTTTAAAATCGCATTCCAGCACTGCCCCCCGACATGTTTCGCTAGCTAAACTAGCGTCATCAGGGGTTCGGGCAGTCTGTGTTGGTTTGCGGCTCTGGTGGATCTCTTAAAGGCTCTGGTTACGCCTACTATTCCGTCACTGGGCATCTCCCAGTTAACTCTCACTTTGTATGTCCCATAGACCTTTTGCCTTATGTGTCGAGTAATGTGATTGGATCTTTCTTCGGCCGCCTTCATCGTCATCAATGACGTTTTTGGCCGTTCTTACTGCGCATGATTCTTTTGATAGGTTCTGAAGGAACTTCGTCCTTTCTAGTGCGCATGTCTCTGGATATTTCTGCGCACGATTCTTTTGATAGACTTTGAAAGCACTTTATCTTTTCTCTCTAGTGCGCATGTCTTTGGACTTTGACATATTCTCTCATTACGTGCTCTCTTCTAATGCGCATGTCTTTGGACTTTGATATTCTCTCATTGCATGCTGACACGACGGGGAGTGGGGAACCCCCCTTGTAGTTTAGAGGGTGTACGGACGGTCAGTGGTACTCGTCCTTACAGAGTGTGAGAAGTGTCACCAAATTACCCTAGTCTAGGATGGGGCACATGAACACCCCATCTCGGTGCCCCTGAGCTGTTGGTAAAACTTGCCATTAAAGAGGAAATAATTCCTCTTGAGTACAAAATGAAGCAGCTGCAAAACCAGACTATTGTGTGCCAAAAATTGGTGTCCACGTGTGGATAGAAAATATGCTACTGCATGTAGGCCCCATTCATGTGGGATTGATGAATAAAAGCCTCAACATCAATGCTACCAAGTATACACCCATCCTCTAGTTGTATTCTTTCTAGTTGTTTTAAAAGGTCTCCAGTGTCCCTAACATACGAAGAAAGTGATTGTACAAGGGGTGATAAGATTTTATCAACATAGATCCCCACATTTTGGCTCAAACTGTTTATGCCTAAAGCTATCGGGCACCCTTTGAGTGGGTCATACCCCTTGTGCACCTTAGGAAAGCAGTAGAATGTTGCCATCTGTGGGTACTGTGGAAAGAGAAAGTCATATTCACTCTGATTATTAGTTTATTGTTTTTGATGTATCTAATATACTCTTGAGTTCTTGTTTGTACCTCACTGTGGGGTCCCCTTCCAAAATTTCATAGCAGTCACGTGGGGCCAAGAGCTTCTCACACATTATCTTGTAATTTGCCGTGTCCATAATGACAGTATTGCCCCCCTTAACGGATGGCTTGATGGTTATGCTCATATTTTGTGCAAGGCCTTCTAATGCCCGTAATTCCTCCTGTGTACTGTTTGGAGGGGCAGAATATAAGTGTGTTGCTTCCAATTCAGTACTCACCAAATTTAAGAATACATCAATGCAGTTTGTATCAGTTGTTGGTGGTTGTAGAGGGAAGTCAGGTGGGCGTATGTATAGATATAGATATATATCTGCCCCTTCATTGATATATGTGTATATCTATATATATATTGGCCCCTTATATGGCCAATAGGGATATATATTCCCTGTATGGCCATGTATATGTGGACCCAGTATATGGGTCTATATGTGGGCTTATAGCGGCCCATTTGTGCCCAGGTTTATATTGAATATGAATATATTTGTATGGATGTGCCCCAAGCATCTGTGTATATTTATATATATATATATTTATTTAAATGTGGCCAAAGTATGTGCCCCAGCGCAGGTGCCCCCCCACCCCAAGCAGCTGGACAATTATGTCCAGTCTCTGTCACTTCAAAGGACAGAGGATCAATAAGATCTTCTGCCCTTTGATAGCATCTCCGGCGGGGCCGGAGATGTTTTACACTACAAAGGTGGGGGAACGAATCACTCCCCCGCCCCTGTAGGTCACATACCTCTGTTGCTGTAATTACAGCACCAGGAGGTATGCGGGCGCTTTACAGGCGGGAGATTCAAATCTTCTCCCGCCTGGGAGCGCGCCAGGATGCGCGGGCTGGTGCTGTGATCTCATATCACTGCGCCAGCCCATGTGGAAGACGGGAGCGAGCGCCGCGGGGTTTAAATACCCCAGCAGCACTGCGCTCCATAGTTCTTCTTCCCCCTACCCGCTGGAAAGCGCAGCCGGCGCTTCAGAGTGCCCCCAGCAAGGAGACCGGCACCCTCAGCAAGAAAGAGAGCGCAGGCAGCGATGTGCTGTGCTCTGAAGACCCACTGACCGGCCAGAAGAGCGCAGGCTGTGCTGAGCTAGCAGAGAGGAGATCGGTCTCTCCCCCTTCCAGGAGAGGCAGGAGCAGAGCACATCCTGCTTTCAGACGCCCAGACCAGAGGAGTTGAATCCAGAGCAGCCACAGGCCTGGACTGGCTGAGTATCCCTGCTCCCTGCCATTTAACCCTTCCCTGCCCACCCTCCTATACACCCTTCCCTGTAACCCCTGCATTGCTAGCCCCTGCTGCCCTGGTCACTCTCCCCTGAAACCCTCACTACAAGAGGGAAGGAGCAGGAGGACGGAGCAGCCAGAGGGACAGAGCAGGAGGAAGTGGAGCCTTGCAGGGTGGCTAAGTACCCGGCCCCTATCCCTTGCCTTAACCCTTTCTGTGTCCAGCAGCCCTAGCCTGTCTAAACCCCACTGAAGGAGCTGCATTTACCCCCTCAGTGCCCTGTACCCCTGATGTGTACTACAGCCCTTGTCCTGTATAACCCCTGCCCTGTAATCCCTTCAAGGCTGCTGTATTCCCAGCAGCCCCAGCAGAAGTAACCCCTTCACTGCTGTTGCCCTGATGCAGTAACCCCTTCAGTACCCCTGCAGCCCATGTTGTGTTAACCCATGCAGTGCCATTACCCCTGGACTGCATTGTAAAATTGCAGTAGGGACAGTGTGGATAGCCAGGTGGGTGGGTTACTGCTGTAATGTATGTTAGTGTAATTGTATAGCTAGTTTGTGGGGTGGAATTGGGATTGTATGTAGAATATCGTATGTGAAGTAGTGTTGTAATTGACTGACTGTATTACTGTGTGGCTATAAATATATATATATTCATATTCCCTTTTATATGGATATATATAATTATAGACGATAGACATGTAATGTGTTAATAAATACCTTTTATTATTTTTATTATTTTTACAATTTGGATAGGCCCTGATCCCCCTACAAAGTGAGGGCTTTAGAATAGGGCACAATAGGAGTGTCCATACTGCCAAAACCACAGAAGCACTGGTCACCAGTGTCCCACTGTCGTATCAGGGCACTGACGCCCTCTACTGGCCAACACAGCCCCGGAAGCACCGCCACATGTACATTAGTGTGGCAGTGCCCTAGGCAGGTTCTTTTTCTAATACGCTCCCCCCATCGCTCCTGATGAATATATCAAAGAAGCGTGTCGAGCGGAGATACTAGGGAGAAAGGGTAAATTAGCACCTGCGATTGGAGAGCAAGCATAGGGTTTATTTGGGTGGTGGTAGCAGCACTATTGATCTTTGTGCCCGTATAGCTCCCCACCATTAACCCTGAAAGGGACTGCCATAGGGGTCCTTGACTTTAATGCTACCTCCTCTACCTGCATATTTGGCCTAGTTATTGATGGTGTACATGGTTTTACCATCTTTTAGGCTAATTATTGCAGATATCAGGGCAGGGAGTCTGGGCTTTCTTAATTGATGGTGACACAATAAAACTTTGTCCACCACAGCATCGATTGTTGCCCAGCACCAGCTCCCTTGCACTGAATCTGCTTTTTTTTTGTTCTTTTTCACTCCCACGGTTTTTAATGATAAATTGGAATAAAAGTTAAGTCTTAGCGCCTTCTATTATCAGTGATATTTGTAATAATTTCAGGCGAACATTTCACCTATTTCGGCGTTCAGTATATATATCGATAACACTATTACCAGCGTAACCATCCCACTGCTGGGTCTACTCAAATGATCTCTGCTCACAATTAAGGAGGACGCTCTGAATGTGGCAGATGAGGAAATGGGGGAGGACATTACACTTGGTGATAGCCAGACCACCCACAGTTCGTCTTCTCAGCGTGAATTGGGCCATGAAGAGAAGGAGGAGGAGCTGGAGACACTTGCCTCTGCTACAGAGGTTAGTACCCATGGAACTTTATTTCCATCTGTTCAGCGTGGATGGGTCGAAGAGGAGGGGATGGAGAGTCATTCTGATGTTGACATCGACGTCTTGCCTGTTGGTACTCTGGCACGCATGGCTGACTTCATGTTAGGCTGCCTTTCCCGCAACCCTCGCGTTATACGCATTTTAGGTAAAACATTACTGGGTGTTCACCCTTCTCGACCCCCGCTACAAAGAGAACTTCTCATCTCTCATTCCTGTGGTGGAGAGGACGAGTAAAACGGTGCAATACCAGAAGGTACTTGTTGAGAGATTGCTCTAAATTTTACATCTGACAACGCGGCCGGCAGAGTCCGTACTTACTTAGGCAACCGAGGAAGGGAGACAAGGGGAACACAGCAGTTCCAACAGAGGCAGGGCAACACTTTCCAAGGCATGGGACACTTTCATGACACCCCGCCAGCAACCTCACCCTGAAGTGCGGCCTAGTGGCACAGGGAGGGAAAAGTTTTGGAAGATGGTGAAGGAATACATCGTAGACCGTGACAGCATCCTAAATGATCCCTCAGTGCCTTACAACTACTGGGTGTCCAAGCTGGACACATGGCACGAACTTGCACTCTACGTCTTGGAGGTGCTGGCCTGCCCTGCCGCCAGCGTATTGTCTGAGCGTGTATTTAGTGCTGGTGATGGTATTATAACAGATAAGTGTATCAGCTTGTCCACTGACAATGCTGACGGGTTGACTCAGATAAAAATGAACAAGATTGTCCCTGACTTCTCAACTCCACCAGAGGAGAGCTGAGCGGACGATGAACATAAAGGCAACTTCAATGTATTGTTTATAATGTACTCAGTCTACTGTAGTGTATTCCCATGCACCTTTTCCACCACAAAAAAAGTGTATATGGTTGAATCTTGTTTTTCTCCTCCTCCTCCTCATCCAGATTGTATATATTCCCTCCACTACAATTTTTAAAAAGGGTCAGCTCACCAGCAGGCCCTCACCTAGAATGTTTTAGAGGGTCAGCTCACCAGCAGGCCCTCACCTAGAATGTTTTAGAGGGTCAGCTCACCAGCAGGTCCTCACCTAGAATGTTTTAGAGGGTCAGCTCACCAGCAGGCCCTCACCTAGAATGTTTTAGAGGGTCAGCTCACCAGCAGGCCCTCACCTAGAATGTTTTAGAGGGTCAGCTCACCAGCAGGCCCTCACCTAGAATGTTTTAGAGGGTCAGCTCACCAGCAAGCCCTCAACTATAATATTTTAGAGCAGGCATCCTCAAACTGCGGCCCTCCAGCTGTTGTAAAACTACAACTCCCACAATGCCCTGCTGCAGGCCGATACCTGTTGGCTGTTCGGGCATGCTGGGAGTTGTAGTTTTGCAACAGCTGGAGGGCCGCAGTGTGAGGATGCCTGTTTTAGAGGATTAGCTCACCAGCAGGCCCTCACCTATAATGTTTTAGAGGGTCAGCTCACCAGCAGGCCCTCACCTATAATGTTTTAGAGGGTCAGCTCACCAGCAGGCCCTAAACCATAATGTTTTATAGGGTCAGCTAACCAGCAGGCCCTAAACCATAATGTTTTATAGGGTCAACTCACCCGCAGGCCCTCAACCATAATGTTTTAGAGGGTCAGCTCACCAGCAGGCATCGAATATAATGTTTCAGAGCAGGCATGCTCAACCTACGGCCCTCCAGCTGTTGAAAAACTACAACTCCCATCATTCCTGGACAGCTTACAGCTATCAGCCTACAGAAGGACATGGTGGAATTTGTAGTTTTACAACAGCTGGAGGGCCACAGGTTGAGCATCCCTGTTTTAGAGGGTCAGCTTACCAGGAGCTCCTCGCCCCTAATGTTTTAGAGGGTCAGCTCAGCAGCAGGCCCTCGCCCGTAATGTTTTTGAGGGTCACCAGCAGGCTACCAATCATAATTTTTCAAGGGTGTGTATGATGTCCTCCTTTGTGTGTAATAAAGGGTGTATTGTAGTGCCGCTTCCTTGTAATGTTTGGCAGCCCTTTCACTTAGTGCATAGGCTTTATGAGTGTAGGAGTCCCACTACCTGAACAATTGTACCACAATATAAACGGAGCCCTCCTTTATGTGATATACAGGCTGTATCGGAGTGCCTCTTGCTTGTAATTTTTGGCAGCACTTGCACTTTATATACAATTTAATATACAGGAAAGAATGTTTCCTAACAATTTTTCCTGTGGAATAGATTTTTTGGGTTCCCAACTCAGACAATATGGTTCCCAGCAGCGACCTAGGAGTCCAAGATGCATCCAGACATCGTCCCCATGCTGTTCCCGATGCTTTTCGGTGGTGTTTCTGTCACTTTCAGACCTTTTCCAATGGACCAGGCACCCTCCCTTCTTCAGAGCAGGCCCATGGTCCATCCCTCTACTCAACTTTCTCAGTCCAGTGGAAGCCTTCTGTAATTGATCAACACTACCGACCGGCCTACAAAGGGAAAACCACCTGCCCAGTACCAGGATTAATTGTGATTGCATTCTCGCATCACTTGGAGCTACAAAGCCAAAGTAAGAGACTCATTGCCTGAATTATTTGCCTTGCTCTAAGGACTCTCTAACAACTCCTTTGCGCTTGTTTTACAACGTTCAAGCCATGTGCGCAGAGATGGAGTTTGACATACTAAGGCCCTCCGTGATGTTCTGCAACCATTATGCTTTATGCCCAGGTAACGGACTCATGCCCTGTAAGCCTCCTGAGAAGTTTCCTTTTTGCTTACATTATGGACTATGCTGGTCTTCACTGTCCGCTGTGCCAGGTCAGCGCCCTCAGATCCCCAGAGAAACTACAGCTCTTGTTACTCATGCTATATTGTGATGCTCCTGATGTATATTCCTAACCCAATTCTCAAAAACGGGACAGCACAGAAGCAGGTGCCTGGACCCCAAGAGAAATGGAGGCCTCAGGCAGAGCTGCACACAGACTAGAGAACCCAGGGGCCCTCTCACGAAGTCAGGACGAACACAGGAACAGAAGCAGTCAGGCACTGCCGGACAGACAAGGAACAGACTAGAACAGAAGCAGTAGGCACTGGCAGGATCAGAAGCAGTTTAGCACTGCCAGGCTATCAGACGCAGTTCGAGCACTGCTAGGCTATAGAAGGAACAGAGTGGATTTAGACAGAGAACAGATACAGAAGAACAAGCAAGGCATAGACAAGGATAACAACATCATCACCGAACAGTTACAGAAGTTACAGAATAACATCAATGCATAAGCAGGTGACACCATGAGCAAGGACAGATGGCAAAACCAGTCCGTTTTGTGTCTTACACCCAGTAAGACACAAGACAGACTGACCCCAGGCCCGACAGCTCACAGATAGAAATAGCTGCTTAATGAGGGCACCCAATAAAACAGACCCGGAAACAGATGAGGGGACGTTAACCCCATGAGAACAGCAGTACCAGAACCACAGAACACACGGGCTGCAGTACAGGAGGTTGGCCCTGGCAACCAGCATACAGAGTCCACCGCAGCCAGCACGCCAGAGCACAAACAACCCATGTCACAGTGACAAACAGAACAGCATCCATATTCAGACTCTGTTCACACCCAAGGCCACAGCCAGCGAATCGCAGAACCAGCATGCATGGGAACAACCACAGCCAGTACACAAAGCGCATGCAGCCAGCCTGCACGGCACCAGAGACAGGAACCACAGATATGCAGACATGGAAGCCTCAAACACAGGCTACAGTTCATACACACACCGCTGTCAGCACGCAGTCCCAAACGATCAGCATACACAGGAGATAGCCTGCAGCCAGAACGCGAGGGAGCCTGCAGCCAGCCTACACCGCAACAGTGACAGGAACTGCACAGAGATGAAGACACAGAGTACACACATACACGGGCATAATTGACACTGCAGTCAGCACGCAGCCCCAAGCAACAAGCATACACAGGTCTCCTCCTGCAGCCAGTACGCAGGAGAGCATGCAGCCAGCCTACACGGCCAAAACTGTCACAGTGTACTGCACCGTGACATAAAATGTGCTTTTGCCCAAGTTCCCATAAAGTTGCATAAGGAGGGGGAGGTTCTGACAAACTCCCAGGGCTGACTCCGCCCTGCTCTCTGAGAGAAGAAGGAGGAGAGTGTGATGTCTGAGGAAAAGCTGCACCTCAGCAGCCATTTTGGAGAGTTATCTAAACCAGTGTTTCCCAACCAGTGTGCCTCCAGCTGTTGCAAAACTACAACTCCCAGCATGCCTGAACAGCCAAAGGCTGTCCGGGTATGCTGGGAGTTGTAGTTTTGCAACAGCTGGAGGCACACTGGTTGGGAAACACTGATCTAAACTGCAGAGTTAGTTGAAAGAAGATCCAGGCAACCCAGAGAGGGAGTGAGAATATTGGCAAAGGAAGGCAGTTGTCGTTTATCAGGCTTTAGCCTCCTCTGCATCTGGTGGGGAGATTCTAAGTTACTGGCTGCCCACCATAACCAAAGAGAGAAAGGCCACCTGTCAGGAGATAGTATTCCTAGAGAGGATACAGAAGTATATGCCTATACAGTACAGCAGAGATAGTACATCCCTCCAGCCTGGAGAAACAAGGGATTGATTGTTATAGAAAACTATCACTTATGCAACTTTTGGGAACTAACCTGAACCCTTGTAGAAGCTGCCTTGCTGTAAATGACTTTTGCGCACATTGATGACCTTTGGATCAGCTTCAGTAAAGTACTGGGAATTTGTTCAGAGAACTGGTCTCCTTATTGTGCAAACTTATCAGCTATTTGCACCGAAGGGTGCTGGCATCACGAACACCAGGAACCCTGCCTCGCCTGCACCTTAAAAACCACAACACAAAGGGCGCCTCAACCACCATCTGGCGGGAGTCCCTGGTAGTGCGAGTTCAGTAAAGTTTGAATTTTTTATGTTTTAGATTTATTCATTTCTCTATTGTGTCTATGGATATCAGAAAGAAGTCAGTGGAATTCCATCTTTATAGTAACTTTTTATATGTTCACCCCTGTTCCAGCCCCCGTCTCTGAGATCTCCTGGATATGTCTTCTATATAACGCCCCCTCCTCCAGTCCACGTCTCTGAGATCTCCTGGATATGTCTTCTATATAAGCCCCCTGTTCCAGTCCACGTCTCTGAGATCTCCTGGATATGTCTTCTATATAATGCCCCCTCCTCCAGTCCACATCTCTGAGATCTCCTGGATATGTCTTCTATATAACGCCCCCTGCTCCAGTCCACGTCTCTGAGATCTCCTGGATATGTCTTCTATATAACGCCCCCTGCTCCAGTCCATGTCTCTGAGATATCCTGGATATGTCTTCTATATAACGCCCCCTGCTCCAGTCCATGTCTCTGAGATCCCCTGGATATGTCTTCTATATAACGCCCCCTCCTCCAGTCCACGTCTCTGAGATCTCCTGGATATGTCTTCTATATAACGCCCCCTGCTCCAGTCCATGTCTCTGAGATCTCCTGGATATATCCTCTATATAACGCCCCCTGCTCCAGTCCACGTCTCTGAGATCTCCTGGATATGTCTTCTATATACGCCCGCTCCTACAGTCCACGTCTCTGAGATCTCCTGGATATGTCTTCTATATAGCGCCCCCTGCTCCAGTCCACGTCTCTGAGATCTCCTGGATATGTCTTCTATATAACGCCCCTGCTCCAGTCCACGTCTCTGAGATCTCCTGGATATGTCTTCTATATAACGCCCCTGCTCCAGTCCACGTCTCTGAGATCTCCTGGATATGTCTTCTATATAACGCCCCTGCTCCAGTCCATGTCTCTGAGATCTCCTGGATATGTCTTCTATATAACGCCCCCTGCTCCAGTCCACGTCTCTGAGATCTCCTGGATATGTCCTCTATATAACGCCCCCTCCTCCAGTCCACGTCTCTGAGATCTCCTGGATATGTCTTCTATATAACGCCCCCTGCTCCAGTCCACGTCTCTGAGATCTCCTGGATATGTCTTCTATATAATGCCACCTGCTCCAGTCCACGTCTCTGAGATCTCCTGGATATGTCCTCTATATAACGCCCTCCTCCAGTCCATGTCTCTGAGATCTCCTGGATATGTCTTCTATATAACGCCCCTGCTCCAGTCCACGTCTCTGAGATCTCCTGGATATGTCTTCTATATAACGCCCCCTGCTCCAGTCCACGTCTCTGAGATCTCCTGGATATGTCTTCTATGTAACTCCCCCTGCTCCAGTCCACGTCTCTGAGATCTCCTGGATATGTCTTCTATATAACGCCCCTCCTCCAGTCCACATCTCTGAGATCTCCTGGATATGTCTTCTATATAACGCCCCCTGCTCCAGTCCATGTCTCTGATCTCCTGGATATGTCTTCTATATAACACCCCTGCTCCAGTCTATGTCTCTGAGATCTCCTGGATACGTTTTCTATATAACGCCCCCTGCTCCAGTCCACGTCTCTGAGATCTCCTGGATACGTTTTCTATATAATGCCCCCTGTTCCAGTCCACGTCTCTGAGATCTCCTGGATATGTCTTCGATGTAATGCGCCCTGTTCCAGTCCACGTCTCTGAGATCTCCTGGATATGTCTTCTATATAACGCCCTTTGCTCCAGTCCACGTCTCTGAGTTCTCTTTTATATGTCTTCTATGTAACTCCCCCTGCTCCAGTCCACGTCTCTGAGATCTCCTGGATATGTCTTCTATATAACGCCCCTCCTCCAGTCCACATCTCTGAGATCTCCTGGATATGTCTTCTATATAACGCCCCCTGCTCCAGTCCATGTCTCTGATCTCCTGGATATGTCTTCTATATAACGCCCCCTGCTCCAGTCCATGTCTCTGAGATCTCCTGGATATGTCTTCTATATAACACCCCCTGCTACAGTCCACGTCTCTGAGCTCTCCCGGATATGACTTCTATATGACGCCCCCTGCTCCAGTCCATGTCTCTGATCTCCTGGACATGTCTTTTATATAACGCTCCCTGCTACAGTCCACATCTCTGAGATCTCCTGGATATGTCTTCTATATAACGCCCCCTGCTCCAGTCCATGTCTTTGAGATCTCCTGGATATGTCTTCTATATAACGCCCCCTCCTCCAGTCCACGTCTCTGAGATCTCCTGGATATGTCTTCTATATAACGCCCCCTGTTCCAGTCCACGTCTCTGAGATCTCCTGGATATGTCTTCTATATAACGCCTCCTCCTCCAGTCCACGTCTCTGAGATCTCCTGGATATGTCTTCTATATAATGCCCCCTGCTCCAGTCCACGTCACTGAGATCTCCTGGATATGTCTTCTATATAACGCCCCCTCCTCCAGTCCACGTCTCTGAGATCTTCTGGATATGTCTTCTATATAACGCCCCCTGCTCCAGTCCACATCTCTGAGATCTCCTGGATATGTCTTCTATATAACGCCTCCTCCTCCAGTCCACGTCACTGAGATCTCCTGGATATGTCTTCTATATAACGCCCCCTCCTCCAGTCCACGTCTCTGAGATCTTCTGGATATGTCTTCTATATAACGCCCCCTGCTCCAGTCCACATCTCTGAGATCTCCTGGATATGTCTTCTATATAACGCCCCCTGCTCCAGTCCACGTCTCTGAGATCTCCTGGATATGTCTTCTATATAACGCTCCCTGCACCAGTCCACGTCTCTGAGATCCCCTGGATATGTCTTCTATATAACACCCCTGCACCAGTCCACGTCTCTGAGATCCCCTGGATATGTCTTCTATATAACGCCCCCTGCTCCAGTCTATGTCTCTGAGATCTCCTGGATATGTCTTCTATGTAACGCCCCCTGCTCCAGTCCATGTCTCTGAGATCTCCTGGATATGTCTTCTATATAACGCCCCCTGCTCCAGACCACGTCTCTCAGATCTCCTGGATATGTCTTCTATATAACGCCCCCTGTTCCAATCCACGTCTCTGAGATCTCCTGGATATGTCTTCTATATAATGCCCCCTGCTCCAGTCCATGTCTCTGAGATCTCCTGGATATGTCTTCTATATAACGCCCCCTGCTCCAGTCCATGTCTCTGAGATCTCCTGGACATGTCTTCTATATAACGCCCCCTGTTCCTGGCTTTTGTTGCCGCCCTTGAAATGCATTGTATATTAGAATTAACCTCTTGTGATGTGTATATTATGTTATTATCTTTAAGCTCGTGTCCTCCCCAGAATCCTGCGTCTTTACTTCCTGCTTCATGTTCTCTGGAATTTGTTGATTACTGTATTTTCTGGTATATAAGACTACTTTTTAACACATGAAAATCTTCTCAACAGTCGGGGGTCATCTTATAGGCTGGGTATTGTCTTCTAAGACGGTATACGGCGTGCTGAAACTTAAGAGGACCTTTCACTGGTCCAACGATTGTTAGATAATGATATGTACTGGTGTGGGTGGGTATTTTTTTTTCCCAGGCTGTGAGCTGAGCGCTGCGATTGTCCAGCGCTACAGCCTGGGAGAAGGAGACGCCTAGGGCAGAAGAGGATGTCTCCTCCCAGGTGCGAGATTAGCTGTAATTAGCATAAGAAGTAAGTGCTGGTAATTGGGGTCACAGCGGGCGAACGGAGCGGCGCCCAGGAATGATAGTAAGTGCAGGGAGATACTTGGGCGCCGCTCAGGAGACCATTGAAAGGTCCTCTTTACTTCCGAGCCGGATTGGAGGAGCTGTCCTTCTCCAGCTTAGGGACAGGCGCCCTCTAGCTGAGCCACCGTGCGCTGCATCCCGGCCAGTCGCTCCTGAAGCAGCCCCCGACAGGGAGGGCTGGGCAGGCAGGGAGAGCTGACCCACCCAATTTTTATTTGGTGTGTGGTGGAAGAGGGGTAGTCTTATACGGCAAGTATAGCCCAAACCCCATATTTTAACAGGAAAAGTAGGGGGTTGTCTTATATGCCCAGCTGTCTTATACGCCGGAAAATATGGTAGGCTGAGTTCACACTGCAGTTATTTGATCAGTTATTTCCATCAGTTATTGTGAGCCAAAACCTGGTGTGGATGAAAACCACAGAACGAGTGCAGATCTTTACATTACACCTTATGGGTCCATTCAGACGTCCGTGGAATGGGTTCGGATCCGTTCCGCAATTATGCAGAATGCGTGCATAACTATTCATTTTCAACAGGGCCAGAAAAAAATAGAGCTTGTCCTATTCTTGTCCGCAGCTGTGGACAAGAATAGGAATTATCTATTAAGTGCCGGCGATGTGCAGCGACACTACAGACGTCTGCATGGACACTATCTCTGAGTAGGCTTCATTACTGGTTTGGGCTCAATAACTGACCAAATAACTGAAGTGTGAACTTGGCCTTAAGGGCAGATGGAGCTGTGTATCTTTCCGGCTGTGGAGCCCTATATGTGTGGATCCGATGAGTGGTTCCCTTACCTGGGGGCAGGCGTGTCCTTCTCTGACAATCCCTCAATATGGAGCGTCCTGTGCTTAAATTTCTACCACTATGCAGGAGGAGTCCGGCTCCAGGCTGTGCTGCAGGAGAAGGTACAGGACCTGTGATGATGTCATGACCATATGATCATGTGTGGGAGGAGTTATGGAAATCACATGACCAGATTTATCCGCTCTGTGTATGCAGGAGGAGTCAGGCTCCAGGCTGTGCTGCAGGAGAAGGTACAGGACCTGTGATGATGTCATAACCATGTGATCGTGTGTGGGAGGAGTCATGGAGATCACATGACCAGGATTATCTGCTCCCTGTACACAGGTCTCTGCTGTACTGCCTGTAATTCCAGCCTGTATGTAGCAGAGCTGTAGAGCTGTAATGTTTATGTAGTTGAGCTGTATGTGTATAAAACCAAGCCGTTTATGTGTAATATGCCTTTGAAGCAGGGCCGTCGTTAATATTGATTGGACCCTGGGAACGAATGTACTTGGGCTCCCTGGATCCCACCTTCCCACACCCTAACATACAATCACGCCCTCCACCACAACACACAAAATCTACACTCCTCGTAGAGTCCAGTGAGGTGCTGTAAATACTTACAGTTCTGAAGCCTCCAGCAGAATCCGGATCAGTGCTCTGGGCTGGAAGTGGGTGCAATTCAGGAAGGAGAGCGGGGCTCGGCTCACCCTAGCATTACAGTGCACCCCAGCACCCACAGTATGCAGTATAGCACCCTATAGTATACAGCACCCCACAGTATGCAGTATAACATCCTATAGTATACAGCACCCCACAGTATACAGTATAGCACCCTATAGTATACAGCACCCCGCAGTATAACACCCTATAGTATACAGCACCCCACAGTATAACATCCTATAGTATACAGCACCCCACAGTATACAGTATAACATCCTATAGTATACAGCACCCCACAGTATGCAGTATAGCACCCTATAGTATACAGCACACCACAGTATACAGTATAACATCCTATAGTATACAGCACCCCACAGTATGCAGTATGACACCCTATAGTATACAGCACTCCACAGTATACAGTATAGCATCCTATAGTATACAGCACCCCACAGTATGCAGTATATCACCCTATAGTATACAGCACCCCACAGTATACAGTATAGCACCCTATAGTATACAGCACCCCACAGTATGCAGTATAGCACCCTATAGTATACAGCACCCCACAGTATGCAGTATAGCACCCTATAGTATACAGCACCCCACAGTATGCAGTATAAAACCCTATAGTATACAGCACTCCACAGTATGCAGTATAACACCCTATAGTATACAGCACCCACAGTATGCAGTATAACACACTATAGTATACAGCACCCCACAGTATGCAGTATAGCACCCTATAGTATACAACACCCCACAGTATACAGTATAGCACCCTATAGTATACAACACCCCACAGTATACAGTATAGCACCCTATAGTATACAGCACCCCACAGTATGCAGTATAGCACCCTATAGTATACAGCACCCCACAGTATGCAGTATAGCACCCTATAGTATACAGCACTCCACAGTATGCAGTATAGCACCCTATAGTATACAGCACCCCACAGTATACAGTATAGCATCCTATAGTATACAGCACCCCACAGTATGCAGTATAACATCCTATAGTATACAGCACCCCACAGTATACAGTATAGCACCCTATAGTATACAGCACTCCACAGTATACAGTATAACACCCTATAGTATACAGCACCCACAGTATGCAGTATAACACACTATAGTATACAGCACCCCACAGTATGCAGTATAGCACCCTATAGTATACAACACCCCACAGTATACAGTATAGCACCCTATAGTATACAGCACCCCACAGTATACAGTATAGCATCCTATAGTATACAGCACCCCACAGTATACAGTATAACATTCTATAGTATACAGCACCCACAGTATGCAGTATAGCACCCTATAGTATACAGCACCCCACAGTATACAGTATAACACCCGATAGTATACAGCACCCCACAGTATACAGTATAGCATCCTATAGTATACAGCACCCCACAGTATGCAGTATAGCATCCTATAGTATACAGCACCCCACAGTATGCAGTATAGCACCCTATAGTATACAGCACCCCACAGTATACAGTATAACACCCTATAGTATACAGCACTCCACAGTATGCAGTATAACACCCTATAGTATACAACACCCCACAGTATACAGTATAGCACCCTATAGTATACAGCACCCCACAGTATACAGTATAACACCCTATAGTATACAGCACTCCACAGTATACAGTATAGCACCCTATAGTATACAGCACCCTACAGTATGCAGTATAGCATCCTATAGTATACAGCACCCCACAGTATACAGTATAACACCCTATAGTATACAGCACCCCACAGTATACAGTATAACACCCTATAGTATACAGCACCCCACAGTATACAGTATAGCACCCTATAGTATACAGCACCCCACAGTATACAGTATAACACCCTATAGTATACAGCACCCCACAGTATGCAGTATAGCACCCTATAGTATACAGCACTCCACAGTATGCAGTATAGCACCCTATAGTATACAGCACTCCACAGTATACAGTATAGCATCCTATAGTATACAGCACTCCACAGTATACAGTATAACACCCTATAGTATACAGCACTCCACAGTATGCAGTATAACACCCTATAGTATACAGCACTCCACAGTATACAGTATAACACCCTATAGTATACAGCACCCCACAGTATGCAGTATAGCACCCTATAGTATACAGCACCCCACAGTATGCAGTATAGCACCCTATAGTATACAGCACTCCACAGTATACAGTATAACACCCTATAGTATACAGCACTCCACAGTATACAGTATAGCACCCTATAGTATACAGCACCCCACAGTATACAGTATAGCACCCTATAGTATACAGCACCCCACAGTATGCAGTATAGCACCCTATAGTATACAGCACTCCACAGTATACAGTATAGCATCCTATAGTATACAGCACCCAAAGTATGCAGTATGACACCCTATAGTATACAGCACCCCACAGTATACAGTATAACACCCTATAGTATACAGCACCCCACAGTATGCAGTATAACACCCTATAGTATACAACACCCCACAGTATGCAGTATAGCATCCTATAGTATACAGCACCCCACAGTATGCAGTATAGCACCCTATAGTATACAGCACCCCACAGTATGCAGTATAGCACCCTATAGTATACAGCACTCCACAGTATACAGTATAACACCCTATAGTATACAACACCCCACAGCATGCAGTATAGCATCCTATAGTATACAGCACCCCACAGTATGCAGTATAGCACCCTATAGTATACAGCACCCCACAATATGCAGTATAACACCCTATAGTATACAACACCCCACAGTATGCAGTATAGCATCCTATAGTTTACAGCACCCCACTGTATGCAGTATAGCACCCTATAGTATACAGCACCTCACAGTATACAGTATAGCATCCTATAGTATACAGCACCCCACAGTATGCAGTATAGCACCCTATAGTATACAGCACCCCACAGTATACAGTATAACACCCTATAGTATACAGCACCCCACAGTATACAGTATAGCACCCTATAGTATACAGCACCTCACAGTATATAGTATAGCATCCTATAGTATACAGCACCCCACAGTATACAGCACCCCACAGTATACAGTATAATACCCTATAGTATACAGCACCCCACAGTATACAGTATAGCACCCTATAGTATACAGCACCCCACAGTATACAGTATAATACCCTATAGTATACATCACCCCACAGTATGCAGTATAGCACCCTATAGTATACAGCACCCCAGAGTATGCAGTATAAAACCCTATGGTATACGGCACCCCACAGTATACAGTATAGCACCCTATAGTATACAGCACCCCACAGTATGCAGTATAACACCCTATGGTATACGGCACCCCACAGTATACAGTATAACACCCTATAGTATACAGCACCCCACAGTATACAGTATAGCACCCTATAGTATACAGCACCCCACAGTATACAGTATAGCACCCTATAGTATACAGCACCCCACAGTATACAGTATAACACCCTATAGTATACAGCACCCCACAGTATGCAGTATAGCACCCTATAGTATACAGCACCCCACAGTATGCAGTATAGCACCCTATAGTATACAGCACCCCACAGTATACAGTATAGCATCCTATAGTATACAGCACTCCACAGTATGCAGTATAACACCCTATAGTATACAGCACCCCACAGTATGCAGTATAACACCCTATAGTATACAGCACCCCACAGTATACAGTATAGCACCCTATAGTATACAGCACCCCACAGTATGCAGTATAGCACCCTATAGTATACAGCACCCCACATACAGTATAGCACCCTATAGTATACAGCACCCCACAGTATGCAGTATAGCATCCTATAGTATACAGCACCCTACAGTATACAGTATAGCACCCTATAGTATACAGCACCCTACAGTATACAGTATAGCACCCTATAGTATACAGCACCCCACAGTATGCAGTATAGCACCCTATAGTATATAGCACCCTACAGTATGCAGTATAGCATCCTATAGTATACAGCACTCCGCAGTATAGCACCCTATAGTATACAGCACCCCACAGTATGCAGTATAGCACCCTATAGTATACAGCACCCCACAGTATGCAGTATAGCACCCTATAGTATACAGCACCCCACAGTATACAGTATAGCACCCTATAGTATACAGCACCCCACAGTATACAGTATAGCATCCTATAGTATACAGATCCCCACAGTATGCAGTATAACACCCTATAGTATACAGCACCCCACAGTATGCAGTATAGCACCCTATAGTATACAGCACCCCACAGTATGCAGTATAGCACCCTATAGTATACAGCACCCCACAGTATGCAGTATAGCACCCTATAGTATACAGCACCCCACAGTATGCAGTATAGCACCCTATAGTATACAGCACCCCACAGTATGCAGTATAGCACCCTATAGTATACAGCACCCCACAGTATACAGTATAGCACCCTATAGTATACAGCACCCCACAGTATGCAGTATAACACCCTATAGTATACAGCACCCCACAGTATACAGTATAACACCCTATAGTATACAGCACTCCACAGTATGCAGTACAGCACCCTATAGTATACAGCACCCCACAGTATACAGTATAGCATCCTATAGTATACAGCACCCCACAGTATGCAGTATAGCACCCTATAGTATACAGCACCCCACAGTATGCAGTATAGCACCCTATAGTATACAGCACCCCACAGTATGCAGTATAGCACCCTATAGTATACAGCACCCCACAGTATGCAGTATAACACCCTATAGTATACAACACCCCACAGTATGCAGTATAGCACCCTATAGTATACAGCACCCCACAGTATACAGTATAGCACCCTATAGTATACAGCACCCCACAGTATGCAGTATAACACCCTATAGTATACAGCACCCCACAGTATACAGTATAACACCCTATAGTATACAGCACCCCACAGTATACAGTATAACACCCTATAGTATACAGCACCCCACAGTATACAGTATAGCACCCTATAGTATACAGCACCCCACAGTATATAGTATAACATCCTCTAGTATACAGCACCCCACAGTATGCAGTATAACACCCTATAGTATACAGCACCCCACAGTATGCAGTATAGCACCCTATAGTATACAGCACCCCACAGTATACAGTATAGCACCCTAGAGTATACAGCACCCCACAGTATACAGTATAGCACCCTATAGTATACAGCACCCCACAGTATGCAGTATAGCACCCTATAGTATACAGCACCCCACAGTATACAGTATAGCACCCTATAGTATACAGCACCCCACAGTATGCAGTATAACACCCTATAGTATACAGCACTCCACAGTATGCAGTATAGCACCCTATAGTATACAGCACTCCACAGTATGCAGTATAGCACCCTATAGTATACAGCACCCCACAGTATACAGTATAACACCCTATAGTATACAGCACCCCACAGTATGCAGTATAGCACCCTATAGTATACAGCACCCCACAGTATGCAGTATAGCATCCTATAGTATACAGCACCCCACAGTATGCAGTATAACACCCTATAGTATACAGCACCCCACAGTATGCAGTATAACACCCTATAGTATACAGCACTCCACAGTATACAGTATAACACCCTATAATATACAGCACCCCACAGTATACAGTATAGCACCCTATAGTATACAGCACCCCACAGTATACAGTATAGCACCCTATAGTATACAGCACCCCACAGTATACAGTATAGCACCCTATAGTATACAGCACTCCACAGTATGCAGTATAGCACCCTATAGTATACAGCACTCCACAGTATACAGTATAGCATCCTATAGTATACAGCACTCCACAGTATACAGTATAACACCCTATAATATACAGCACTCCACAGTATACAGTATAGCACCCTATAGTATACAGCACCCCACAGTATGCAGTATAGCACCCTATATTATACAGCACTTCACAGTATACAGTATAACACCCTATAGTATACAGCACCCCACAGTATGCAGTATAGCACCCTATAGTATACAGCACCCCACAGTATACAGTATAGCACCCTATAATATACAGCACCCCACAGTATGCAATACATAGTATACAGCACCCCACAGTATGCAGTATAGCACCCTATAGTATACAGCACCCCACAGTATGCAGTATAGCACCCTATAGTATACAGCACCCCACAGTATGCAGTATAGCACCCTATAGTATACAGCACCCCACAGTATACAGTATAGCATCCTATAGTATACAGCACCCCACAGTATGCAGTATAACACCCTATAGTATACAGCACTCCACAGTATGCAGTATAACACCCTCTAGTATACGGCACCCCACAGTATGCAGTATAGCACCCTATAGTATACAGCACTCCACAGTATACAGTATAGCACCCTATAGTATACAGCACCCACAGTATACAGTATAACACCCTATAGTATACAGCACCCCACAGTATGCAGTATAACACCCTATAGTATACAGCACTCCACAGTATACAGTATAGCACCCTATAGTATACAGCACCCACAGTATACAGTATAACACCCTATAGTATACAGTATAGCATCCTATAGTATACAGCACCCCACAGTATGCATTATAGCACCCTACAGTATACAGCACCCCACAATATACAGTATAGCACCCTATAGTATACAGCACCCACAGTATACAGTATAACACCCTATAGTATACAGCACCCCACAGTATACAGTATAGCACCCTATAGTTTACAGCACCCCACAGTATGCATTATAGCACCCTATAGTATACAGCACCCCACAGTATGCAGTATAGCATCCTATAGTATACAGCACCCCACAGTATACAGTATAGCATCCTATAGTATACAGCACCCCACAGTATGCAGTATAGCATCCTATAGTATACAGCACCCCACAGTATACAGTATAGCATCCTATAGTATACAGCACTCCACAGTATGCAGTATAGCATCCTATAGTATACAGCACCCCACAGTATGCAGTATAGCATCCTATAGTATACAGCACCCCACAGTATGCAGTATAGCATCCTATAGTATACAGCACCCCACAGTAGGGATGTCCCGATACCATGTTTTTAAGACCGAGTACGAGTACCGATACTTTTATTTAAGTACTCGCCGATACCAATTACCGATACCTCGTATAAACAGCCCCGCAGTTACTGATAGCAATGAAAAAAATTAAAGCTGGAATTTGGTTGCTATGGACAACGGCTTTTCTTTTCCTTTGTACAAGTGTTAATAAATTAATAAATGGTAATATAATAGTGTTTTCAAACCAATGTGCATCCAGGGGGATCTGTGGAGGACACACTGTTGTGGAGGATCTGTGGATGTCACCGTTATGGGGGATCTGTGGATGACGCACTGTTATGGGGGGGATCTGTGGATGACGCACTGTTATGGGGGATCTGTGGATGACGCACTGTTATGGGGGATCTGTGGATGACGCACTGTTATGGGGGATCTGTGGATGACGCACTGTTATGGGGGATCTGTGGATAACACAGTGTTATGGGGGATCTGTGGATGACGCACTGTTATGGGGGATCTGTGGATGACGCACTGTTATGGGGGATCTGTGGATGGCACCGTTATGGGGGACCTGTGGACGCCACCGTTATGGGGGACCTGTGGACGCCACCGTTATGGGGGACCTGTGGACGCCACCGTTATGGGGGGACCTGTGGACGTCACCGTTATGGGGGGACCTGTGGACGTCACCGTTATGGGGGACCTGTGGACGTCACCGTTATGGGGGGACCTGTGGACGTCACCGTTATGGGGGACCTGTGGACGTCACCGTTATGGGGGACCTGTGGACATCACCGTTATGAGGGGACCTGTGGACATCACTGTTATGGGGGACCTGTGGACATCACCGTTATGGGGGGACCTGTGGACATCACTGTTATGGGAGGGAGCCTGTGGACATTACTGTTATGGGGGAACCTGTGGACATTACTGTTATGGGGGAACCTGTGGACATCACTGTTATGGGGGGACCTGTGGACATCACTGTTATGGGGGGACCTGTGGACATCACTGTTATGGGGGGATCTGTGGATGAGGCTGTAATGGGGATCTGTGGATGAGGCTGTAATGGGGGGATCTGTGGATGAGGCTGTAATGGGGGGGATCTGTGGATGAGGCTGTAATGGGGGATCTGTGGATGACACTGTTAGGGGCTATGTGGATGACACATATATAGCATCTTATGCTATATACATGTCATCCACAGATCCCCCATTAGTGTCGGGGCCGGTGCAGCTTGACTCATACACCGGCCCTCGCAGCTGCTATATTGTGTTTCATTACCCCTAACTTACTGTTGCCCGTGATTACTAACTATATGCGCAGTCCCTCCATGCTCCTGCCCCGCGCCTTCTGTAATCATAAAGTGGGCGGAGCGGGCAGGCGGGACATGAGGCGCATGGAGGAACTGAGAGCTCAAGCTGGCCGATTTCTCCATGCGCTTCATGTCCTGCCTGCATGCTCCGCCCACTTTATGATTACAGAAGGCGCGCGGGGCAGGAGCATGGAGGGACTGCGCATTAATAGTTAGTAATCACGGGCAACAGTAAGTTAGGGTTAATGAAACACAATATAGCCGCTGCCGAACCGGAACTTCCGGTATCGGCAGTGGTATCGGCGGCATTTTTACGAGTACAAGTACTCGTGAAAATGCCGGTATCGGTCCCGATACCGATACTAGTATCGGTATCGGGACATCCCTACCCCACAGTATGCAGTATAAGACCCTATAATATACAGCACCCCACAGTATACAGTATAGCATCCTATAGTATACAGCACCCCACAGTATGCAGTATAGCACCCTATAGTATACAGCACCCCACAGTATACAGTATAGCATCCTATAGTATACAGCACCCCACAGTATACAGTATAGCATCCTATAGTATACAGCACCCCACAGTATGCAGTATAGCACCCTAGAGTATACAGCACCCCACAGTATGCAGTATAGCACCCTATAGTATACAGCACCCCACAGTATGCAGTATAGCACCCTATAGTATACAGCACCCCACAGTATACAGTATAGCACCCTATAGTATACAGCACCCCACAGTATACAGTATAACACCCTATAGTATACAGCAACCTACAGTATGCAGTATAACACCCTATAGTATACAGCACTCCACAGTATAGCACCCTATAGTATACAGCACCCACAGTATACAGTATAACACCCTATAGTATACAGCAGCACACAGTATAGCATCCTATATTATACAGCACTCCACAGTATGCAGTATAACATCCTCTAGTATACAGCACCCACAGTATACAGTATAACACCCTATAGTATACAGCACCCCACAGTATGCAGTATAGCACCCTATAGTATACAGCACCCTACAGTATGCAGTATAACACCCTATAGTATACAGCACTCCACAGTATACAGTATAATACCCTATAGTATACAGCACCCCACAGTATATAGTATAACATCCTCTAGTATACAGCACTCCACAGTATACAGTATAAGACCCTCTAGTATACAGCACCCCACAGTATGCAGTATATCGCCCTATAGTATACAGCACCTCACAGTATGCAGTATAGCACCCTATAGTATACAGCACCCCACAGTGTACAGTATAGCACCCTATAGTATATAGCACTCCACAGTATACAGTATAACACCCTATAGTATACAGCACCCCACAGTATGCAGTATAACACACTATAGTAAACAGCACCCCACAGTATACAGTATAGCATCCTATAGTATACAGCACCCCACAGTATACAGTATAACACTCTATAGTATACAGCACCCCACAGTATACAGTATAGCATCCTATAGTATACAGCACCCCACAGTATGCAGTATAACATCCTATAGTATACAGCACCCCACAGTATGCAGTATAACACCCTATAGTATACAGCACCCCACAGTATGCAGTATAACATCCTCTAGTATACAGCACCCCACAGTATACAGTATAATACCATATAGTATACAGCACCCCACAGTATACAGTATAGCATCCTATAGTATACAGCACTCCACAGTATGCAGTATAGCACCCTATAGTATTCAGCACCCCACAGTATGCAGTATAGCATCCTATTGTATACAGCACCCCACAGTATACAGTATAACACTCTATAGTATACAGCACCCCACAGTATACAGTATAGCATCCTATAGTTTACAGCACCCCACTGTATGCAGTATAGCACCCTATAGTATACAGCACCCCACAGTATACAGTATAGCATCCTATAGTATACAGCACCCCACAGTATACAGTATAGCATCCTATAGTATACAGCACTCCACAGAATACAGTATAGCACCCTATAGTATACAGCACCCCACAGTATGCAGTATAGCACCCTATAGTATACAGCACCCCACAGTATGCAGTATAACACCCTATAGTATACAGCACCCCACAGTATACAGTATAGCATCCTATAGTATACAGCACTCCACAGAATACAGTATAGCACCCTATAGTATACAGCACCCCACAGTATGCAGTATAGCACCCTATAGTATACAGCACCCCACAGTATACAGTATAACACCCTATAGTATACAGCACCCCACAGTATACAGTATAGCATCCTATAGTATACAGCACTCCACAGTATGCAGTATAGCATACTATAGTATACAGCACCCACAGTATGCAGTATAACACCCTATAGTATACAGCACCCCACAGTATACAGTATAGCACCCTATAGTATACAGCACCCACAGTATACAGTATAACACCCTATAGTATACAGCACCCCACAGTATACAGTATACCACCCTATAGTATACAGCACCCCACAGTACACAGTATAACACCCTATAGTATACAGCACTCCACAGTATACAGTATAACATCCTCTAGTATACAGCACCCCACAATATGCAGTATAGCACCCTATAGTATACAGCACCCCACAGTATACAGTATAACATCCTCTAGTATACAGAACCCCACAGTATGCAGTATAGCATCCTATAGTATACAGCACCCCACAGTATACAGTATAACACCCTATAGTATACAGCACTCCACAGTATACAGTATAGCACCCTATAGTGTACAGCACCCCACAGTATGCAGTATAGCACCCTATAGTATACAGCACTCCACAGTATACAGTATAACATCCTCTAGTATACAGCACCCCACAGTATACAGTATAACACCCTATAGTATACAGCACCCCACAGTATACAGTATAACACCCTATAGTATACAGCACCCCACAGTATGCAGTATAGCACCCTATAGTATACAGCACCCCACAGTATGCAGTATAGCACCCTATAGTATACAGCACCCCACAGTATACAGCACTCCACAGTATACAGTATAACATCCTATAGTATACAGCACCCCACAGTATGCAGTATAACACCCTATAGTATACAGCACCCCACAGTATGCAGTATAACACCCTATAGTATACAGCACCCCACAGTATACAGTATAACATCGTCAAGTATACAGCACCCCACAGTATACAGTATAATACCATATAGTATACAGCACCCCACAGTATACAGTATAGCACCCTATAGTTTACAGCACCCCTCAGTATGCATTATAGCACCCTATAGTATACAGCACCCCACAGTATGCAGTATAGCATACAGCACCCCACAGTATACAGTATAGCATCCTATAGTATACAGCACCCCACAGTATGCAGTATAGCATACAGCACCCCACAGTATGCAGTATAGCATCCTATAGTATACAGCACTCCACAGTATACAGTATAGCATCCTATAGTATACAGCACCCCACAGTATACAGTATAGCACCCTATAGTATACAGCACCCCACAGTATGCATTCTAGCACCCTATAGTATACAGTAGGCCTGCACAATATATCGCGAAAGCAATCGTTATCGCAATTAATCGCCGTATCGCAATCTGCTGACCCAAAAATGCTGCAATTATATTACTGTATTTTTCGCTTTATAAGACACACTTTTTTCCCCCCAAAAGTGGGGGGGAATGGCAGTGCGTCTTATAAAGCGATGGTTGACTTTCTACGTGACACTGACACTGTAACGCCGGCCGCTATGCTGCACAGCGCGGCCAGCGATACATCAGTTTCAGTGCGGGGAGGAGGGGCTGGAGGGAAGTCGTTATATTAATGAACACATGTTCTTATATCTATTTTATTTATCTGTTCTGTGCAGCGCTATTAAGAAAATTGCAGGTTTTGTATTTTGTACTTTTGCAGTAATGCAAATATGTATTTTATTTTGAAAAACACTGCGCATTTCAGTTCTTGAGTTCAGCAGAACTACATTTCACATTATCAGTCATCTGTGTGTGCTTTTACCTTGACAATCCAAGCAGATAGACCTCTAGCACAATTCCCTTATAATATCGCATCGCATATCGTTATCGCAATTTTTAGGGCCCTAATCGCAATCACACAAAATTCCCATATCGTGCAGCCCTAGTATACAGCACCCCACAGTATGCAGTATAGCACCCTATAGTATACAGCACCCCACAGTATACAGTATAGCATCCTATAGTATACAGCACCCCACAGTATGCAGTATAGCACCCTATAGTATACAGCACCCCACAGTATACAGTATAGCATCCTATAGTATACAGCACCCACAGTATACAGTATAACACCCTATAGTATACAGCACCCCACAGTATACAGTATAGCACCCTATAGTATACAGCACCCCACAGTATACAGTATAGCACCCTATAGTATACAGCACCCCACAGTATACAGTATAACACTCTATAGTATACAGCACCCCACAGTATACAGTATAGCACCCTATAGTATACAGCACCCCACAGTATGCAGTATAACATTCTATAGTATACAGCACCCCACAGTATACAGTATAGCATCCTATAGTATACAGCACCCCACAGTATACAGTATAACATCCTATAGTATACAGCACCCCACAGTATACAGTATAGCATCCTATAGTATACAGCACTCCACAGTATGCAGTATAGCACCCTATAGTATACAGCACCCCACAGTATGCAGTATAGCACCCTATAGTATATAGCACTCCACAGTATACAGTATAGTATCCTATAGTATACAGCACCCCACAGTATGCAGTATAGCACCCTATAGTATACAGCACCCCACAGTATACAGCACCCCACAGTATGCAGTATAGCACCCTATAGTATACAGCACCCCACAGTATACAGTATAACACCCTATAGTATACAGCACCCCACAGTATACAGTATAACACCCTCTAGTATACAGCACCCCACAGTATACAGTATAACAGCCTATAGTATACAGCACCCCACAGTATGCAGTATAGCATCCTATAGTATACAGCACCCCACAGTATGCAGTATAGCACCCTATAGTATACAGCACCCCACAGTATGCAGTATAGCACCCTATAGTATACAGCACCCCACAGTATGCAGTATAGCACCCTATAGTATACAGCACCCTACAGTTTACAGTATAACACCCTATAGTATACAGTACCCCACAGTATGCAATACATAGTATACAGCACCCCACAGTATGCAGTAAATCATCCTATAGTATACAGTATAGCACTTCGCAGTATACAGTATAACACCCTATACAGGGATGCTCAACCTGCGGCCCTCCAGCTGCCCTTCTGTAGGCTTATAGCTGTAGGCTGCCTGGGAATGATGGGAGTTGTAGTTTTCAACAGCTGGAGGGCTCCAGAAAATGGAGACACAAAAATGTGATTCTTTTTTCTAAAATGCCTTATTATGTAAAACTGAAACAAAAAAAGTAGACATTTTCGATATTGTCGTGTCCGTAATAAACTGTAGTGTTGAGCGCGAATATTCGAATAGCGAATTTTTTTTTGACGAATATCGTCACTTTGCTAATTCGCGAATATTTAGAATATAGTGCTATATATTTGTAAAAAACGAATATTCGCTTTTTTTTTGTTTTATTTTTTTCAATCTGAACCTAAGATACTGTTGATGATAGAGAATATTGCGCTATGTTCTCTATCTTCGTTATCTTTTAGCAAGCAAACCAATAGGAAAGTTATACCCCATTCAAAGTTTCATTCGCAGTACGCGAATTTTACATAATGTAATATTCGCGTACTGCGAATGAAACTTTGAAAGGGGTATAACTTTTCTATTGGTTGGCTTGCTCAAATTAACGAAGATAGAAAATATAACGCTATATTCGTATTAGTTATCTTCACTAATTTTAGCAAGCCAATAGGAAACTTGCCTATACACAGCTTTAAGTTGGATGCGCAAAGCGAGAATATTAAGTAATATTACTCGCATTGCGCATCCAACTTAGAGCGAGGTATATGCAACTCACTTTTACTATTGTTTGTCTGGGAAGAATTAACGAATATGACGAATACGAATATAGCGCTATATTCTCTATATTCACTAATTCTAGCAAGCCAATAGGAAAGTTGCCTATAGACAGCTCTAAGTTGGATGCGCAATGCGAAAATATTACTTTACCTATTTTTTGCAATAAATAGACTAATGAGTCATAATTCTATTTATTGCAAAAAATAGGCAAAGAAATATTCTCGCATTGCGAATCCAACTTAGAGCTGTGCATAGGCCAGTTTACTTGGCTTGGTAGAATTAGCGTAGATAACGAATTTGAATATAGCGCTATATTCGTTATCTTCATTAATTCTAGATAACAAACCAATCGTAAAGTTGTGTTACACCCCATTCAAAGTTAAAATCGCAATACGCGAATAATTAAATCGCATATTATTCGCGATAAATAGAGTGATGACGAATATTCGATTTTGACGAGTATAAGACGAATATTCACAAAATATCACGAAATCGAATATGGCACCTCCCGCTCATCACTAATAAACTGCTCTATAAAAATAGCACATGATCAAATCTGTCAGATGAACATTGTAAAAAACAAAAAATAAAAACTTTGCCAAAACAGCCATTTTTTGGTTACCTTGCCTCACAAAAATATTAGTATAAAGCAATCAAAAACCATACCCCAAAATAGTACCAATAAAACTGTCACCTTATCTAGTGGTTTCCAAAATGGGAGTTTTTGGGAGTTTCTACTATAGGGTGCATCAGGGGGGCTTCAAATTGGTCATAGTGCCTAAAAACCAGTCCATCAAAATCTGCCTTCCAAAAACCATATGGCGCTCCTTTCCTTCTGCGCTCTGCCGTGTGCCTTTATAGCAGTTTATGACCACATATAGGATGTTTCTGTAAACTGCAGAATCAGGTTAATAGATACTGAGTTTTGTTTGGCTGTTAACCCTTGCAGTGTTACAAAACAAAAGGGATTAAAATGGAAAATCTGCCAAAAACGTGAAATTTTGAAATGTCATCTCCATTTTCCTTGAATTCTTATGTAGTGATGAGTGGACCAGTGGATGTTCGGGTTTGACATGTTCAGCCGAACTTTGTTTCAAAGTTCAGTTCGCGAATTTAACCCCGAACCCCATTAAATTCAACGATGACCCCAACTTTCGGACTGAAAATAAGTCATAGAAAGGGCTAGAGGGCTGCAAAAGGATCCAAAATGGCCGTAAGAGCGGTACATTTGGCCTGCAAACAAATGTGGATAGGGAAATGACTTAAAATAACATAAAATACATACGAATGAAAAAGAATAATCTTGAACCAGGAGGTGGAGTTCCAAGTGGAGTAAGAAGTTGAGCAGGCTGTGGACGTGGTGGTGTAGGTGGAAGGTGTTTATTCTGTGTTTGACCCATAGCCATCTTTTGGGGTGCGGCCAGTATACTTCTCTACTCTGCCAGTTTACTGTAAGACATAATAATCTTGAGCCAGGAGGTGAAGGTCCAAGTGGAGAAGGAGGTGGATGTGGCGGTGCAGGTAGAAGAGATGGTGGAGATAGCCAACATTTTTTATTTATTTATTTTTTCTTACATTTTAGTTTGGTTTGTGGAGGCCCCAAAACATTGGTAAATAGCAAAAAGAATGCACAAAATGGGCTGGATAACAATCACTGAGTGCAGCCTTATACCTTTCTATTCTGCCCAAGGTACGGACACATCCTGTGGGATCAATGCCTGGTTTATTTTAATGTAAGTGAGCTTGTCCACATTGGCTGTGGATAGGTGGATGCGCCTGTTCGTGATCACCCCCCTGCTGTGCTAAACACATGTTCAGACAATACACATGCCACAGGAAAAGCCAGCACCTTCAAGGCGTAAAGAGCAAGCTCAGGCCATGTGCCCAATTTGGAGACGCAGAAGTTAAATGTGGCAGACCCATCAGTCAGTACATGCAGGTGTGAACACATGTACCGTTTCACAATGTTGCTGAATTGCTGCCTCCTGCTAAGACGGTCGTATCAGATGGTGGTGCTGGATGTTGTGGCTAACAAAGCTTTTCCACATTTCGGCCATGTTAACTCTACCTTCTGAGGTGGTGGTGGTGCACCAGCTTCCTCCTCCTCTTTCTCTTCCTCAACCTTGTGCTTCCATTAATCCCCCACTGTCAGGTGGGAACACCATCAGTAGTAAGTCTACCAGCGTACACTTGTACTCGCACATCTTCCGATCACGCTCCAGTAACAGAAGTAAGGATGGCCCATTGTCGTTGTAGCTGGGACCCAGCAGGGTGGCCACCCAGTCAGCACTGGTAAGAATGGGGGCAACTGAGCCATCATTGCACAGGCACTGCGGGATGTAGTCGCTCATAAGTTGCCCAGAGGCAACGACAAGCTGTCCTCAGGACATGGACTATACTCCTTCCACCCTGTATCCCACCAGCCATGCTCCAGAGATGCCCGTGAGCTGATTTGGGTGCCACCCTGCTGTGAACGCAGATGTCACAGGTAATGGGGAGCGGAAAACACCAGATAACACACAGAGGGAAATAGACCAGGGTCTAGGCCTCAAAGCTAAGGGAGAGGGATAGTGACCTCCTAGGAATCCCTAGATCTCTCCCTGACTTCTGCCAATATGAGCAGACCCTGAAGGTGGGAATACTCATACACCGGAACCTTAGCACACTAACAGGGCTTTAGGCTCAGTCGCACCAACCACTCATCGGTCTGTTCTCTCATGCCCACCCACAGCTCGTGTGCTGTATGGGGTTTTCCCACAAACAGTCTGCTATTGTTTCCATTTTACTTTGCAGAAGTTGGTGGTGCAGGTGTTGCGCTGACATGATGAGGAGGAGGTAGAGGAGGAAAAGGTGGAAGAAGCCGGGTAGGAGAAGGAGCCGAGTAACATCCAACAATCCTCGGTGGCGGTAGGACGTGTGCCAAACTGCTTTCCGCCTCAGGTCCAGCCGCCAATACATTTACCCAGTGGGCTGTTAGTGAGATATAACATCCCTGCCTGTGCTTACTGGTCCACGTATTGGTTGTTATGTGGACCTTGCCACTGATGGCATTGCGCAGCACACTTGTTTGTGCAGGGAAGGGACAGCTTGTCTGAAAAAGTAGTGACGGCTGGGAACCTCATACCAGATGGAATGGCAGCATCTCAAAGGCCAGGAATTTGGAAATGATGGCATTCAGGTCCAGGGCTCGCTGGTGGTTAGGGGGGTACTTCCTCTTTCTCTTCAGTGTTTGGGGGATGGACAGATGAACGCTTCCATGGAACAGTGTAGAGATGCTCAGTGACACTGGTGGTGGTGTTGGTGACACATCCTCACTTTGAGAGGTGCAAGTTGGCCCTGTCGCTCCAGAGGGGGAGGAAGAGGCTGAGACCGGAGCAGGAGGAGCCTCAGATCTTTCGATCTGCAGCTCGTGCTTTGCATTTAGATGCCTCGTCATGCAGGTTGTGCTCAGGTTTAGAACTTTTATGCCTCGCTTCAGTCTCTGTACAGTGTGCAAACCACCCATGTCTTGTCGTCAGCACATCGCCTGAAGAACTGCCACGCCAGGATACGCCTTTGAGCTGGCTTTGGTGTGCTCTGTCCCTGGGTGCGTTGGGCAGTAGCAGGCGCCAACGTGCCCAGGGCCGCTGCTCCTTTTGCTATGCGGCTGGTGCTGCGTGACCCTCATCTTTTCCTCCGAACTGCACACGTCACTCGAACATTTTTCTCAGCAATGCAGGCACATATGAACATGGGACCAACACAGAAGCCTTTAGCTGCCAAGCGCACATTCATCAGGTCAGCCAGTGTCATAAGTACAAAACTGCTGACAGATGCCCTTTAATCATCATTCAGTGCTGTAAATTGCTTTCCCTTTCTCTTGTATGACCGGCGGCTTTACTGTATATGTACTGTTGAATTTTTTTATTGTACTATTTATCAATAGCAAAAGTAGAAAAAGTGAAAATGACTTCTCCCTTGTGTGAGTTCTCTGATGGTCAACAAGAAATTAATTCAAACTAAAACTTTTTCCACATTCTGAACATGAATATGACTCCTCTCCTGTGTGAACCATGTGATGATCAGCAAGGATTGACTACAGAGTAAAGAATGTTTCACATTCTGAAAAGGATTTCTTCCCAGTGTGATTTATTTGATGTTACATAAGATCTGACTTCAGGATAAAACATTTCCCAAATTCAGCACATGGCTTCTCCCCTGTATGAGTCTTGTGATGTCTAACATCTGATTTCTAGAGAAAACATTTCCTACCTTCTAAGGGCTCATGCACACTGCCTGCTACTTGAAGGTACTGCTGGCGGTTTGGGACAGCTTTTGGAGGTGACAGGTTCCCTTTAATCCTCATTCAGTGCTGTAAATTGCTCTTCCTTTCTCTTGTATGAATGGCAGTGTAACGGACCTCCTGTTGATGGATGCTCCTAGTGCTTCCTGAGGGCTCCAAGAACTCCGCTTGACACCAAACGCACTGCAGACCCCTTGAACCGCCGCAGCTTGGTTTGGGTCTCGCCGTCTCCTACCCACCTTGGACCTAAGACAAGGCTCCAGGCTCTGTTGATTGGGTCACGAACAATGCCATTGTGTTGTTGATAGTATCACAGGCAATGCCATTGTGTTTGTTGATTGGGTCACAGGCAATGCTCATTGTGGTTGTTAAATGTACATTGATGAATGGGTTCTGTTTAAAATGTGAAACTACAAACGATTGGCTGCTATGTTTATGTCCTCAGTTCCCAACAAGGTCCACGTGGGTGGTAACCTTGTTGGAAAATGTATATAAAAGAAAATGCTTGTGTGGTCATTAACCACTTCAGCCCCCCTAGCTTAAACCCTCTTAATGACCAGGCCACTTTTTACAATTCTGCACTACACTACTTTCACCGTTTATTGCTCCGTCATACAACTTACCACCCACATGAATTTAACCTCCTTTTCTTCTCACTAATAGAGCTTTCATTTGGTGGTATTTCATTGTTGCTGCCATTTTAACTTTTTTTGCTATTAATAAAAATGTAACGACATTTTGTGAAAGGGGCCTAACAAGTAGCTAACTAACTGGCGGTGATAAGGGACCCTTAGGCCCTATTCACACGTCCGCAATTCTGTTTGCGGAACGGAATTGCAGACCCATTCATTTCTATGGGGACAGACTTTGTCCCGCTTTGTCCCGCACTTCCGTTCCGCAAAAATATAGAACATGTCCTATTCTTGTCCGCAATTGCGGACAAGACAAGGCATTTTCTATATAGTTCTGGCAATGTGCGGATCTGCAAAATGCGGAAAGCACATTGCCGATGTCCGTGTTTTGCGGATCCACGAAACACATATGAATGTCTGAATGGAGCCTTACAGGGGGGCAGATCAATGACAGGGGGATGATCAGGGAGTCTATATGGGGTGATCAGGGGTTAATAAGGGGTTAATAAGTGACCGGGGGGGGGGGGGTGTAGTGTGGTGCTTGGTGCTACTTTACAGAGCTGGTCCTCTGGTGGTCGATCCCAGCAAATGGGACCACTAGAGGACCAGGTAGCAGCTATATCAGACGATGTTAACAAAACAGCGTCTGATATACATGTTTAATTTCATTTATTTTACTTCTACAGTCTGCCAGCGATGATACTCCCCTGGCTGTTTCGGGGTGCATATTTTTTTGCATATTCCTGTTTCCCAGGGAGCTTTGCACTTCGGATTGCTGTGTTGAGACTCTTAAGTGAGGCTCCGCGGTGTTTTTTGTAGCTGGTCTCCCTGAGATCAGCTATTGTTGGGTTTGAGTAGTCTCCGAGGCATTGCTCCCGGTTAGCCAGAATCCTACTCCGCACTGATGAGGGGCAACACCCCGAAACAGCTGTCTGTGGATGGATACCTAGCTTAGGTTTTCCCCGTCACATCCTTAAAGCTTGTAAAAAAGCGGGATCTTGACATAGGGGCCACTTAATATGGTGGATTTGGTGATCTCTGTAATGGAGACACCCCTTTGCTCGGTTTTTCCTTCCTTTGAGGGATATCTGGCTTTCATTGTGTTGTAGACCCATAACTGGGGCTCCACATTTATTTTGCATATTCCTGTTTCCCAGGGAGCTTTGCACTTCGGATTGCTGTGTTGAGACTCTTAAGTGAGGCTCCGCAGTGTTTTTTGTAGCTGGTCTCCCTGAGATCAGCTATTGTTGGGTTTGAATAATAGGACATGATCTATTTTTTTGTGGAAAGGACATACGGAAATGGAATGCTCATGGAGTAATTTCCGTTTGTTTTGCTGATCCATTGAAATAGTTCTGCATACAGTCTGCAAAAAAAAGAACGGAATGGACACGGAAAGAAAATATGTTCGCGTGCATGAGCCCTAACCACTTCGTGACCAGAATATGGTGATGAGAAGAAAAGTTTTTTTTCAAAGATTTTATTTTTTCAGTATTAAAATGCATGAGAATTATACATACAGATGCAGTCTGGGAACTTAGTGGCCCTGGAAAAATACTAATAACTAATACTGCCAGCAGCACAAAATACATCCCCAAAAACTTCCTAGGCGGCCCCTTGGGCATCTGCCCACCAGGGAATTTCCCTATAAGTTCTATGGCTAATCCGCCCCTGTGGTACATATGTGATATCAAGGTAATCGTACTGACCAGAAGAATGAAATAACAGGTTATATTTACCATATAGGGAATGCCATAAAAACAAAACCCAAAAAACTGTTGTGGACATGATTTTTTTCTAATTTCACCCCATTTTGATTTTTTTCCCAGGTTCCCACTACTTTATATACAATATTAAATGGTAGAACTGGAAAGTGCAACTTATCTTTTAAAAAAAGGAAAAGCCCTCATATGGCTATGTGAATGGAAAAATAAAAAAGTGAAAAACGAAAAACGCTAAAATTAAAAACCCTCCTGTGCTGAAAGAGTAAATGACATACACGTGGTGGTTTAATGCTCCAAACTTAACTTGTATTTTTTGTTCAACACACCTGATTTTTACATCTTATTTTTTACATGACACATAGGGCTCTTTATTAATATGTTTTTAGAGATTTTTTTTCATTTTTTTTGTTTTATTTGGGAAAGAAAGTCATTTTATTTCAAACTCAAGCTCCTTATTCTTTAACCCGTTCGCACCTGTAGCAGGAGCCATGGCCGGCAGATCTCTGCTGTCTCATATAGCAGAGATCTGCTAATAATTACCATGACCGGAAATAATGCCAATCGCGGTAATCAAAGGCTTTAGATGCCATGATTAAGTGAGATCACGCAACCAAATGCGCAAAAAACCTGAAGATCGCGCTTACAGGTTTTCCAACGATGCCCTGTGTGGCCAATGTGGGCATCGGTAGTTGCGCTGAACACTGTAAGCCTCATATGCGGCAATTCTTATTTTGGCCACCAGATGGCAGGCCAGGATAAGAAATGAGCAAATTCTAGTTTAAATGTCATTTTAAAAATCCCTGATAGAACAAAATCGAACATTTTAAAAATATATATTTATAGGCTCATATATGAGCTTCAAAATCATAAACGAAACGCTGTGGGAACAAAACCAGTAAAATGGTGGAGGAATTGCGTTTTTTATTCCAATTCCACCCCATTTGGAATTTTTTTACTGCTTCCCACTACATTTTATGCCATAAATAATGGTGGCATTAGAAAGTACAACCTGTCCCGCCAAAAATAAGCCCTCATACAGCTATGTGACAAGAAATATAAACAAATTATGGCTCAAGGAAAAGAGATATGAAGAATGAAAATGCAAAAATGAAAAAACCTAAGAATGAAATATGCAAATTGACACCAAAAGAAATGGTTAAAATTGGTTCCTATTTTGGTCATTTTGATAGTTTTGTTTGTTTTATATGAAAGGAGCAAACATGCCAACAATATCGGCAGATGTGGGCTGTTTTTTTTTTATTTTATTCTCGCTTGTATTTTATTATATATTTTGATACTTTAAAGGGAATCTGTCACTACGTTTGAGCCCTGTCAGCTAAACATATGTTGACGCTCAGGGTCTCATTAGCATGCCTAATGTGGGCTCATCTATCCGATTAGTAGCATTATTTTGTCAAAAAACAGGTTTTAATAACCTGTCAATCAAACATATAAGGTGCCCAAGGGGAGGTCCAGCGACGATGCAGGGTGCCCGGCCGCAGTTATCGCTGTATGTGCTCTGTGCCGCCTTTCCCCCCCTCCTCCTCCTGCTGTAAGCACTGGCTCGTGCGCACAGGGCGCGTGCGCACTTCACTTGAAGAAGCCGATCCAAGAAGTCCGCACCTTATATGTTTGATTGACAGGTTAGTAAAACCTGTTTTTTGACGCTACTCGGCTAACGCTACTACTAAATAACGCTACTACTCGGATAGATGAGCCCACATTAGGCATGCTAATGAGACCCTGAGCGTCAACATATGTTTAGCTGACAGGGCTCAAACGTAGTGACAGATTCCCTTTAAAAATATATTTTGGCCGGTGGGACATTTACACATCACTGTAACTGGGGCATTCAAATGTGAAGCTTGTGCACCATAACAGCCCCTGTCTGGCAAGGTAGAAACCACTATATGCACAAAACAGGCAATCACCTACAGAATATATTAAGAAACAGTGTCAGGGTGTACAGATTAAGATGAGATTTCTTTAGGAGGGTGAGTAATGGCTTCTATGTAATGAGGCAATCCTCGCCTGGGTCACTTTTTGGGAGAACTTGCACATTACTGATGAAATGTGCCCAGTCAGACCAAAGCTGACGGTTTCCTGACAAGCCCATATTTCATGTAATGCCCTTTTTTTAATGTTACAAATATTTATAGGGGTAGAACAGACCGGGCTAGAATAAGGAGATCATTATCCTTTTATATGAGGCCCTGGTTTTGTGCTTCACCAGGTATGGTTGAAAGATACACTACTCCCATAGATTTACGATGTGTCACTCAGACAGGCTTACTCTTATCAGTGGTGGCCCCTCTCTCTATTACTACCCGTGCTGTCCTCATGCTCAGTGGAAAGCCTGCAGACATCCTATCTGTCATTCCACTTGACTGCAAGTACCTGACCATTTACAAGTGTGAATGACCCCCCTTTTTCCATGTGTGGACAATAGCTCTTATGGGAATCCAGCTCTATGGACATTCCCATAGGTCCCTGTATTTGCAGTTTTACAGGAATGGAAGGTCACCTTACTGATCATAGGCCTTTGGGAAACTGTAGTTTTTTTTATTTCCTCTCACCAAACATTTTTGTTTATTTTGTTTAGAGGAGATATATAAAGAAAAACTTACTTTCACTTTAACTGGATCTGTCCTTTGATCACCAGCATTCATTTAATACAGGAGACCATAAATTTCTGGGGAGCTCTCACAGTGTTTGGGCAGCTCTCACCTCTCCAAGGCCTCAGCTACCTCTGGTAGCTGAAAGCAA
Organism: Bufotes viridis; assembly: GCA_033119425.1. Classification (NCBI taxonomy): domain Eukaryota; kingdom Metazoa; phylum Chordata; class Amphibia; order Anura; family Bufonidae; genus Bufotes; species Bufotes viridis. The sequence goes on from CM065594.1 coordinate 285,678,079, forward strand.
GGTGATGTTTTCTCTCTCTGAAAGGGCTCTTGCACAGTATGTGCCCCATGCTGCGGACCACAAACAGCGATCTGCAATGCATGGGCACCGGAAAAGTGCACCCCGTTTGCGGATGCAGACCCATTCACTTCAACGGGTCTACGATCAGCAAGACACATTCTGTCCCGCAAAAAAATAGAACATGTTTTTTTTTTTTTTTTGCAGTGTGGATGAATCCCGCGGAAGTGCTTTGATCTGTGCCTCTGCTCCAAACCTTGCCATATCTTGCGGAATTCAGACACATTCAAGTTAATGGGTATCGACCGCGTCTGTGATATTGAGTGCACATGGTTGGTGCCTGTATATTGAAGACCTGCTGTTTCTTGTTCACAATACAGGCATCTCAGCCATACTACCATATGCAAGAGCGCTAAAAAAAGTATGTGATGGAATAAAGCCAACTAGTGACCACCATAAAAACACATAGGGGAGGTCACTAACGGGCTAAACAGGAAGATGGCTTCTCTACTCTATGAATTCTCTGATGTTTAACAAGAACTGATTTCTTATGAAAACATTTCTCACATTCTGAACATGAATATGGCTTCTCCCCTGTGTGAATTCTCTGATGTGTGACAAGTTCTGATTTACATCTAAAACATTTTCTACATTCTAAACATGAAAATGGCTTCTCCCCTGTGTGAATTCTCTGATGTTTAAATAGAGATAAGTTATGGGTAAAACATTTCTCACATTCTAAACGTGAAAATGGCTTCTCCCCTGTGGGAATTCTTTGATGTGTGGCAAGTTCTGATTTCTGTAGAAAAATGTTCTCACATTCTGAACATGAAAATGGCTTCTCCTCTGTGTGAATTCTCTGATGTAGAACATAAGAGGATTTACTGTAAAAGCATTTTCCACATTCTGAACATGAAAACGGCTTCTCCCCTGTGTGAATTCTCTGATGTACAACAAGAGTTGATTTCTGCGTAAAACATTTCCCACATTCTAAACATGAAAATGGCTTCTCCCCTGTGTGAATTCTCTGATGTGTGACAAGTTCTGATTTAGATCTAAAACAATTTCCACATTCTGAACATGAATATGGTTTCTCCCCTGTGTGATATCTCTGATGTGTGACAAGTTCTGATTTACATCTAAAATATTTTCTACATTCTGAACATGAATATGGCTTCTCCCCTGTGTGAATTCTCTGATGTATAACAAGAGCCCATTTCTGCTTAAAACATTTCCCACATTCTGAACATAAAAATGGCTTCTCTCCTGTGTGAATTCTCTGATGTCTAAATAGAGATGATTTACAGGTAAAACATCTTCCACATTCTGAACATGAAAATGGCTTCTCTCTTACGTGAGCTCTTTGATGTTTAACATCTCTTCTACGACTTTTATTCTGTATTACAGTTTGTGATGAATCAGAAGATCGGACCTGTTTAAAAGGATCAGGTGATACATTTTTTCTGTGATTGGATGAAGGTATATCTTGGATGTTGGCATGCTCTTCGTTTGTATCTCGTGTGATACCACAATCATCTACTTCAAGATCTGAAGATACCAAATGTTTCTCTGAGATCCCAGTACAGTTATCTGCCAAGAATAAAACACATTATTGATGAATAATATACCAACCATAAAATTCGATCAAAATTTTATAACATTTCTGTATAAAAAAAAATTCACAGAAATTACAAGGTATGGCACAAAAATTCAAAATCAATTGACTAAAACAGTGGTGGCCTAAAAGATCACAATCTAATAGTAGACCGAGGGGCATAAGTAGAAATGGTCGGCCTCCACCTTCAGCAACTTCCCTGCAACCTCCACCTAATTAGTCATTTAAAAGATATATAAATAAAAAATTTCCTAGCGCTGGACAAGAAGCGCTGAATGCCCCCTTAGTGCCCCACACAATAGTTATCTCTTCTTTTACAGTGAACTTCCCCCTTAGTGCCCTCTTCACAGTACTGATGCTCAAAAAGTGCCTACACTCAGTAGAACGTCCCATTCAGGTCTCCAAACAGTAGTTATGTCCCCTTACAAAAATGCTGCCCCCTTGTGGAAATATCTGGTGTTCAGTGGTGAGACTTTTTTGTATTACCTCTTAAGGCTACATGCACACAAAACACTGTCCGTTTTTCATGGCCATTTTTCAACAATTTTTGTATCCCATTCCAGGCTGTTTGGACATTTTGCATACATTTTTCATAGGCTTTTTTAATTTCATTACAAACCCTGCAGTACACATAATGTCCCCAGAGAAGCCTCCAGCAGTAATTATGTGCAGGGTTTTATTTTTAATGCAAAAATATGCAGGCTCTTCTCCTGATGCTGAAGGACATGAGATGAGCAAAGTTTTAAAAAAAAAAATCGATTTGGCTGCTTAGCTGATCTTTGACAAGAAATTCTATTTGTTACGAATTACTTTGTCAAAAAATCGCTTTCCATTGTATGGAGTGGGCTCAATGACGAGAAACGGCGATCATGCCACCTTTCTTCATTTAACTTCTCAGAGGCTGCGTTCAATGCAGATTGCGACATCTGTGCCTCACATTCAGCCTTTCAGGGGTTAACCAGGAGTTTAAAAAAATACTCACCTCCTCCACTTGCTCGTGGAGAGGCTGTCCGCTCTCGTCTTGTAGTCCTCACGCTCACCGCAGGTCCCTCTCCGCAAGCAAGTAGATGAGGTTTTACTGCGTAACTTCCAAGACATAGTCAATGAACTCATGGGAATGACGGCTATATTTATGGAGGCGATATTCTATAGCTAGAGCAGCTGTTTCATGTGGGATAGAAGGGTATAATGACACAACATCTGCTGCTATCCAAAAAAAGCTATCATCCTATTTGACATCATAAAGGGATCGTAAAACATCCGTTGTATCACGCAGGTAGCCTGGTATTCTTTTGACCAAAGGCTGGAAAACAGAATCCAGCCATTGGCCCAGACGTTTATTTAGGGAGCCTATCCCCGAGATAATGGGGCGCAGAGGTGGTGGATCCAGACCTTTGTGTATTTTGGGGAGTGCATGAATTATTGGAGTAATCGGATTTTCCACCGACAGGAAAGTGGACAGTTTAGGGTCAAACAAACCCAAATTATTCCCTTTATTAATCAAAGTTTGATACTTAATTTTAAAAACCTCAAGGGGATTACTGTCCAGTCTCCTGTAGGTGGAACTATCCGACAACTCTCTCATCATTTGTTCATAATACATTTGTATGTCTAGCACCACCACTGCACCCCCCTTATCTGCCGCTCTTATTATTATCTGGTCACACTTTTGTAAATCATCTAATGCCTTTCTTTGTGGGAGGGTGAGATTAGAATTCCTATCTCCAGGGTATGTGTGTGTAGATAGGGCTCTCAGCTCCTTTTCTACAATGTCTTGAAAGACGTCCATACCTGGTGTGCGAGACATAATTGGATAAAAGGATGGATTTGAGGTTTTGGTTTGGTCCCCCTTTACCAGCATATCAAGGTGCAATCTTTCAAAGTATTTGCAATAGAAAGGGTCAAAAAAATCAATAAGAGGAGGAGACCACAGGAAACAAATCCTATTGCGGGAAGCATACTGGATTTTAAAACTCAATACCAGAGCACCCAATGGTTTAAACTTACGTAGGGAACTCATGTTCTTGTATGTTTAGATAACAGTTCACACTATGCGATTTTTTCAGCCATGTTCCTGAAGTACTACCTGGTTTTATTTTAACACTATTTATACTAAGTTTTAGTGTTGATTGCTGCAAGACAGACAGATATTGGAACGGTACCATATTTATTGTCTTGACACACAACCATGTATACATATATACTTTTTATTTCATTGTGTTGATTTTGTACTTGTAGTACGACCAGTGGATAGGACACTCAGGTGTAGATGGTTACTAATCAGGCTGGGTTCCTCCCTGACCGGATGGGATGAAGGCAGCACCCAGCCAGTATAACCTGTATATATATTCCTGTAGTTTGTCTCACCTACTGTTACGACTAAGGACTTTACAGTCCGAAACGCGTCAATTTTACCGCTGTACAGTTGGGTGTACAATCCTTGTTGCCACGTTAATAAAAGGAAGAAATTGCACTAGACAATCCAGCAGTGCCGGACATCTTTCTTTTCTTGATACGAACATCATAATCTGGAGCTAGGACACTGTGCACACCGAGGTCTTTCCAAATCTCAGTCCTGTCACTCTCAAGTAAACAATCTGCATGTCGCACACCATAAAATCTTCCTCTTTTTCATGGATTTATGCAATTCTGTGCCGAGCTGTGAATGAGGGCGATTGTCACAAACAATGTCGGCCAGGAAAATGATCGTAGGGAGTCAGGGAGAGTCAGAAATTAATCAAGGTTTTTGCCCCGGAGAGTGAAGGGAAAGACGAGGGATTCCAAATAAGAAGTGTGTGTTGTGTAGAATAGGGAGAAGCAAGGCAGCTGAGAGACAAGGAGAGAGAAGACCTGTGGCCGGCTGTGCCTGCTATCAGAAGTCCAGGTGCTGCAGTGCAGAACTCAAAAGCAGCTACCTGCAAAGAAATACTTTCATTTCTTTCAGCCATTTTGTCAGAAACCCATTTTTTTTTTTTTTTAAGAGGGAGTCAATATAATTAAGATATATATATACCGCAATACCCATGTTGTGTGTGTTTAACATAAATTGAGACCCAAGCTGCAGTGGTGCATTTCTGTGAATTCTATTTACACAGGTTCACAGTGCCAGCATATAGGTGATCAGCACTGATACACAAGCCAGCACACAAAAGTATATGGGAGTGATAACGAATTTAGGCCCATATTAATGTCCCTATTTCACACGTTTTAATTTTTTTTTTTCAGATTTGGGGTTGATCATTATATTCAAAGTAGCAGCATCTTTTTGTTTTTACTACACCAATACACAGGGTAGTGCACAATGTTATCTGAGAGGCCCAAAAATGTCCAGACTATAGAATGGTTCCAAACGAAAAACCGGGTGCCAGAATGTGGGTAGTAGCAGCACCAACTATCCAGCCAGAAGTAGTGGTAGTAGTATTGGTAGGCCGCAGTATAGTTGAGGAGAAAGAGGATGAGATTGTGGATTGGATGGCTCTTCTCAGTCGCAGCAGGATGACGTGGAGGTTACTTCAGAGTCTGACACTGTGCCATAGAGCCAGGGGTCACAGCGTTCCTCCTGCTTCTCCTTGCAGCTCCAAAGAAGGCTTTGAGTGTAGTCCTCCCTGTTCATTCCTAGAGGGGCGGCTTCATTTTGGCTAAGACGTATCAAGAAAACCCCACCATGCTCTACAGACAAACAGTCAAAAGAGGCTCCCTGTTGACAACTTGTGTGAGAGCAGTCAGTGTTTGTACTGCCTTAAGGAGGAGGTAGCAGACCCCAGGCATAGCCATGTGAGTGGTGGTACAAGTGGCCCCCATAGCTACGGTATTGGTGTTGGGAGCAGTAACAGTGGCCGTCAAAGCAGAGCAAGGGAAGGATGACAGAGAACCCACCATGATATCCCGAAGTCTGATAGAAGCCAAAAGGAAGATGAGGACATTGATGACTATTGTGTGCTGGACAGAACCTGGGAGCAGGACCCAGGTGCTGAGAAGGTGGCAACATCAAAGGAGGAGAGGCCACGTACCTCCCAAATAACAGCAATGGCATCCCATGGGCAAACAGATGTGTAAGGCTGCAGCAGAAGTTCCCTTCCTTCTCCCGAACCCCTTGTGCCAGCCAGGCCGCATCCACGAGCAGTTTTCCGTCTTTCACATCCTCATCATACCTTTCCCCTTCTCTCCTCATCCTCAGTTCCATCATCAGCATTCAATAACAGAATGCATGGCTAGGAAACAACTCTATGCACCCAGCAATCCTATGATGAGCATGCCTAATTCCCACCTGGCCAAGTTGCTGGTGGTGCTGCTGCTTCCATACCATTTAGTCAAGTCTGCTGCCTTCAGGGAGGTAATGGCGAGTGGAGCTCAGCATTGCTGAAAGATTACTAACCTGCATTCTTTCTCCCAGGAAGCCATCCTTGTTAGTACCCTCAAGTGGCAGACAACATGGGCCACTCCCTACGATTCTCGCTGTGCGGCAAAATTCACACCATTGTAGAGTCCCTGCCCATAAGAGCAGTCCCTCTTATGGGCAGGGACTGTACGTGTTTCACGGCACACTGGGACAATGTTTTTTCAGGCAGCAGTGAGGCAGCACCCTGGTAACAAGGCCAGGTCCTTTTGACCCCCCCCATGATTGTGTCGGCCTGGCTCATACACCAGCCATTTAGCTGCCGCCTCCTCTTCCTCCGTGGACGTTCCTGTCCCCAACAGCAGCTGGGTGCAGGGTCGCTCGCTCTACCCCTCCTTCCTATCACATGCATCAGGTCAAACGTTGCCACGCCGTGTTGAAGTTGATCGGCCTGGGAGAGAGTAACAACACCGGCGAGCAGTTGCTCAAGTACATCAAGCAGCAAATAACCAAATGGCTGTCACCCTGCTGACTCCAACTGGACAAGGTGGTCAGCGACAATGGGCGCGCGATCGTGGCCTCCTTGGGACCTGGGTGAAATAACACATGCTCCCTTCATGGCACAGGTCATCAACCTAGTGGTGCAGCACTTTGAAATAAGTAAAGTGGCTAGCACATGGTGTTGGTTAAGTCCAGGAGACCAGCACTTTAGTCACTCTTACGTGGTGAGCAACGCTCTTCTGGACCTGCAGCAACAGAAAGGCTGAGCCAGAAAGAAGCGGTTCCTTAGGCATGCTGGCCAGAATGACCACCTATATGCACGCTTGCTTATGCAGTGATGGCTGTGTATGGTCGACATCAAGCAGTCTGATGATTACTATATAGCCATGCTTTTAGAACCACTCTACCAAGGCAAAATAGGGGAATATTTTCCTCTGGCAGAAAGAAAAGACAAATTACGTTACTACCAGGAAACACTGTGTACGCAGCTTAAGGCAAGCAGATGCCTGCTGCCAGTGTGTCTCAAAGGGAGTCCTTCCCGCTGAGTCACCCCCCTCCCCCAGCCATAAGTGTCAGAAGCCGCAGCAGCAGTCATTTCTGTCTCTTAAACATGATGGAGTAGTCTATCCACGTGCCACTTCAGACTAAGGCCAGTCAGCAAGCTGACATCTCCCGCCTCAACACCCACATTTAGGCATACCTAAACTATGGCCAGTATCTGTTGCATTTTCATACTAGTCCAGCTCGACCGATTACGATGTATAGCCCTTGCCTGCCTCGCCTTGCCACTCCTTTTGTCTGTCTGCCTAACTAACAACCATCACGTTGTGTACGGCTTCTGCTGCATCATGCCTCTTGCCAACCATCACTTTCCCCCAACAAACTTTTTTTTGGAACCAAACTTTTTCATAAATTCGGTGAAATGGACCCAAAACTAATTTTGACTGATTTGCTCATCTCTAATAAACACCATCCAAAGATAATGAAAAGTGTATCGCTAGAGATGAACAAATTTCTTGAAATTCGTTTCGGGTATAATTCTGATGAGTCAAAAGAGTCAACTAGGGAACAAACCAGAATCGAACGTGTTTCAATTGGGCTGATAATCTGTGTATGGCTCTCTGGCAGATTTAGTTATTGGCATCAGCTGGAGGTGTGTGAAAATCTTCATGGATTCATGTCTCATTCATTTTCACAAATGTCATATTTTCTACACTTTCTTCCTTGTGATGGCACCACTTGCCGCACTGAATACCCTGCACTGGAGGCTGGTCAACACAGTGCACATATCAAACTGGGCCAGTTGCAGACACTGTTCCAATCTCCCTTAGAGAAGTCCATGGAGTCAGGGGACAGGTTATGTGCAGAAGAAAGGGCACAGTCCAGGTACGACTGAACCCGGTTGTTCAGGCAATGCTTATCCTTTTGCTGATGTGCTCCAGGTCGGCACAGCACTTAAAAAACTTCCATCACGTTAAATAAACTAAACTGTCTGCTGCAGCTTCTGATACTTACTGTAGCAGTAGCACCAGCAGAGAGGACAGGAGGTCTTTGATTCAGCCAGGTTGGAGAGGAGACTCCCCCAAAAGTAAGACTAATCCATCACTTTGCCTAATACTAACCACATGCTTGCCAGCACATAGGCAACCAAATATGCAGTTTGTCAGTGTAAGCGTTTGTTCAGATATAACTATTAGGTTGATGCCATGTTAACGATTGCCCAAGTCTGGTGGCCTCTTCGAAGAGGTTGAGTATGCACCATGTCCCTGATGAGCTGCCACTGCCTGCGCTCAAAATAACACATGCTCTCTGCTTTGGTGATACCAGGGATGATAAAATTATTGACCCTTTCATGCTGCTCATAGTAATGCTTCAGCATATGTAAGGTGGATGTCAAACGGCACAAAGGCAGACCATTTTGTCACTACAAGTCCAGAAGGGCTTTTTCAGCCACATAAGAATGGCTGGACAGTTTCTTGGATATGACCAACACCTTCTACAAGCCATGATACTTTTAAAAAAAAATTGCTGTGCCACAAAACATATGAAGTGCTCCATGCAGAACATGTATTAATTCCCCCAAATGAAGCGCAGCCACAAGGTTCCTGCTATTGTCACTGGCCAGGTTGACTAGCTGTAGATGGAGGAGAAAAATCCAGCAGGAAACTTGCTGCTTGATGCAGATTACCAACTGATCTATGTAGCTTCTCTCGCCCAGGCTCATCAGTTTTAAGAGAACATGGCAATTCTTCAGTTTGCACATTAAAAAGGGAGTAGAAGTGGAATTAACAATCTTCTCTGTTTTTGTTGGGGATAGGAGGATGTCCATTGGGGAGGACGTGGATAAGCACCTGGTGTAGGGTACCAGACTGACACTAACGTAGAGATGTCAATAAGACCTCGCCTCATTGCAGTGCTGTAGCATTGCTGCTGCAGATCAAAACATGCACCCAGAGGGTGTGAAAGACATGCACTGACCCTGCCCGTAACAGCTGCTCCATGTGTCGATGCTTCTGTGCACCTTGTCGAACACAAAGACAATATGTTGCAACAGTAATCATAGCACACAGTGCCCCAACTGATCATTTTAATCAGTTTCTTTTGGAGAATATTAATAAAAGTGAAGTTTTAAGATTTAATTTTGCCAAATGTGAAACTTGGTGACTAATAGTCTTAATGTCTAATTGTAAATAAAGTATTCTGAGAAATACGCCACACATTTCACAAGGGTCCCTATTGTCACACCTTGTCGCACAGAATCAATTCTAAGGAATAGTCCACATTCTCGGCCACGTGGAGGACAAAGCAGGGATGTTTTTCTTTCTTGAGAAATAATGGTGGCTAGGCATCTTTCATCGAGGCAGATTGGAGTCCATTATGTGGAACGGCAGAAACGGCACCACCATCCAATTGGCCAGGTAGGAGTTCAGTTTGCACAAAAGTGGATTACTGGGTGCATATAGATGTTTTCTGGACGAGAGGGATGACTGATGAAAGAGTAGACAGTGACAACTGATGATGTTAATGACAAGGACACTGTAATGATTGCTGGCCACTTAGATTTTTCCACTGGATCTCATAATGCCTCATGTTCTGCAGTACAGCCTGGCAGCCTGCTGCAAGTGATTTTAATTTTTAATGGTTTAATGGCCAGTTGGGTCGGGCCCGGCAACCCCGGCCTCTGTGCCTGGCTGGCGGCGCAGCACTGCACAGATTAGTTACGTCCTGCTCTGCTAACCACCATCCCCGGCCACGCCCTCGCCTATCTGACGCTGAACCTACCTTGCTGTGATGAATGATCCAGACCTGTGACCTCAGCGCCTGCGGGTCTCGCGGGTTGACACAGGCCCGCGGTGCACGCCGGATGACGGGATTATGCGGGAACAAGACGGCAGGAGCGGAGCAGTCTCAGGGTAGGTAAGTATTTTTATTTTTTTTGTATGTGCACACACCGCCGGCTTCATACTCACAGGGGGGCACCTGGCACTGAGGCACGCCGGCACGGCACTGGCAGCAAATACTTCATAGGGGCCTGGCCCCAGGAGAAATATCATGTAGGGGGCAAAAAATAAAATATATACAGATGGGGCAAAATGGAATATATACAGATGGGGCAAAATGGAATATATACAGATGGGCAAAATGGAATATATACAGATGGGCAAAATGTATATATATACAGATGGGGCATAATAGACATATAATACAGAGGGGGCAAAATGGAATATATACAGATGGGCAAAATGGAATATATACAGATGGGGCAAAATGGATATATATACAGATGGGGCAAAATGGAATATATACAGATGGGGCAAAATGGAATATATACAGATGGGGCAAAATGGAATATATACAGAAAGGGCAAAATGGACATATATACAGAGGGGGCAAAATGGACATATATACAGAGGGGGCAAAATGGACATATATACAGAGGGGGCAAAATGAACATATATACAGGGGGCAAAATGGACATATACCTGTATACAGAGGGGACAAAATGGAATATATATAAAGAGGGGGCAAAATAATAAAAATTAAATTAATAAAAATTAAAGACCTACCTCTACTATTTAATATTCTACTACAACGCATTCAAACCTATAGAGGACGGGGGTTCAGGGGAGGGGCAATTCAAAGTTTGCCCTGGGGCCCATAGAACTCTAGTTACGCCACTGTTCATTTTACATTATTTGCCCACTGCCACTACTTTTTATCAGACACTGTATTTTTAAAGAGGACCTGTCACCTCTCCAGACTTGGGTTTTGGAGTAACTACAAGCATTCCCCATGTAATACCAATTCTGGAGAATATATTTGTATGGCTCTAAGTTGTACCATCCCTCTGTTATCTCTACTGGAAGTTTATGAAACTTGCAGTAAAGGTACAGGTGGGTGTTACCAGTAGGGGTGTGTCCCTACACAGTCTGACACCTGCATCAGTGATTCAACACAGTCACACACACACAAATTCTGCTCTGGAGCAGGGGTACTTTGAACTTTGGGCATTTGTAGCCATTTTGCCCCTATTTCCCCTATACAAATTCATCAACTCCTTAGTTTATTTTACTTTAAAGGGTTAACCTGAATTGATTTATATGCTGTGATATACTCTGCTCATTTGAACTGTATTTACACAGCAAAGAGACTTTTGGGACTTTCTAGCTAATAATGAGAAGCTACCATAAGGGTTGAAGAAGAGCTTTTCGGAGAGAAAAAGCCAGATGTTGTTTACCACCAAAACTCAGACAGACTGGCCATTTGAATGCCAGGTGCTGCTATCTTATTATGTCTGAAAACCTGTTTTTGTCGGAAAAACTGTTGCGTCATTGACTCCGAGTATAATTGAAGCTCTAAAGCAAGTCTATGACAGATGGGAGTTGTAACTTTTGTATTTGTTTGTGCTGAGTTTCTCCATTACACCTCTCCCACTAGAAGGTTCTAGTTCATCTAAAAACAGTATATAAGGAGAGCAGTCAGAGCCCTTAATATCTGCAGTTAGGGATCAGTGCTTAGAAGAGCCTCATACCAGACTGCATGAGTGACCAGAAGAAGACACTGAGATGGGAATGATCAGTCGCAGGCCATGGGTCACCAAGATAAATAGGGAGGCTGATCAGCACCTTAGTCAGCAACCGGACAGGGAGCAAAAGAGAGGATTAACTCCATCAGTGCTGGAAGGAAGTTCACTGAGCACGAGTCCCGATACACATAGGGAGATTGGAGCAACGACCATAAAGCAGAGCAGGACAGTGATGGACATGGACTGTCTGCCGAACACATTTATCTTTATGTTTGGGTGTTTTGCATATATATGAATTGCAAGCAATTGATGAAAATCGACAAAAAGCAAGAATTTAAGGTGAGGACCATGCACTTTGTTCATTTGGGAGTGACGGAACTGACATTAATAGAGACCTCAGTGTGAACTGTGCTCTAGTCGTAGTAATGACTGTGATGTTTGGGTTTGGGGTAAGGACATTTCTGATGGAAGATGCTCAGGTTTTGACCTGCAGTCACAGATTGGTGACAGTAGTATTATAGTGAGGAACGGAGCCAAGGGTCGTCACTAGGAGCTCGGTCAAAATGCAACTGGTCAAAAGGACAAGAGCATGTTCAGAAACGTGGCCAAGGATCAAAGACAGAAGGAAAACAGATTCCTGATATACAATTCAAAAGACAAGGCAGGAGTGTGGTCAGGATGAGAATAAATTACTGTAGCCAATAGCAATACACAGGAAGAAGCAAGGAAAGGAATTTAGCTCCATCCCCAGGCAGTACATGCCAGGAGGATTCCTCAGGACCATATCCTTTCTAATCATTAAGCTAAAAAATTTTTTGTATGGACCAACTTGCAATCCAGAATTTGCTCAAGCTTTAAAATCTGCTGTGGATTCGAGGGTCGGAGGCAAAATGTGACATCATTTTTATAAAAAAAACTTGTTGATAACCAGAGAGTGCAGAAGGGACATGCAATTTCCATTTTGATGAGTGTAATGCCGGGAATGACAAGCCGAGAGGTTATCATAATAGAGAAAGTAGCAGGAATGGAGAAGATCTGCAGATGATGAAATTGTAAACCACCCAGTTTCAGTCTGTGGTATGTGGGAGGGACGTAAAAGCCAGATTAAAAGAAAGTTGTTTTAAATACATTCTTTCCGCTTTTTTGTATCATTTTCAAATCATTAAAGGGCTTCTCCAATATTTTTCTGAGCATAGGAGATCAATATGAGATCAGTGGGGGGTCCGAGTCCCTGCCCCTCCCACCAATCAGCTGTCTTAGGAAGCCACAGGACTCACCGGAGCTCCAGTGCACGTCATGGCCTCCTCACACCTTACCATGCACAGCGCCGTCTATTAGATAGTGGCTGTACTTGGCATTCCAGCTCAGACCTTTAGACTGTGCGCCCATATGACCGATCACCTGTAACGCTATCATATTTTCATCCATATTTAACTAGAGTTTTAACTGAATCGATGAATATAATGAAAAAAAACTAAAGACAAAACCAAAAATTTTAACATAAAATTGTAGTATCCAGTGAAGGAGTAAAATCTGTGTCTTCTCTGCTTTACTTAGTGGTCACTACTCACCTGGGCGGTTATCTGTAGGAATGTCCTCTGTACTCTGCTCATCACCCCTCACATCTGTCTCTGGAGGATTAATATTCTTCAGATCTCCACCCGGATTCACGAGCTGTGAAAGAAATATTGTAGAAGTCATTAGACAGTCGGAGAAGTATTGTGGAAGGTTTGATCTAACCAGAAAACATCAGTAATTAGAATGATGCCCAAAAATGACCAGAGAATAGGATTTATCTGACCCAAATATCTGCAGGTCTCCTGTATGAATCCAAAATGATTGCTTCATTATTTCAACCAGAAGTTTACAATGCAGGGAGAGTAGCCCATATATTCCACCCCTGACATTAAATTGTGTGAATGTATAATATAACATTGTTTGTGTATGTGTTGTCCTTGCTGGACGCCCCAGGGCTGTGGGTACCCTGCTTATTACTGTTTATACCATAAGGACAGGAGAGAACACAGGAGAGGTGAGGACTGATTATCTATCACCACTAGAACACCCTGCTTATCACTGTCTATAGTATAAGGACAGGAGAGGGGAGAACTGATTATCTATCACCACTAGAACACCCTGCTTATCACTGTATATAGTATAAGGACATGAGAGAACACAGGAGAGGTGAGAACTGATTATCTATCACCACTAGAACACCCTGCTTATCACTGTCTATAGTATAAGGACAGGAGAGAACACAGGAGAGGTGAGAACTGATTATCTATCACCACTAGAACACCCTGCTTATCACTGTCTATAGTATAATGACAGGATAGGTGAGAACTGATTATCTATCACCACTAGATCACCCTGCTTATCACTGTCTATAGTATAAGGACAGGAGAGAACACAGGAGAGGTGAGAACTGATTATCTATCACCACTAGAACACCCTGCTTATCACTGTATATAGTATAAGGACAGGGAGAACACAGAGAGGTGAGAACTGATTATCTGTCACCACTAGAACACCCTGCTTATCACTGTCTATAGTATAAGGACAGGAGAGAACACAGGAGAGGTGAGAACTGATTATCTATCACCACTAGAACACCCTGCTTATCACTGTCTATAGTATAAGGACAGGAGAGAACACAGGAGAGGTGAGAACTGATTATCTATCACCACTAGAACACCCTGCTTATCACTGTCTATAGTATAAGGACAGGAGAGAACACAGGAGAGGTGAGAACTGATTATCTATCACCACTAGAACACCCTGCTTATCACTGTCTATAGTATAAGGACAGGAGAGAACACAGGAGAGGTGAGAACTGATTATCTATCACCACTAGAACACCCTGCTTATCACTGTATATAGTATAAGGACAGGGGAGAACACAGGAGAGGTGAGAACTGATTATCTATCACCACTAGAACACCCTGATTATCACTGTCTATAGTATAAGGACAGGAGAGAACACAGGAGAGGTGAGAACTGATTATCTATCACCACTAGAACACCCTGCTTATCACTGTATATAGTATAAGGACAGGAGAGAACACAGGAGAGGTGAGAACTGATTATCTATCACCACTAGAACACCCTGCTTATCACTGTCTATAGTATAAGGACAGGAGAGAACACAGGAGAGGTGAGAACTGATTATCTATCACCACTAGAACACCCTGCTTATCACTGTCTATAGTATAAGGACAGGAGAGAACACAGGAGAGGTGAGAACTGATTATCTATTACCACTAGAACACCCTGCTTATCACTGTATATAGTATAAGGACAGGGGAGAACACAGGAGAGGTGAGAACTGATTATCTATCACCACTAGAACACCCTGCTTATCACTGTCTATAGTATAAGGACAGGAGAGAACACAGGAGAGGTGAGAACTGATTATCTATCACCACTAGAACACCCTGCTTATCACTGTATATAGTATAAGGACAGGGGAGAACACAGGAGAGGTGAGAACTGATTATCTATCACCACTAGAACACCCTGCTTATCACTGTATATAGTATAAGGACAGGAGAGAACACAGGAGAGGTGAGAACTGATTATCTATATCACTAGAACACCCTGCTTATCACTGTCTATAGTATAAGGACAGGACAGAACACAGAAGTGAGAACTGATTATCTATCACCACTAGAACACCCTGCTTATCACTGTCTATAGTATAAGGACAGGAGAGAACACAGGAGAGGTGAGAACTGATTATCTATCACCACTAGAACACCCTGCTTATCACTGTCTATAGTATAAGGACAGGAGAGAACACAGGAGAGGTGAGAACTGATTATCTATCACCACTAGAACATCCTGATTATCACTGTATATAGTATAGGGACAGGAGAGAACACAGGAGAGGTGAGAACTGATTATCTATCACCACTAGATCATCCTGCTTATCACTGTCTATAGTATAAGCATAGGAGAGAACACAGGGGAGGTGAGGACTGATTATTTATCACCACTAGAACACCCTGATTATCACTGTCTATAGTATAAGGACAGGAGAGAACACAGGAGAGGTGAGAACTGATTATCTATCACCACTAGAACACCCTGCTTATCACTGTCTATAGTATAAGGACAGGGAGAGAACACAGGAGAGATGAGAACTGATTATCTATCACCACTAGAACATCCTGCTTATCACTGTATATAGTATAAGGACAGGAGAGAACACAGGAGAGGTGAGAACTGATTATCTATCACCACTAGAACACCCTGCTTATCACTGTCTATAGTATAAGGACAGGAGAGAACACAGGAGAGGTGAGAACTGATTATCTATCACCACTAGAACACCCTGCTTATCACTGTCTATAGTATAAGGACAGGAGAGAACACAGGAGAGGTGAGAACTGATTATCTATCACCACTAGAACACCCTGCTTATCACTGTCTATAGTATAAGGACAGGAGAGAACACAGGAGAGGTGAGAACTGATTATCTATCACCACTAGAACACCCTGCTTATCACTGTCTATAGTATAAGGACAGGAGAGAACACAGGAGAGGTGAGAACTGATTATCTGTCACCAGTAGAACACCCTGCTTATCACTGTATATAGTATAAGGACAGGAGAAAACACAGGAGAGGTGAGGACTGATTATTTATCACCACTAGAACACCCTGATTAATACTGTCTATAGTATAAGGACAGGAGAGAACACAGGAGAGGTGAGAACTGATTATCTATCACCACTAGAACACCCTGCTTATCACTGTCTATAGTATAAGGACAGGAGAGAACACAGGAGAGGTGAGAACTGATTATCTGTCACCACTAGAACATCCTGCTTATTACTGTATATAGTATAAGGACAGGGGAGAACACAGGAGAGGTGAGAACTGATTATCTATCACCACTACAACGTTCTGATTATCACTGTATATAGTATATGGACAGGAGAGAACACAGGAGAGGTGAGAACTGATTATCTATTACTAGAACACCCTGCTTATCACTGTCTATAGTATAAGGACAGGACAGAACACAGAAGTGAGAACTGATTATCTGTCACCACTAGAACACCCTGCTTATCACTGTCTATAGTATAAGGACAGAAGAGAACACAGGAGAGGTGAGAACTTATTACCCATCACCACTAGAACACCCTGCTTATCACTGTCTATAGTATAAGGACAGGAGAGAACACAGGAGAGGTGAGAACTGATTATCTATCACCACTAGAACATCCTGATTATCACTGCATATAGTATAGGGACAGGAGAGAACACAGGAGAGGTGAGAACTGATTATCTATCACCACTAGATCATCCTGCTTATCACTGTCTATAGTATAAGCATAGGAGAGAACACAGGGGAGGTGAGGACTGATTATTTATCACCACTAGAACACCCTGCTTATCACTGTCTATAGTATAAGGACAGGGGAGAACACAGGAGAGATGAGAACTGATTATCTATCACCACTAGAACACCCTGCTTATCACTGTCTATAGTATAAGGACAGGAGAGAACACAGGAGAGGTGAGAACTGATTATCTATCACCACTAGAACACCCTGCTTATCACTGTCTATAGTATAAGGACAGGAGAGAACACAGGAGAGGTGAGAACTGATTATCTGTCACCAGTAGAACACCCTGCTTATCACTGTATATAGTATAAGGACAGGGGAAAACACAGGAGAGGTGAGGACTGATTATTTATCACCACTAGAACACCCTGATTAATACTGTCTATAGTATAAGAACAGGAGAGAACACAGAAGAGGTGAGAACTGATTATCTATCACCACTAGAACACCCTGTTTATCACTGTCTATAGTATAAGGACAGGAGAGAACACAGGAGAGGTGAGAACTGATTATCTGTCACCACTAGAACATCCTGCTTATTACTGTATATAGTATAAGGACAGGGGAGAACACAGGAGAGGTGAGAACTGATTATCTATCACCACTACAACGTTCTGATTATCACTGTATATAGTATATGGACAGGAGAGAACACAGGAGAGGTGAGAACTGATTTTCTATCACCACTAGAACACCCTGCTTATCACTGTCTATAGTATAAGGACAGGGGAGAACACAGGAGAGGTGGGAACTGATTATCTATCACTACTAGAACACCCTGCTTATCACCGGTTATAGTATAAGGACAGGAGAGAACACAGGGGAGGTGAGAACTGATTATCTATCACCACTAGAACACCCTGCTTATCACTGTCTATAGTATAAGGACAGGAGAGAACACAGGAGAGGTGAGAACTGATTATCTATCACCACTAGAACACCCTGCTTATCACTGTCTATAGTATAAGGACAGGAGAGAACACAGGAGAGGTGAGAACTGATTATCTGTCACCACTATATGCTTATCACTGTCTATAGTATAAGGACAGGAGAGAACACAGGAGAGGAGAGAACTGATTATCTATCACCACTAGAACACCCTGCTTATCACTGTATATAGTATAAGGGCAGGAGAGAACACAGGAGAGGTGAGAACTGATTATTTATCACCACTAGAACACCCTGCTTATCACTGTATATAGTATAAGGACAGGAGAGAACACAGGAGAAGTGAGAACTGATTATCAACAACAGAACTCCTTTTTTTAGTGAATGTTGCAACTCTTTTTGAAATTCCCAGGCAGGGAGGTTATCGGAAGGGAGTAGCCTCTTAGATATCTATAGATACATTGTAAGACAGGCAAAAGCTGAAAATTTGGACACAACTCAACTATGGTTGACAAGTTTTAGTATCACATGGTGCAAGCTGAGGACTGCTCCAAAAATTGGAGTCCAACCCTTGTGCAACCACAAAAGGTCTGCAGCAGTTCACAGAGAAGGTCAATTTAAAAGTCTCCATAGGCAGAAAATTGTAAGAAGAACCAAAAAGCTGGTCAGTTGTAATCCTTCCATCTCCACCTTACTCATTATGCAACATAAAACATATAATAATGGTGGATAAAACAAGATTGGATACAAGATCTAAAAAGCCTTCTACAGGTTTTAGGGAATATTTAATGAGACTTTATCTCCACCTACCTGATCATCCTGTGGAAGAAGAGGACTGGGACATCTCTCCGGTGTTCTTATCTCTTTCTTAACTGTAGGAAACACATCCAGTGACTGAATCCCTTCCTTACATACAGATAATGAGAGGACGTGTGTATTTAGTCATGTCTATTACCTGGTGATGTGAGGAATTGGTAATCCTCCATCATGACATCCTTGTACAGATCTTTGTGTTCTTCTAAATACTCCCACTCCTCCATGGAGAAATAGACGGTGACATCCTGACACCTTATAGGAACCTGACAACACAATGATACAGTCATCACCCAGATCCCTCCATAGCGTTCCTGTATAATGTCCCAGCATTCCCAGCAGTGTCACCTCTCCAGTCAGCAGCTCAATCATCTTGTTGGTGAGCTCTAGGATCTTCTCTCTATTGGTTTCCTCATGTATCAGGGGGTGAGGTGGAGGCCCCATGATTGGGCTCAGGGTTCTTCCCCGTCCTTCAAACACAGGGTCCTGACATCGCCCACTAGAGGTCTTCTTCACTACTGTGTAGTCCTGGTTATGGAGAGACACAGTAATAACTATCACTCCATACATCTCCAGAGTCCCTCACCTCTCCAGTCATGTCCATCTGTTAGTAACATAGATAAGATGATGTAATGTGACATCATCAGAACCTCTCACCTCTCCAGTAAGCCGGAAGAGGATCTCTAGGGTGAGATTTATTATACTCTCCACCATCTTGTCCCTGTCCATTCTTGTCGGGTAAATCCGGAGAAGGATCTTATATAGAAGATCTCCACTGAGCAGGTCCTATATTGTAGAACCCTGAATGGAAAGAAGATGAGACGATGTAAAATCATAAATAATCTGATGTAAAATACAATAACTGGAGAGAATATGAGGAGACATCGGAGGAGATAATCAAGTGTACATGTTATGTTCTCTCTTTTTGTATAAATTGGAACATGAGTTGAATGGCTTAGTCAAGGCCGTTCCATGTTTGAGATCAAAGCAATTTCATGGTTATGTCTCACTTTCCTACAGCGAATGTAAGATATCAGCAGTGATGCCAGTATGAACAGCACGTGACCGCTATAGACCATCATAGACCTCAATGGTCAGGTGATATACATACCGCCATCGGAGCTCCAACCAATGTTGTCGCTGCAGTGATGTAAACAGACTGAAGGAGACCACAGGAGCCTCAGTGCTGGAGCAGTGGGGAATTCTACAGGTCCTGTGTTATCCGGGTAATTGTAAAACGCTGCGGAATAGGTTGACGATACATAAATAAAAGATTATTACTACTATTTAGACAGACATTGGGTTGGCAGATTTTGTTTTTCACAGCTTCACAGCTCCTTATGACTACAGATGAGCGAATAAAAGTTGACGAAGTGGAATTTGATCTGAATTTCTTGAAAAGCTTTGTCCCGAAGTCAAATTTCCTCACACTTCGTGGTAAAGAATCACATTTTTTCTAAATTGGCTGCTGCACATTTTACAAAGTGAAAATAAGAAGCCCGGGAATGAGGGAGCACCCACAATGCCATGAAGACAGCCAATCAGCAGATAGCCAGCCCTGTGATGTCACAGCCCTATAAAAAGCCTCCTCCTACCCGGTCTCCGCCATTTTACAGTGAACTTAGTGCAGAAAAAGACAATACAGGCGCTAGGGACAGTGATCAGGAAAGAGTTTATTCCAAAAAAAAAAAGATTAAGCAGTTCAGGAAAAGATTATTCATAGTGTAGGGATATATTAGGGAGACGTTATCCACACTGTACGGAGAGAGCGGGGACCAATAGGGGAGTGGAAATCCTATCAGCTGTTATTTGGGTGAAAGTGCGGTCTGATACAACCAGTTTTGGGTTTATTTAGTTGATATATAAGTATATCCATTCCTCCTTGATTCTGGGGTGAAATTGCGTTCTGATACAAATAGTTTTGGGGTGTATTTAGTTTATATATAAGCACTTGCCATCTGGCATGCTGTACGGGTGAAGAAACCACGCTCCTCGGGCTTAAGGAAAAAAAAAAGATACTAGAGGCGATCACACCACACATCATAAAGGCCACAGATAACCCGAAAAGGGTCAGCCAACGAGGCCGCCGTTTGCCGAAGCAGAACACTTCTCTACACACTTTTAATTCAAATTCTATTACACTTAATTTAATGCCTCAATCAGTGGTTGTGGAGTTGGTGTGAAATAGCGGCCTGATACTACAGTCGTGGCCAAAAGTTTTGAGAATGACACAAATATTAGTTTTCACAAAGTTTGCTGCTAAACTGCTTTTAGATCTTTGTTTCAGTTGTTTCTGTGATGTAGTGAAATATAATTACACGCACTTCATACGTTTCAAAGGCTTTTATCGACAATTACATGACATTTATGCAGAGTCAGTATTTTCAGTGTTGGCCCTTCTTTTTCAGGACCTCTGCAATTCGACTGGGCATGCTCTCAATCAACTTCTGAGCCAATTCCTGACTGACAGCAATCTATTCTTTCATACTCACTTCTAATAATATCCTTGCCTGTGAAGCCATATTTATGCAACGCAATGATGGCTGCACGCGTTTCTTTGCAGGTCATGGTTAACAATGGAAGAACAATGATATCAAGCATCACCCTCCTTTTAACATGTCAAGTCTGCCATTTTAACCCAATCAGCCTGACATAATGATCTCCAGCCTTGTGCTCGTCAACATTCTCACCTGAGTTAACAAGACGATTACTGAAATGATCTCAGCAGGTCCTTTAATGACAGCAATGAAATGCAGTGGAAAGGTTTTTTTGGGATTAAGTTAATTTTCATGGCAAAGAAAGACTATGCAATTCATCTGATCACTCTTCATAACATTCTGGAGTATATGCAAATTGCTATTATAAAAACTTAAGCAGCAACTTTTCCAATTTCCAATATTTATGTAATTCTCAAAAATTTGGGCCACAACTGTACACACTTTAGGGTGAGTTCACACTTCAGTTATTTGATCAGTTATTACTGTCATTTTTTGTGAGCCAAAACCAGTAGTGAAGCCTACTCAGAGATAAGGTGTAATGGAAAGATCTGCACCTGTTCTGTGTTTTTGACCCAAATCCGGTTTGATACTACACATTTTAGGAAGTTCAAATTCTTTTACACTTAGTTTGATGCGTCAATCAGTAGTTGCAGAGTTGGTGTGAAATTGTGGCCTGACACTGTTGCTCTTTTACCCTTGCAGTTAATGTTGCGGTACAGTGTGTCTGACAGACAAGTGAGGAGGAGAGATCGGCGGGGAAGTAGTGACGATGATAGTCGCGTGGAAGCAGGTGTTACAAGCGGCCAGACATGTGGCCCTGAAACTAATGAGGGTGACATCAGTGACGTGCAGACAGTGGCAGACAATGATGTGGCCAATCGCACTTCGGAGCCGGGTGAAGAAGGGGCTTCATCATCAGAAGAGGGTGGCAGCTTGCATGTGAGGCAGCGGCTGAGCCAGCAGGATGGTAGTGTGACTGTCTGTAGTGAGTCAGCAGAATGAAAGCAGTGTAAGCCAAATGTGCCCGGGGTAGCCAAGTGTGCCGGGGTAGACCACAGGCTACGCAGGAGCCTACCTGTCCAGAGTAGAGGTGTACGGTTTCACGGAGGCAGTGGTAGCAGGCAGTCATCACGTGGGGGGAAATGCCATACTCGGCATTGTGGACCGCCAGAGGATGATCAGCAATGGCCCACTCTGTTGACGATTCCTCATGCACTCACCACTCTGTGACTCGGCCATTGTGTTTATGACTCATGCGATTCCTTATGCGATTACCATCTTCACCACTCTGTGACTAGGCCACTGTGTTGACTCTTCATGTGATTTCCAACCTAACCACTGGGTCATGGGGGCACTACTTGTTTCAGCATATAACAGAGAAGGTTCTGCAGAAATCTATGTGGAATCAGCTGACGGTGTAAAAGGAGTGCGCTCTTTCACACTATAGTAGGATCCTGGGCCGCTGCACGGTTCTTCATGCCTGGCGCTAACATTGACCCGTAAGGCTGAGTTAACTTTTGAGTTATTTGGTCAGGTTTGGCCCCGTAACTGACCAAATAAGTAAAGTGAGAAGTAAATCTAAGAGCGACGCCTGTCATCTGTGTGTCATACTGACTCCCTATGCATTTTTCTGCAATTAACAGTGTTCTATACCACTATACAGGCCCTCAGCAGTCAGGAATAGCTGTTTTTTAACGTGATTCATCACAAATAAACTCGTATCAAATAAAAAAAATTGGGGAAATTCGGCGAACTGCCCGAATCAAATTTTCAAGAAATTCGCTCATCTCTACTCACGACCACAGAGATGTTGCAGTCTAATAGATTTTTAACAAGCGGCATGTCAAAATACAGCGTTCCTTAACTCTTAGGATACCAGAGGTTTTTTCATTTTAATTTTTTCTTCCCCATTTTCCCTGAGCCATAACTTTTTTATTTTTCCGTTCAAATAGCTGTATGGGGCTTATTTTTTGCGGGACACGCTGTACTTTCTAATGCCATCATTTAATATGGCATACAATGTAGTGGGAAGCAGAATAAAAATTCCAAATGGGTTGGAATTGGAAAATAAAAGCAATCGCTTAACCTTTTTACGGGTTTTGTTCCTATTTCTGGAAAAACTGACCTGTGCCCTTCATTCCCTGGGTGAGTACAATTACAGTGATACCACATATATATAGGTTTTTATGTCTAAATAGTGTAAAAAAAAAATAAAAAACTTTAAAAAGTTTGACTCAGGCTTTGGCAAAGTTTGGCATCCCACAACCTTTTATTGCTGGGGTAATGGCGATGTATCAACAACCTACTGCTAGAGTCCTGGTGAATGGCAGTCTCTCTCCTTCCTTCAATATAACAAATGGTACACGTCAAGGTTGCCCTCTGTCGCCCCCACTGTTTATACTAACGATAGAGACTTTGTTACAGGCTTTTAGACAGCGGGAAGATATAAAAGGCATGAGAGTAGGAAACGTCACTCATTCAGTGGCTGCCTTTGCGGATGATGTGCTATTGATAAGTCATGCTCAGACAATATGCTTGCGGCAGGGCAGGCCAGCACCTCCAAGGTGTAGAGCGCAAGTTCGTGCCACGTGTGAAGCTTGGACACCAAGTAGTTGTAAGGCACTGAGGGATCATTTAGGACGCTGACACGGTCTGCAATGTATTTCTTCACCATCTTCCAAAACTTTTCCCTCCTTGTAGCACTAGGCCACGCTTCAGGGTGAGGTTGCTGGCGGGGTGTCATGAAAGTGTCCCATGCCTTGGAAAGTGTTTCCCTGCCTCTGTTGGAACTGGTGTGTGTTCCCCTTGTCTCCCTTCCTTGGTTGCCTAAGGAAGTAAGGACTCCTGGTCAGATGGACAATTTTGGAGCAATCTGTCAACAAGTACCTTCTGGTATTGCACCGTTTTACTCGTCCTTTCCACCACAGGAATGAGAGATGAGAAGTCCTCTTTGTAGCGGGGGTCGAGAAGGGTGAACACCCAGTAATGTTTTACCTAAAATTCGTATAACGCGAGGGTCATGGGAAAGGCAGCCTAACATGAAGTCAGCCATGTGTGCCAGAGTACCAACAGGCAAGACGTCGATGTCAACTTCAGGATGACTCTCCATACCCTCATCCTCCTCCTCTTCTGCCCATCCACGCTGAACAGATGGAATTAAAGTTCCATGGGTACTACCCTCTGTAGCAGAGGCAAGTGTCTCCAGCTCCTCCTCCTCCCCTTCATGGCCCAATTCGTGCTGAGAAGACGAACTGGGGGAGGTCTGGCTATCACCCTGTGTCATCTCCTCCCCCATTACCTCGTCTTCCACATTCAAAGCATCGTCCTGAATTGTGAGCAGCGATTGTTTGAGTAGACACAGCAGTGGGATGGTTACGCTGATAATAGCGTTATCACAACTAACCACCTGTGTGGATTCATCAAAGTTTTTTAAAAACTCACATAGTTCTGTCATCAATGCCCACCATTGCTGCTGCGGCGTTGACAGACCGGCTGAAGCTGTGGACGACTTTCGGAAATTGGCACACAAGCAGCGCACCTTCACTAGTAGCTCCTGCAAATTAGGGTAGGTTTTGATGAACCGCTGAACCACTAAGTTTAAAGGGAACCTGTCACCAGGATTTAGTGTATAGAGCTGGGGACATGGGCTGCTAGATGGTCGCTAGCACATCCGCAGTACCCAGTCCCCTTAGCTCTATGTGCCTTCATTGCATCAAAAAAAGGATTTTTGTGATATGAGTCCTGTGTCCGGAGATGAGTCAAACTTCCTGAGCGCAGCACCGCCCCGCGTCCTCGGAATCTCCTCCTTACTGGCCGACGTCACATAGCTGGAGCGCCGAAATCTCGCGATGCGCGAGCTAGCGCATGCGCAGTGTCGGCATCATGTTCCTATCCTGTGCTGGCATCAGCACAGGGAACTAACTACGCATGCGCTAGCTCGCGCATCGCGAGATTTCGGCGCTCCAGCTATGTGACGTCGGCCAGTAAGGAGGAGATTCCGAGGACGCGGGGCGGTGCTGCGCTCAGGAAGTTTGACTCATCTCCGGACACAGGACTCATATCAGGGTAATTTACATATCACAAAAATCCTTTTTTTGACGCAATGAAGGCACATAGAGCTAAGGGGACTGGGTACTGCGGATGTGCTAGCGACCATCTAGCAGCCCATGTCCCCAGCTCTATACACTAAATCCTGGTGACAGGTTCCCTTTAAGACGTGAGTTAGGCATGGAATATGTGTCAGGTTGCTGAGCTCCAAAACCGCCACCAAGTTACGGCCATTGTCAGACACAGCCATGCCTGTTTGTAGGTTGAGTGGCAAGAGCCACAGCTCGGTCTGGTCCCTTTTACCCTGCCACAGCTCTGCGCCAGTGTGCTGTTTGTCCCCTAAACAGATCAGCTTCAGCATGGCCTGCTGACACTTACTAATAGCAGTGCTACACTGCTTTCAGCTAGCGACTGATGGCTGACTGCTATTGGAGGTGGAAGTGGTGGAGGAGGAGAAATGGGGGTTGGAGCCAGTAACATAGCTGCTGGCGGAGACCCTGATGGACGTAGGGCCCGCAATCCTGGGCGTGGGTAGCACCTGTGCCCTCCTAGGGTATGACTCACTCCCGGCCTCCACAACATTTACCCAGTGTTCAGTCAGGGAAATGTAGCATCCCTGGCCACCAGCATTTGTCCATGTGTCCGTGGTGAGGTGGACCTTCTCAGTAAGTGCGTTGGTCAGGGCACGGGTGATGTTGTGGGAAAGGCGGGCACAGCACACCGTGAAAAATATTGGAGGCTGGAGACTGCATACTAAGGAACGGCTGCTGACATCAGGCTGCGGAAGGCCTCAGTGTCCACAAGCCTAAATGGCAACATTTCAAGGGCCAGTAATTTTTAAAGTAGCGCATTTAGTGCTATGGCCTGTGTGTGGGAGGGTATTTGCACTTGAGTTCAAATGCCTGTGTTATCGACATTTGGACGCTGCGCTGGGACAGGGAAGTGGATGTTGTTGCTGACGGTTCATGTAAAGTTCCAGGTGCAGGGCGAGGGGCATCCGGGCCTGTGCCTTCAACAGGGGATTGGCCAGCAGTGTGAAACACAGGGGAAGAGGAGGCAGTGGTGGGATCCGCAGACCCAGAGTATGGACCAAGGTGTTCGGCCCACCTATTAGGGTGTTTGGATGCTATGTGACGGATCATGCTGGTGGTGATGAGGTTGGGTCAGTGACCTCATCGTCCACCACCTCCTCTTCCACTTCCTCACTCTGCTCATCCTCCTGACTTGACCTAACCACAACCTCAGTAATTGACAACTGTGTCTCATCATCATCCACCTCGTGAACGAATGATTGCTGTTCACCACCGTCATCTTCTTAAGACTGTGAAGGCTCAAGAGTTTGGGAATCAGGGCACAATATCTCAGGTACCTCTTCAAGTGTGCTTGGCGAAAGAGCCAAACCAAGTACTGGCCATGAAAAGAGGTCATGTGAATATCCGAGTGTGGGATCACTTGTTTGGCCAGACGCGACATAGTGGGAGGAAGGAGGATGAGAGTTAGGATTCGGTTGACCAGACTCTTGGCTACAGAGACTGGACTTCGTGGAAGAAAGGGCTGAGCTTAACGGACTGGAAGCAATATCTTCTGCAATCCAACCGACTACCTGTTCGCACTGGTCAGACTTGGACAGTATTGTCCTGCGCCACCCAGCTAAGTTGGACATGAAGCTGGGTAAGCTGGATTTTTTTGTTTTTTTCTGGTGCACTGGCAGCAGGAACAGTTTTATTGCGCCCAGAGCCACGGCCTCTGCTTGCACCATCAGCATCACACTTACTTCCCCGTACCTTTGTGCTTGCCTTCTTCATATTAATGGTTTTGTCTGTAGATGGGGCACAGATTGTTTTACTG
Source organism: Bufotes viridis (assembly GCA_033119425.1). NCBI lineage: Eukaryota > Metazoa > Chordata > Amphibia > Anura > Bufonidae > Bufotes > Bufotes viridis. The sequence continues at coordinate 285,705,001 of CM065594.1, forward strand.
TCCGCTAAAGACACAGTTTTCTGATGCAGGACAGTATCAGAGATAATGTAATTTTTATTATACACACTGTATTCAGATGTATTTCTATATTGTATACAAATTTGGCCCAAAAAAAATATGGTCAGGGAAATGAAGCGTTCCTGGCCGAATGCACTTGTCCATGAGTCCGTGGTTAAGTGGACCTTCCCAGTAACTGCGTTGGTCAGGGCACGTGTAATGTTACGGGACACGCGATGGTGTAAGGCAGGCATGGCACATCTTAAAAAATAGTTGCAGCCAGGGCTGTGGAGTCGGAGTTGGAGTCGGAGTCGAGGAGTCGGAGTCGGAGGCAATTTTGGGTACCTGGAGTCAGAGTCGGCAAAAAATGGACCGACTCCAACTCCTACTAGATTTAAATTGAAATAAAAAAAAATTGGAATAAAAAAAAAGCAAGTTTAAATGTCCCAATTCAGATAAAGTTATAATTAATTACTTCCCTACTGTAAGAATAAAGGCCAATGCATGCAGTGCGTCACGTTACCGCTAAACAAAGACGTTAAGTGACCGTGAAGAAGCACGCTTTTCATATGCTTTACTATGCAGTTAAAGGGACACAGACAGGCTGATTTACCGGCTAAAGATATATCTGCTGGTATTCATCAGAGGATTAGGCATACAACTAGACGACTGTTACCCCCAGTTGAGGTTTACTTGTGTTTAAAAACGTTTTAATCAATATACAAATTCTCTACCTTTGTGCCCAAGGGGGCAGGCGCACATGTAGAGTACTGGCAGCACTAGACAGGACTAGGTAGCGAGGAGGAAGAGAGAAAGCTGGCACAGCCTCAGCATAGCCAGACGGGGCTGCTGCCAGCACTCTACACGTGCGCCTGCGCAGGAATTCAGCGTTCGGCTAGCCTGAAAAAAAAAGGCCAGTGCAGTGAATAATAACGAGGGGAACAGCGCTGGGAAGCTGTACTTCGGGCGCGGCTGGGCACAAAGCCGCAGGAGACGCTGCCCCATTGGGCACAAAGATAGTGAATTTGCATACAGATTAAAATGTTTCTTAAACACAAGTACAGCTTAACTGGGGGTAACATTAGTATCGTTTTATTCCTAATTCTCTGATGAATACCAGTATATATATATCTTTAGCTGGAAAATCAGCCTGTCAGTGTCCCTTTAAGGAGCGGCAATACTTACACGTTCCACCTTCCCAGGTTGGGTCAGTGACTTCATCGTCCACCACCTCCTCTTCCACTTCCTCACTCTGCTCATTCTCCTGACTTGTTGACCTAACCACAACCTCAATGACTGATAACTGTGTCTCATCCTCTTCCTCAACCCCTTGAGACAGTAATTGCGGTTGACTTATTGGCAACTGTGTCTCATCATTATCCACCTCATTAAACAGTAATTGCTGTTTCCCACCGTCATCTTCTTTTGACTGTGGATGCTCAAGAGTTTAGGAATCAGGGCACAAGGTCTGTCCCTCTTCAAGCATGCTTGGCGAAAGGGCTAAATCAAGGAATGGCGATGAAGAAGTCCTCGGAATTTCCTAGTGTTGGATCACTTCTTTGCCCAGACTCTCCATGGTGGGAGGAAGGAGTATCAAGACTGGACTTGGTGGAGGACAGAGTGGTGCTTAACCGACTGGAAGCATTATATGCTGTAATCCAACAGACCACCTGGTCGCACTGGTCTGACTTCAAGAGTGGTGTCCTGCGCCGTCCTGCAAACAGGGACATGAAGCTAGGTATCGTGGATGATTGTTTTTCTTGTACTCTGGCAGCAGGCACAGTTTCAACACGCCCAAGGCCATGGCCTCTGCTTGAACCATCAGCATCACGGCCACTTCCCCATCCTTTACTGCTTGCCGTCTTCATTTTAAATGTTATATATGCTTGAAAGTATGTCACACGTACAGTAGCGTAGGATTTGGAAGTGTATGCACAAATTTTTTTTAAAAGGTATTTGGGATGTGGAAATATCACACAGCAGAGGTATCACTGGTAATGTCACTGTTCTAAGCGTCTACATAAAAAGTACACTGTATGTCAGATAAAAATTTTAGGCGCACACGTTACACTGAAGATGTTGCATTGATAATGTCACTGTCAGAAGCGGACACCGTCTATTGAAAAAGTACACTGGATGTCAGATATTTTTGGGATGCGCACACTTTACACAGGAGATGTGGCGCGGATAGTTTAACTGTCCGCTGCAGTTTAACTGTCCGCTGCTATTTAGTGCAGGATGCGCTAAAAATATATATTGCTGCTGTCACACACAATAGTTCTTAAAAGGACTTTTGGGTCTCTGAAGAGTTTTTCTAATAAAAATCTTCCAATAACACTCCCTAAACCTTTTAGAAGCTGAGTGCCCAAACTGCAACCTAAAACCCACTTATTTATCACAAAGTGAAAACACAGCAATTACGCTGAATACTACAGTCCAGTATAGTATATCTTCCATGTACTTTATCATTTAGCTATAATAGCCTGCCTACATTTAATGCACTGCCTGTGCTATTCATAGTGCGCAAGGTGCTGATAAATGGCAGGTAAAGTCTAAGGCATATTGGTACGTCATAGACTTTTTCCACAGTCCGGGTGCCCACAGATAGGGCTCTGAGTGCCACCTCTGGCACCCATGCCATAGGTTCACCATCACTGCCCTAAACTGTCTGTCCCTTCCTATACTCAGCTCTCCCTGACTAAGACTAAGCCGAACACGTGTCATTGGGTGCTTTATAGCACCCGATGACGTGTTTCGGCCAGCCAATCACTGTAATGCCAGTAGCCAACATAGCTACGGCATTACAGTGCGTGACAGCACCTCCCTGCACGTTTATTGGCGTAGCAGCCAAGAAATGTGCGGGGAGGAGACTCGAGCATTGCGCTCGAGCACATGCGGTACTCAGCCGAGTACCGCCATGTGCCGAGCATAGAGATCCTCGAGCTGAACTAGTGTTCGGCCTAGCATGCTCAATCAACACTACCGACCGGCCTACCAAGGGAAAACCACCTTCCCAGTACCAGGATTAACTGTGATTGCATTCCCGTATCATTTGGAGCTACAAAGCCAGGGTAAGACACTCATTGCCTGGATTATTTGCCTTGTTCTAAGGACTCTTTAAAAAGACTCCTTTGCTCTTGTTTTGCAACGTTCAAGTCATGTGTAGAGTTGACATACTAAAGCCCTCTGTGATGTTCTGCAACCATTATGCTTTATGCCCAGGTAACGGACTCATGCCCTGTGAGCCTCCTGAGAAGTTTCCTTTTTGCTTACATTATGGACTATGCTGGTCTTTACTGTCCGCTGTGCCAGGTCAGCGTCCTCAGTTTCCCAGAGAAACTATGGTCCTTGTCACCCATGCTATATTGTGATGCTCCTGATGTATATACCTAACCCAATTCTCTTGCAGCCAGAGAAGAGAAAACATAGTAATGGGGTAATGGCACTGTGTATACACACATTAAGGCTGCATGATATGGTAATTTTGTGCGATTGCGATTAGGGTCCTAAAAAATTGTGATAACGATATGCGATGCAATATTTTAAGGGAATTGTGCTAGAGGTCTATCTGCTTGGATTTTCAAGGTAAAAGCACACACAGATGACTGATAATGGGAAATGTAGTTCTGCTGAACTCAAGAACTGAAATGTGCAGTGTTTTTCAAAATAAATAAGATATTTGCATTACTGCATTTGGGGATCTGTGAGTGACACTGTTATGGGGGGATCTGTGAGTGACACTGTTATGGGGGGATCTGTGGGTGACACTGTTATGGGGGATCTGTGGGTGACACTTATGGGGGGATCTGTGGGTGACACTTATGGGGGGATCTGTGGGTGACACTTATGGGGAGGGATCTGTGGGTGACACTTATGGGGGGGAGGGATCTGTGGGTGACACTTATGAGGGGGGAATCTGTGGGCGACACTTATGAGGGGGGGGGTCTATGGGCAACACTTATGAGGGGGGGGTCTATGGGCAACACTTATGAGGGGGGGGATCTGTAAGCGACATAACTAGGCGACACCATGAGCAAGGGCAGATGGCAAAACCCCCTGGGTCAGCAGCAAGGGGCTACATACACCCAGTAAGACACAAGACAGACTGACTCCAAGCCTGACAGCTCACAGATAGAAATAGCTGCCTAATGAGGGCACCCGATAAAACAGACCCGGAAACAGATCAGGGGACGTTAATCCCAAGAGAACAGCAGTACCAGAACCACAGAACACACGGGCTGCAGTACAGGAGGTTGGCCCTGGCAACCAGCATACACAGAGTCCACCGCAGCCAGCACGCCAGAGCACAAACAACCCATGTCACAGTGACAAACAGAACAGCATCCATATTCAGACTCTGTTCACACCCAAGGCCACAGCCAGCGCATCGCAGAACCAGCATGCATGGGAACAACCACAGCCAGTACACAAAGCGCATGGAGCCAGCCTGCACGGCACCAGAGACAGGAACCACAGATATGCAGACATGGAAGCCTCAAACACAGGCTACAGTTCACACACACCGCAGTCAGCACGCAGTCCCAAACGACCAGCATACACAGGAGATAGCCTGCAGCCAGAACGCGAGGAAGCCTGCAGCCAGCCTACACCGCAACAGTGACAGGAACTGCACAGAGATGAAGACACAGAGAATACACACATACACGGGCATAGTTGACACTGCAGCCAGCACGCAGCCCCAAGCAACCAGCATACACAGGTCTCCTCCTGCAGCCAGTACGCAGGAGAGCATGCAGCCAGCCTACACGGCCAAAACTGTCACAGTGAACTGCACCGTGACATAAAATGTGCTTTTGCCCAAGTTCCCAAGAAGTTGCATAAGGAGGGGGAGGTTCTGACAAACTCTCAGGGCTGACTCCGCCCTGCTCTCTGAGAGAAGAAGGAGGAGAGTGTGATGTCTGAGGAAAAGCTGCACCACAGCAGCCATTTTGGAGAGTTATCTAAACTGCAGAGTTAGTTGAAAGAAGATCCAGGCAACCCAGAGAGGGAGTGAGAATATTGGCAAAGGAAGGTAATTGTTGTTTATCAGGTTTTAGCCTCCTCTGCATCTGGTGGGGAGATTCTAAGCTACTGGCTGCCCACCATAACCAAAGACAGAAAGGCCACCTGTCAGGAGATAGTATTCCTAGAGAGGATACAGAAGTATATGCCTATACAGTACAGCAGAGATAGTACATCCCTCCAGCCTGCAGAAACAAGGGATTGATTGTTATAGAAAACTACCCCTTATGCAACTTTTGGGAACTAACCTGAACCCTTGTAGAAGCTGCCTTGCTGTAAAAGACTTTTGGGCACCTTGATGACCTTTGGATCAGCTTCAGTAAAATACTGGGAACTGTTCTCCTTATTGTGAAAACTTATCAACTATTTGCACCGAAGGGTGCTGGCATCACGAACACCAGGGAGGTTGCCTCCCCTGCACCTTAAAAACCACAACACAAAGGCGCCTCAACCACCATCTGGCGGGAGTGCTGGACAACAGAATGGGCCCCGAAAGAACAGGTGCTGTCCTTCCATTCACTGCACGCCGGCCCAGGGAGCTCTACAGAACTGTGAGGAAACTGCTTCACCCATCAGCCCACCATAACTCACACACATTGCCCCTGCGGCCTGGTCACCGCAATAAGGTCTCCTCAAAATTACAACAAAAAACAACAAAAAATACAAAACAAGTCAATAAGAAACCAACTTCAGCCTCGTGTCATGTATCCGCTACGTAATCTTTAGATGGGGGTGGGGGCGTGGGGTTGAACCTCTTCTTGTAGTGTGACTCGTTTTTATCCAGTCGTGTTTTTAGTGACTTTTATAAATAAAGTTAGAATTTGTTCTGGGCGTTCGATTTATTCATCTCTATTGTGTCTATGGATATCAGAAAGAAGTCGGTGGAATTCTATCTTTATAGTAACTTTTTATATGTTTACCCCTGTTCCAGTCCCCGTCTCTTAGATCTCCTGGAAATGTCTTGTATATAACACCCCCTGCTCCAGTCCACGTCTCTGAGATCTCCTGGATATGTCATCTATATAACGCCCCCTGCTCCAGTCCACGTCTCTGAGATCTCCTGGATATGTCTTGTATATAACACCCCCTGCTCCAGTCCACGTCTCTGAGATCTCTTGGATATGTCTTCTAAATAACGCGCCCTCCTCCAGTACACGCCTCTGAGATCTCCTGGATATGTCTTCTAAATAACGCGCCCTCCTCCATTCCACGCCTCTGAGATCTCCTGGATATGTCTTCTATATAACGCGCCCTCCTCCATTCCACGCCTCTGAGATCTCCTGGATATGTCTACTATATAACGCCCCTCTTCCAGTCTACGTCTCTGAAATCTCCTGGATTTGTCTTCTATATAACGCCCCCTGCTCCAGTCCACGTCTCTGAGATCTCCTGCATATGTCTTCTATATAACGCCCCCTGCTCCAGTCCACGTCTCTGAGATCTCCTGGATATGTCTTCTATATAACGCCCCCTGCTCCAGTCCACGTCTCTGAGATCTCCTGGATATGTCTTCTATATAACACCCCCTGGTCCAGTCCACGTCTCTGAGATCTCCTGGATATGTCTTCTATATTACGCCCCCTGCTCCAGTCCACGGCTCTGAGTTCTCCTGGATATGTCTTCTATATAACGCCCACTGCTCCAGTCCACGTCTCTGAGATCTCCTGGATATGTCTTCTATATAACGCCCCTGCTCCAGTCCACGTCTCTGAGATCTCCTGGATATGTCTTCTATATAACGCCCCCTGCTCCAGTCCACGTCTCTGAGATCTCCTGGATATGTCTTCTATATTACGCCCCTGCTCCAGTCCACGTCTCTGAGATCTCCTGGATATGTCTTCTATATAACGCCCCCTGCCCCAGTCCACGGCTCTGAGTTCTCCTGGATATGTGTTCTATATAACGCCCCCTGCTCCAGCCCCCGTCTATGAGATCTTCTGGATATGTCTTCTATATTACGCCCCCTGCTCCAGTCCACGTCTCTGAGATCTCCTGGATATGTCTTCTATATAACGCTCCCTGCTCCAGTCCACGTCTCTGAGATCTCCTGGATATGTCTTCTATATAACGCCCTCTGCTCCAGTCCACGTCTCTGAGATCTCATGGATATGTCTTGTATATAACGCCCCCTGCTCCAGTCCACGTCTCTGAGATCTCCTGGATATGTCTTCTATATAACGCCCCCTGCTCCAGTCCACGTCTCTGAGATCTCCTGGATATGTCTTCTATATAATGCCCCCTCCTCCAGTCCATATCTCTGAGATCTCCTGGATATGTCTTCTATATAACGCCCCCTCCTCCAGTCCATATCTCTGAGATCTCCTGGATATGTCTTCTATGTAACGCCCCTGCTCCAGTCCACGTCTCTGAGATCTCCTGGATATGTCTTCTATGTAACGCTCCCTGCTCCAGTCCACGTCTCTGAGATCTCCTGGATATGTCTTCTATATAACGCCTCCTGCTCCAGTCCACGTCTCTGAGATCTCCTGGATATGTCTTCTATGTAACGCCCCCTGTTCCTGGCTTTTGGTGCCGCCCTTGAAATGCATTGTATATTAGAACCCACCTCCTGTGATTTGTATTTTATGTTATTATCTTTAAGCTCGTGTCCTCCCCAGAATCCTGCGTCTTTACTTCCTGCTTCATGTTCTCTGGAATCTCTTTATTAGGCTGAGTTCACACTTCAGTTATTTGATCAGTTATTTACATCAGTTATTGTGAGCCAAAACCTGGTGTGGATGAAAAACACAGAACAAGTGCAGATCTTTCCATTACACCTCATGGGTCCATTCAGACGACTAAAGAATGGTGGGTTCGCATCTGTTCAGCAATTATGCAGAATGGGTGCAAACCCATTCATTTTCAACGGGGCTGGAAAAGATGCGGACAGCACAGTGGGTCCGCGGCCCAGAACTTCAGGTCCGCACCTCTGGAAAAAATAGAGCTTGTCCTATTCTTGTCCGCAGCTGTGGACAAGAATAGGAATTATCTATTGAGTGCCGGCGATGTGCAGCGACACTACAGACGTCTGCATGGACACTATCTCTGAGTAGGCTTCACTACTGGTTTTGGCTAAATAACTGACCAAATAACTGAAGTTTGAACTTGGCCTTAAAGGGGTTATCCGAGATATATTAAGTTAATCCAAACTTCCTTATTGATATATATAAAACATTTTTGTAATTGACTTACTTTAAAAATAATGCACCGTTTACTTTCTGCACAATGTTGACATTTGTGCACTGACGTCACCCTGCTTGATTCTCCGTCTTCATTCAGCACGTCTCTGGTAAGGATCGCGCATGCGCGATCCTTACCAGTGTCGCGCTAATAGAGCAGAGACCAAGAAGGGGCGGGCTTCCAAAGTCTGAACGCTGTGGAATCTGTCAGCACGGCTCTGGTAAGGATCGCGCATGCGCGATCCTTACCAGAGCCGTGCTAAATGAAGACGGAGAATCAAGCAGGGTGACGTCAGTGCACAAATGTCAACATTGTGCAGAATGTAAACGGTGCATTATTTTTAAAGTAAGTCAATTACAAAAATGTTTTATATATATCAATAAGGAAGTTTGGATTAACTTAATATATCTCGGATAACCCCTTTAAGGGCGGATGGAGCTGTGTATCTTTCCATCTGTGGAGCCCTATATGTGTGGATCCGATGAGTGTTCCCCTTACCTGGGTGGGGCGTGTCCTTCTCTGACAATCCTTCACTATGGAGCCTCCTGTGCTTTAATTTCTACCACCATGCAGTAGTCCAGCACCAGGCTATGCTGCAGGAGAAGGTACAGGACCTGTGATGATGGCAAGACCATGTGATCATGTGTGGGAGGAGTCAGGCTCCAGGCTGTGCTGCAGGAATAGGTACAGGACCTCTGAAGATGTCATAACCATGTGATCGTGTGTGGGAGGAGTCAGGCTCCAGATTGTGCTGCAGGCGAAGGTACAGGACCTGTGGTGATGTCATAACCATGTGATCGTGTGTGGGAGGAGTCATTAAAGGAACCTGTCACCAGGAAATTCACTGATATACCAGGCATGCTGCCTTGTAGGGCTTACCCTGCTGAATATAATGATACCTCTCACTTGGTGATCTGTTGCTTTAGTGTGGAGAAAAACTACTTTTAATCCATATGCTAATGAGCTGATTTGAGTCCAGTAGTAGAGATGAGCGAACTTCTATTTTTAGTTCGGCGTCCAAAGTTTGGGTTCGGGTTATCGTAGCATCCCGTTATAGATTTCGCTATCGTGGACCATAACGGCATTCGGAATCCATAAGCGGCTGCTTCATTGAACCTGAACTGTGGAGAACCCTAAGGACCTGGGGTGACGTCACCGTCATGTGATCAGTGCAGGGGGCGTGGCTCAGTACTGGATCACCTCTTATCCAATCCAGTGTCCAAGGTTAGGATCAATGAAGAATCTTATGGATTCCAAATGCCGTTATGGTCCGCTGTAGCGGAATCCATAACGGGATGCTACGATAACCCGAACCCGAACTTTGGACGCCGAACTAAAAATTAGAGTTGAGCGAGCTTCTGTTTTAAGTTTGGCGTCCAAAGTTCAGGATCGTAGCATCCCGTTTTGGATTCTGCTACCACGGACCATAACGGCATTTGGAATCCATAAGGGGATTCTTCAATGAACCCGAACCTTGGACAACACGGAGGACCTGGGGTGACGTCACCGTCATGTGATCAGTGCAGGGGGCGTGGCTCAGCACTGGATTGGATAAAAGGTCGTAGCCTACCACCTCTTATCCAATCCAGTACTAAGCCACGCCCCCTGCACTGATCACATGACGGTGACGTCACTCCCAGGTCCTTCGTGTCCAAGGTTCAGGTTCATTGAAGAATCCCCTTATGGATTCCAAATGCCGTTATGGTCCGTGGTAGCGGAATCCATAACGGGATGCTTGGATAACCCGAACCCGAACTTTGGAAAACGAACTTAAAACAGAAGTTCGCTCAACTCTATCCAGTAGTTGATATGAGTCCAGCGTTTTTTCTATTCAGAGCTGTAGCCCCTCCCCTATTCACTTCTTCAAATCAATAAATAAATAAACCATCCCCCTTATCATGTGTCAGTACTCCCCGTTATCATGTGCCAGTACTCCCCCTTATGTGCCAATACCCCCCCCTATTATGTGCAGGTAGTCCCTCCTTATGTGCCAGTAGCCCCACCCCCCTTATCATGTGCCAGTAGCCCCACCCCCCTTATCATGTGCTAGTAGCCCCCCTTATATGCCAGTAGCCCCACCCCTTATCATGTGCCAGTAGCCCCACCCCCCTTATCATGTGCTAGTAGCCCCCCTTATATGCCAGTAGCCCCACCCCCCTTATCATGTGCCAGTAGCCCCCACCCTATCATGTTCCAGTAATGTTAAAAAAAATCAAAAGAAAAACACTTATACTTACCCTCCATGTCAATGATGCGATGCAGGCCTCTTCCGAATGCAGTAAAAATCGGGCACATTGGATTTAAATGGTACCTGCGCTGCTGCAGGTTCTGAGCGTGTTGTGGGTGTAACACTTCCCAAGAACCGCACTGCTTCCTGAAAAATCCTGAGGTGGTCACAGGGAAAAACTCCTATGATGCGGGACAACAGCCCTCCATGCACCGATCCACTCGTCCCTAGAAATGCTGAAAAGACTCAACTAGTGCAACACCTTCAAGATAAGAATCACCTCAGGATTTATTGCACTTACATATAGGAGTGATGAAATCGCATGTAAGGATAAAAGCCGCAATCGCGGCACCAATACTAACCTGGGCAGTGTCCCTCGCTGTACGGTTCTCGCGGCAGCCTATCAGAGGAACAGGAAGGGGACACGCCTCTCCTCCTCTGACGCAGCACAGACATCTCCTGAGGACGGCGATACAGATGACTATGGAGATGAGCACAATGGAAGCGCTCATCTCCTGCTGTGCCCTGCCGCCGGCCGCCCCCACTTGTCACCATGGCTGAGGCAGGCCAGTCCGACCCTTGTAGCACCGTCCGCGAGCTGTATGGGCCGCCGGGCCGGGCAACCCTGTTGCCATGGCGCCCTGTGGGGTCGAACAGCTCGCACACCCCAAAGACCGGGCCTGTCTACACTCCTCGTAGAGTCCAGTGAGGTGCTGTAAATACTTACAGTTCTGAAGCCTCCAGCAGAATCCGGATCAGTGCTCTGGGCTGGAAGTGGGTGCAGTTCAGGAAGGAAGAGCGGGGCTCGGCTCAACCTAGCGTTACAGTGCACCCCAGCACCCACAGTATGCAGTATAGCACCCTATAGTATACAGCACCCCACAGTATGCAGTATAACACCCTATAGTATACAGCACCCCACAGTATACAGTATAACACCCTATAGTATACAGCACCCCACAGAATACAGTATAGCATCCTATAGTATACAGCACCCCACAGTATACAGTATAGCACCCTATAGTATACAGCACCCCACAGTATGCAGTATAGCATCCTATAGTATACAGCACCCCACAGTATGCAGTATAACACCCTATAGTATACAGCACCCCACAGTATACAGTATAGCACCCTATAGTATACAGCACCCCACAGTATACCGTATAGCATCCTATAGTATACAGCACCCCACAGTATACAGTATAGCATCCTATAGTATACAGCACCCCACAGTATGCAGTATAACACCCTATAGTATACAGCACCCCACAGTATGCAGTATAGCACCCTATAGTATACAGCACCCCACAGTATACAGTATAGCATCCTATAGTATACAGCACCCCACAGTATACAGTATAGCACCCTATAGTATACAGCACCCTACAGTATGCAGTATAGCACCCTATAGTATACAGCACCCTACAGTATGCAGTATAGCACCCTATAGTATACAGCACCCCACAGTATGCAGTATAGCACCCTATAGTATACAGCACCTCACAGTATGCAGTATAGCATCCTATAGTATACAGCACCCCACAGTATGCAGTATAGCATCCTATAGTATACAGCACCCCACAGTATACAGTATAGCACCCTATAGTATACAGCACCCCACAGTATGCAGTATAGCACCCTATAGTATACAGCACCCCACAGTATACAGTATAGCACCCTATAGTATACAGCACCACGTATACAGTATAACTATACAGCACCCACAGTATACAGTATAGCATCCTATAGTATACAGCACCCTACAGTATACAGTATAGCATCCTATAGTATACAGCACCCCACAGTATGCAGTATAGCACCCTATAGTATACAGCACCCCACAGTATACAGTATAGCACCCTATAGTATACAGCACCCCACAGTATACAGTATAGCATCCTATAGTATACAGCACCCCACAGTATACAGTATAGCACCCTATAGTATACAGCACCCCACAGTATGCAGTATAGCATCCTATAGTATACAGCACCCCACAGTATGCAGTATAGCACCCTATAGTATACAGCACCTCACAGTATACAGTATAGCACCCTATAGTATACAGCACTCCACAGTATGCAGTATAGCACCCTATAGTATACAGCACCCCACAGTATGCAGTATAGCATCCTATAGTATACAGCACCCCACAGTATACAGTATAGCACCCTATAGTATACAGCACCCCACAGTATACAGTATAGCATCCTATAGTATACAGCACCCCACAGTATACAGTATAGCACCCTATAGTATACAGCACCCCACAGTATACAGTATAGCACCCTATAGTATACAGCACCCCACAGTATACAGTATAGCACCCTATAGTATACAGCACCCCACAGTATACAGTATAGCATCCTATAGTATACAGCACCCCACAGTATACAGTATAGCACCCTATAGTATACAGCACCCCACAGTATGCAGTATAGCACCCTATAGTATACAGCACTCCACAGTATACAGTATAGCACCCTATAGTATACAGCACCCCACAGTATACAGTATAGCATCCTATAGTATACAGCACCCCACAGTATGCAGTATAGCACCCTATAGTATACAGCACCCCACAGTATACAGTATAGCATCCTATAGTATACAGCACCCCACAGTATACAGTATAGCATCCTATAGTATACAGCACCCCACAGTATGCAGTATAGCACCCTATAGTATACAGCACCCCACAGTATGCAGTATAGCACCCTATAGTATACAGCACCCCACAGTATGCAGTATAGCACCCTATAGTATACAGCACTCCACAGTATACAGTATAGCACCCTATAGTATACAGCACTCCACAGTATACAGTATAGCATCCTATAGTATACAGCACCCCACAGTATACAGTATAGCATCCTATAGTATACAGCACCCCACAGTATACAGTATAGCATCCTATAGTATACAGCACCCCACAGTATGCAGTATAGCACCCTATAGTATACAGCACCCCACAGTATACAGTATAGCATCCTATAGTATACAGCACCCCACAGTATGCAGTATAGCACCCTATAGTATACAGCACCCCACAGTATACAGTATAGCATCCTATAGTATACAGCACCCCACAGTATACAGTATAGCACCCTATAGTATACAGCACCCCACAGTATGCAGTATAGCACCCTATAGTATACAGCACCCCACAGTATGCAGTATAGCATCCTATAGTATACAACACTCCACAGTATGCAGTATAGCACCCTATAGTATACAGCACTCCACAGTATACAGTATAGCACCCTATAGTATACAGCACCCCATAGTATGCAGTAAAGCACCCTATAGTATACAGCACCCCACAGTATGCAGTATAGCACCCTATAGTATACAGCACCCCACAGTATACAGTATAGCACCCTATAGTATACAGCACCCCACAGTATGCAGTATAGCACCCTATAGTATACAGCACCCCACAGTATACAGTATAGCATCCTATAGTATACAGCACCCTACAGTATGCAGTATAGCACCCTATAGTATACAGCACCCCACAGTATACAGTATAGCATCCTATAGTATACAGCACCCTACAGTATGCAGTATAGCACCCTATAGTATACAGCACCCCACAGTATACAGTATAGCACCCTATAGTATACAGCACCCCACAGTATGCAGTATAGCACCCTATAGTATACAGCACCCCACAGTATACAGTATAGCACCCTATAGTATACAGCACCCCACAGTATGCAGTATAGCATCCTATAGTATACAGCACCCCACAGTATACAGTATAGCACCCTATAGTATACAGCACCCCACAGTATGCAGTATAGCATCCTATAGTATACAGCACCCCACAGTATGCAGTATAGCATCCTATAGTATACAGCACTCCACAGTATACAGTATAGCACCCTATAGTATACAGCACCCCACAGTATACAGTATAGCACCCTATAGTATACAGCACCCCACAGTATGCAGTATAGCACCCTATAGTATACAGCACCCCACAGTATGCAGTATAGCACCCTATAGTATACAGCACCCCACAGTATACAGTATAGCACCCTATAGTATACAGCACTCCACAGTATGCAGTATAGCACCCTATAGTATACAGCACCCCACAGTATGCAGTATAGCATCCTATAGTATACAGCACCCCACAGTATGCAGTATAACACCCTATAGTATACAGCACCCTCACAGTATGCAGTATAGCACCCTATAGTATACAGCACCCTACAGTATACAGTATAGCACCTATAGTATACAGCACTCCACAGTATGCAGTATAGCATCCTATAGTATACAGCACCCCACAGTATGCAGTATAGCACCCTATAGTATACAGCACCCCACAGTATGCAGTATAGCACCCTATAGTATACAGCACCCCACAGTATGCAGTATAACACCCTATAGTATACAGCACCCCACAGTATACAGTATAGCACCCTATAGTATACAGCACCCCACAGTATACAGTATAGCATCCTATAGTATACAGCACCCCACAGTATGCAGTATAGCACCCTATAGTATACAGCACCCCACAGTATGCAGTATAGCACCCTATAGTATACAGCACCCCACAGTATACAGTATAGCACCCTATAGTATACAGCACCCCACAGTATACAGTATAACATCCTATAGTATACAGCACCCCACAGTATACAGTATAGCACCCTATAGTATACAGCACCCTACAGTATGCAGTATAGCATCCTATAGTATACAGCACCCTACAGTATACAGTATAGCACCCTATAGTATACAGCACCCCACAGTATGCAGTATAGCACCCTATAGTATACAGCACCCCACAGTATGCAGTATAGCATCCTATAGTATACAGCACCCCACAGTATGCAGTATAGCACCCTATAGTATACAGCACCCCACAGTATACAGTATAGCATCCTATAGTATACAGCACCCCACAGTATACAGTATAACACCCTATAGTATACAGCACCCCACAGTATGCAGTATAGCATCCTATAGTATACAGCACCCCACAGTATGCAGTATAGCACCCTATAGTATACAGCACCCCACAGTATACAGTATAGCATCCTATAGTATACAGCACCCCACAGTATACAGTATAGCACCCTATAGTATACAGCACCCCACAGTATGCAGTATAGCATCCTATAGTATACAGCACCCCACAGTATACAGTATAGCACCCTATAGTATACAGCACCCCACAGTATGCAGTATAGCACCCTATAGTATACAGCACCCCACAGTATACAGTATAGCACCCTATAGTATACAGCACCCCACAGTATGCAGTATAGCACCCTATAGTATACAGCACCCCACAGTATGCAGTATAGCACCCTATAGTATACAGCACCCCACAGTATACAGTATAGCACCCTATAGTATACAGCACCCCACAGTATACAGTATAGCACCCTATAGTATACAGCACTCCACAGTATACAGTATAGCATCCTATAGTATACAGCACCCCACAGTATGCAGTATAGCACCCTATAGTATACAGCACCCTACAGTATGCAGTATAGCACCCTATAGTATACAGCACCCCACAGTATACAGTATAGCACCCTATAGTATACAGCACCCCACAGTATACAGTATAACACCCTATAGTATACAGCACCCCACAGTATGCAGTATAGCATCCTATAGTATACAGCACCCCACAGTATGCAGTATAGCATCCTATAGTATACAGCACCCCACAGTATGCAGTATAGCACCCTATAGTATACAGCACCCCACAGTATGCAGTATAGCATCCTATAGTATACAGCACCCCACAGTATACAGTATAGCACCCTATAGTATACAGCACCCCACAGTATGCAGTATAGCATCCTATAGTATACAGCACCCCACAGTATACAGTATAACACCCTATAGTATACAGCACCCCACAGTATACAGTATAGCACCCTATAGTATACAGCACCCCACAGTATGCAGTATAGCATCCTATAGTATACAGCACCCCACAGTATACAGTATAGCACCCTATAGTATACAGCACCCCACAGTATACAGTATAGCACCCTATAGTATACAGCACCCCACAGTATACAGTATAGCACCCTATAGTATACAGCACTCCACAGTATGCAGTATAGCACCCTATAGTATACAGCACCCCACAGTATACAGTATAGCACCCTATAGTATACAGCACCCCACAGTATGCAGTATAGCACCCTATAGTATACAGCACCCCACAGTATGCAGTATAGCATCCTATAGTATACAGCACCCCACAGTATGCAGTATAGCACCCTATAGTATACAGCACCCCACAGTATACAGTATAACACCCTATAGTATACAGCACCCCACAGTATACAGTATAGCATCCTATAGTATACAGCACCCCACAGTATGCAGTATAGCACCCTATAGTATACAGCACCCCACAGTATACAGTATAGCATCCTATAGTATACAGCACCCCACAGTATGCAGTATAGCACCCTATAGTATACAGCACCCCACAGTATGCAGTATAGCACCCTATAGTATACAGCACCCCACAGTATACAGTATAACATCCTATAGTATACAGCACCCCACAGTATACAGTATAGCACCCTATAGTATACAGCACCCTACAGTATGCAGTATAGCACCCTATAGTATACAGCACCCCACAGTATACAGTATAGCATCCTATAGTATACAGCACCCCACAGTATACAGTATAGCATCCTATAGTATACAGCACCCCACAGTATGCAGTATAGCACCCTATAGTATACAGCACCCCACAGTATGCAGTATAGCATCCTATAGTATACAGCACCCCACAGTATGCAGTATAACACCCTATAGTATACAGCACCCCACAGTATACAGTATAGCACCCTATAGTATACAGCACCCCACAGTATGCAGTATAGCATCCTATAGTATACAGCACCCCACAGTATGCAGTATAGCACCCTATAGTATACAGCACCCTACAGTATGCAGTATAGCACCCTATAGTATACAGCACCCCACAGTATACAGTATAGCACCCTATAGTATACAGCACCCCACAGTATACAGTATAGCACCCTATAGTATACAGCACTCCACAGTATGCAGTATAGCACCCTATAGTATACAGCACCTCACAGTATGCAGTATAGCATCCTATAGTATACAGCACCTCACAGTATGCAGTATAGCACCCTATAGTATACAGCACCCCACAGTATACAGTATAGCACCCTATAGTATACAGCACCCCACAGTATGCAGTATAGCACCCTATAGTATACAGCACCCCACAGTATACAGTATAGCACCCTATAGTATACAGCACCCCACAGTATGCAGTATAGCACCCTATAGTATACAGCACCCCACAGTATGCAGTATAACATCCTATAGTATACAGCACCCACAGTATACAGTATAGCATCCTATAGTATACAGCACCCCACAGTATGCAGTATAGCATCCTATAGTATACAGCACCCCACAGTATACAGTATAGCACCCTATAGTATACAGCACCCCACAGTATACAGTATAACACCCTATAGTATACAGCACCCTACAGTATACAGTATAGCATCCTATAGTATACAGCACCCCACAGTATGCAGTATAGCACCCTATAGTATACAGCACCCTACAGTATACAGTATAGCATCCTATAGTATACAGCACCCCACAGTATACAGTATAGCACCCTATAGTATACAGCACCCCACAGTATACAGTATAGCATCCTATAGTATACAGCACCCCACAGTATGCAGTATAGCATCCTATAGTATACAGCACCCCACAGTATGCAGTATAGCACCCTATAGTATACAGCACCCCACAGTATACAGTATAGCACCCTATAGTATACAGCACCCCACAGTATGCAGTATAGCATCCTATAGTATACAGCACCCCACAGTATGCAGTATAGCATCCTATAGTATACAGCACCCCACAGTATGCAGTATAGCATCCTATAGTATACAGCACCCCACAGTATGCAGTATAGCACCCTATAGTATACAGCACCCCACAGTATGCAGTATAGCACCCTATAGTATACAGCACCCCACAGTATACAGTATAGCATCCTATAGTATACAGCACCCCACAGTATGCAGTATAGCACCCTATAGTATACAGCACCCCACAGTATGCAGTATAGCACCCTATAGTATACAGCACCCCACAGTATACAGTATAGCACCCTATAGTATACAGCACCCCACAGTATGCAGTATAGCACCCTATAGTATACAGCACCCCACAGTATACAGTATAGCACCCTATAGTATACAGCACCCCACAGTATACAGTATAACACCCTATAGTATACAGCACCCCACAGTATACAGTATAGCACCCTATAGTATACAGCACCCCACAGTATACAGTATAGCACCCTATAGTATACAGCACCCCACAGTATACAGTATAGCACCCTATAGTATACAGCACCCCACAGTATACAGTATAGCACCCTATAGTATACAGCACCCCACAGTATGCAGTATAGCATCCTATAGTATACAGCACCCTACAGTATACAGTATAGCACCCTATAGTATACAGCACCCCACAGTATACAGTATAGCACCCTATAGTATACAGCACCCCACAGTATACAGTATAGCACCCTATAGTATACAGCACCCCACAGTATGCAGTATAGCACCCTATAGTATACAGCACCCCACAGTATACAGTATAGCACCCTATAGTATACAGCACCCCACAGTATGCAGTATAGCACCCTATAGTATACAGCACCCTACAGTATACAGTATAGCACCTATAGTATACAGCACCCCACAGTATGCAGTATAGCACCCTATAGTATACAGCACCCCACAGTATACAGTATAGCATCCTATAGTATACAGCACCCCACAGTATGCAGTATAGCACCCTATAGTATACAGCACCCCACAGTATACAGTATAGCACCCTATAGTATACAGCACCCCACAGTATGCAGTATAGCACCCTATAGTATACAGCACCCCACAGTATACAGTATAGCACCCTATAGTATACAGCACCCCACAGTATGCAGTATAGCACCCTATAGTATACAGCACTCCACAGTATACAGTATAGCACCCTATAGTATACAGCACCCCACAGTATACAGTATAGCACCCTATAGTATACAGCACCCCACAGTATACAGTATAGCATCCTATAGTATACAGCACCCTACAGTATGCAGTATAGCACCCTATAGTATACAGCACCCCACAGTATACAGTATAGCATCCTATAGTATACAGCACCCCACAGTATGCAGTATAGCACCCTATAGTATACAGCACCCCACAGTATGCAGTATAGCACCCTATAGTATACAGCACCCCACAGTATGCAGTATAGCATCCTATAGTATACAGCACCCCACAGTATACAGTATAGCACCCTATAGTATACAGCACCCCACAGTATGCAGTATAGCACCCTATAGTATACAGCACCCCACAGTATGCAGTATAGCACCCTATAGTATACAGCACCCCACAGTATACAGTATAGCACCCTATAGTATACAGCACTCCACAGTATGCAGTATAGCATCCTATAGTATACAGCACCCCACAGTATACAGTATAGCACCCTATAGTATACAGCACCCCACAGTATACAGTATAGCACCCTATAGTATACAGCACCCCACAGTATGCAGTATAGCACCCTATAGTATACAGCACCCCACAGTATGCAGTATAGCACCCTATAGTATACAGCACCCCACAGTATGCAGTATAGCACCCTATAGTATACAGCACCCCACAGTATACAGTATAGCATCCTATAGTATACAGCACCCCACAGTATGCAGTATAGCACCCTATAGTATACAGCACCCCACAGTATACAGTATAGCACCCTATAGTATACAGCACCCCACAGTATGCAGTATAACACCCTATAGTATACAGCACTCCACAGTATACAGTATAGCACCCTATAGTATACAGCACCCCACAGTATACAGTATAGCATCCTATAGTATACAGCACCCCACAGTATACAGTATAGCATCCTATAGTATACAGCACCCCACAGTATACAGTATAGCACCCTATAGTATACAGCACCCCACAGTATGCAGTATAGCACCCTATAGTATACAGCACCCCACAGTATACAGTATAGCATCCTATAGTATACAGCACCCACAGTATGCAGTATAGCACCCTATAGTATACAGCACCCCACAGTATACAGTATAGCACCCTATAGTATACAGCACCCCACAGTATACAGTATAGCACCCTATAGTATACAGCACCCCACAGTATACAGTATAGCATCCTATAGTATACAGCACCCCACAGTATGCAGTATAGCATCCTATAGTATACAGCACCCCACAGTATGCAGTATAGCACCCTATAGTATACAGCACCCCACAGTATACAGTATAGCACCCTATAGTATACAGCACCCCACAGTATGCAGTATAGCATCCTATAGTATACAGCACCCCACAGTATGCAGTATAGCACCCTATAGTATACAGCACCCCACAGTATACAGTATAGCACCCTATAGTATACAGCACCCCACAGTATACAGTATAGCACCCTATAGTATACAGCACCCCACAGTATGCAGTATAGCACCCTATAGTATACAGCACCCCACAGTATACAGTATAGCATCCTATAGTATACAGCACCCCACAGTATACAGTATAGCACCCTATAGTATACAGCACCCTACAGTATGCAGTATAGCACCCTATAGTATACAGCACCCCACAGTATACAGTATAGCATCCTATAGTATACAGCACCCCACAGTATGCAGTATAGCACCCTATAGTATACAGCACCCCACAGTATGCAGTATAGCACCCTATAGTATAC
Source organism: Bufotes viridis (assembly GCA_033119425.1). Lineage (NCBI taxonomy): Eukaryota > Metazoa > Chordata > Amphibia > Anura > Bufonidae > Bufotes > Bufotes viridis. Next base: position 285,726,268 of record CM065594.1, read on the forward strand.
AGCACCCCACAGTATGCAGTATAGCACCCTATAGTATACAGCACCCCACAGTATGCAGTATAGCACCCTATAGTATACAGCACCCTACAGTATGCAGTATAGCATCCTATAGTATACAGCACCCCACAGTATGCAGTATAGCACCCTATAGTATACAGCACCCCACAGTATGCAGTATAGCACCCTATAGTATACAGCACCCCACAGTATACAGTATAACACCCTATAGTATACAGCACCCCACAGTATGCAGTATAGCATCCTATAGTATACAGCACCCCACAGTATGCAGTATAGCACCCTATAGTATACAGCACCCCACAGTATGCAGTATAGCACCCTATAGTATACAGCACCCCACAGTATGCAGTATAGCACCCTATAGTATACAGCACCTCACAGTATGCAGTATAGCATCCTATAGTATACAGCACCCCACAGTATGCAGTATAGCACCCTATAGTATACAGCACCCCACAGTATGCAGTATAGCACCCTATAGTATACAGCACCCCACAGTATGCAGTATAACACCCTATAGTATACAGCACCCCACAGTATGCAGTATAGCATCCTATAGTATACAGCACCCCACAGTATGCAGTATAGCACCCTATAGTATACAGCACCCCACAGTATGCAGTATAGCACCCTATAGTATACAGCACCCCACAGTATGCAGTATAGCACCCTATAGTATACAGCACCCCACAGTATACAGTATAGCATCCTATAGTATACAGCACCCCACAGTATGCAGTATAGCACCCTATAGTATACAGCACCCCACAGTATGCAGTATAGCACCCTATAGTATACAGCACCCCACAGTATGCAGTATAGCATCCTATAGTATACAGCACCCCACAGTATGCAGTATAGCACCCTATAGTATACAGCACCCCACAGTATACAGTATAGCACCCTATAGTATACAGCACCCCACAGTATGCAGTATAGCACCCTATAGTATACAGCACCCCACAGTATGCAGTATAGCATCCTATAGTATACAGCACCCCACAGTATACAGTATAACACCCTATAGTATACAGCACCCCACAGTATGCAGTATAACACCCTATAGTATACAGCACCCCACAGTATGCAGTATAGCACCCTATAGTATACAGCACCCCACAGTATGCAGTATAGCACCCTATAGTATACAGCACCCCACAGTATACAGTATAGCACCCTATAGTATACAGCACCCTACAGTATGCAGTATAGCACCCTATAGTATACAGCACCCCACAGTATACAGTATAGCATCCTATAGTATACAGCACCCCACAGTATGCAGTATAGCATCCTATAGTATACAGCACCCCACAGTATGCAGTATAGCACCCTATAGTATACAGCACCCCACAGTATGCAGTATAGCACCCTATAGTATACAGCACCCCACAGTATGCAGTATAGCACCCTATAGTATACAGCACCCCACAGTATACAGTATAGCACCCTATAGTATACAGCACCCCACAGTATGCAGTATAGCACCCTATAGTATACAGCACCCCACAGTATGCAGTATAGCACCCTATAGTATACAGCACCCCACAGTATACAGTATAGCACCCTATAGTATACAGCACCCCACAGTATACAGTATAGCATCCTATAGTATACAGCACCCCACAGTATGCAGTATAGCACCCTATAGTATACAGCACCCCACAGTATGCAGTATAACACCCTATAGTATACAGCACCCCACAGTATACAGTATAGCATCCTATAGTATACAGCACCCCACAGTATGCAGTATAGCATCCTATAGTATACAGCACCCCACAGTATGCAGTATAGCACCCTATAGTATACAGCACCCCACAGTATACAGTATAGCACCCTATAGTATACAGCACCCTACAGTATACAGTATAGCATCCTATAGTATACAGCACCCCACAGTATACAGTATAGCACCCTATAGTATACAGCACCCCACAGTATACAGTATAGCACCCTATAGTATACAGCACCCCACAGTATACAGTATAGCACCCTATAGTATACAGCACCCCACAGTATACAGTATAGCACCCTATAGTATACAGCACCCCACAGTATACAGTATAGCACCCTATAGTATACAGCACCCCACAGTATACAGTATAGCACCCTATAGTATACAGCACCCCACAGTATGCAGTATAGCACCCTATAGTATACAGCACCCCACAGTATACAGTATAGCACCCTATAGTATACAGCACCCCACAGTATACAGTATAGCACCCTATAGTATACAGCACCCCACAGTATACAGTATAGCATCCTATAGTATACAGCACCCCACAGTATACAGTATAGCACCCTATAGTATACAGCACCCCACAGTATACAGTATAGCACCCTATAGTATACAGCACCCCACAGTATGCAGTATAGCACCCTATAGTATACAGCACCCCACAGTATACAGTATAGCACCCTATAGTATACAGCACCCCACAGTATGCAGTATAGCACCCTATAGTATACAGCACCCCACAGTATGCAGTATAGCATCCTATAGTATACAGCACCCCACAGTATACAGTATAGCACCCTATAGTATACAGCACCCCACAGTATGCAGTATAGCACCCTATAGTATACAGCACCCCACAGTATACAGTATAGCACCCTATAGTATACAGCACCCCACAGTATACAGTATAGCACCCTATAGTATACAGCACTCCACAGTATACAGTATAGCATCCTATAGTATACAGCACCCCACAGTATGCAGTATAGCACCCTATAGTATACAGCACCCCACAGTATGCAGTATAGCATCCTATAGTATACAGCACCCCACAGTATACAGTATAGCACCCTATAGTATACAGCACCCCACAGTATGCAGTATAGCACCCTATAGTATACAGCACCCCACAGTATGCAGTATAGCATCCTATAGTATACAGCACCCCACAGTATACAGTATAACACCCTATAGTATACAGCACCCCACAGTATGCAGTATAGCATCCTATAGTATACAGCACCCCACAGTATACAGTATAGCATCCTATAGTATACAGCACCCCACAGTATGCAGTATAGCACCCTATAGTATACAGCACCCCACAGTATGCAGTATAGCACCCTATAGTATACAGCACCCCACAGTATGCAGTATAGCACCCTATAGTATACAGCACCCCACAGTATACAGTATAGCATCCTATAGTATACAGCACCCCACAGTATGCAGTATAGCACCCTATAGTATACAGCACCCCACAGTATGCAGTATAGCACCCTATAGTATACAGCACCCCACAGTATACAGTATAGCACCCTATAGTATACAGCACCCCACAGTATGCAGTATAGCACCCTATAGTATACAGCACCCCACAGTATACAGTATAGCATCCTATAGTATACAGCACCCCACAGTATACAGTATAACACCCTATAGTATACAGCACCCCACAGTATGCAGTATAGCACCCTATAGTATACAGCACCCCACAGTATACAGTATAGCACCCTATAGTATACAGCACCCCACAGTATGCAGTATAGCACCCTATAGTATACAGCACCCCACAGTATGCAGTATAGCACCCTATAGTATACAGCACCCCACAGTATGCAGTATAGCACCCTATAGTATACAGCACCCCACAGTATGCAGTATAGCACCCTATAGTATACAGCACCCCACAGTATACAGTATAGCATCCTATAGTATACAGCACCCCACAGTATGCAGTATAGCATCCTATAGTATACAGCACCCCACAGTATACAGTATAGCATCCTATAGTATACAGCACCCCACAGTATGCAGTATAGCACCCTATAGTATACAGCACCCCACAGTATACAGTATAGCACCCTATAGTATACAGCACCCCACAGTATGCAGTATAGCACCCTATAGTATACAGCACCCCACAGTATACAGTATAGCACCCTATAGTATACAGCACCCCACAGTATGCAGTATAGCACCCTATAGTATACAGCACCCCACAGTATGCAGTATAGCACCCTATAGTATACAGCACCCCACAGTATGCAGTATAGCACCCTATAGTATACAGCACCCCACAGTATACAGTATAGCACCCTATAGTATACAGCACCCCACAGTATGCAGTATAGCACCCTATAGTATACAGCACCCCACAGTATGCAGTATAGCACCCTATAGTATACAGCACCCCACAGTATGCAGTATAGCACCCTATAGTATACAGCACCCCACAGTATGCAGTATAGCACCCTATAGTATACAGCACCCCACAGTATACAGTATAGCACCCTATAGTATACAGCACCCCACAGTATGCAGTATAGCACCCTATAGTATACAGCACCCCACAGTATACAGTATAGCACCCTATAGTATACAGCACCCCACAGTATACAGTATAGCATCCTATAGTATACAGCACCCCACAGTATGCAGTATAGCACCCTATAGTATACAGCACCCCACAGTATGCAGTATAGCATCCTATAGTATACAGCACCCCACAGTATGCAGTATAGCACCCTATAGTATACAGCACCCCACAGTATACAGTATAAGCACCCTATAGTATACAGCACCCCACAGTATGCAGTATAGCACCCTATAGTATACAGCACCCCACAGTATGCAGTATAGCACCCTATAGTATACAGCACCCTACAGTATGCAGTATAGCACCCTATAGTATACAGCACCCCACAGTATACAGTATAGCACCCTATAGTATACAGCACCCCACAGTATGCAGTATAGCACCCTATAGTATACAGCACCCCACAGTATGCAGTATAGCATCCTATAGTATACAGCACCCCACAGTATGCAGTATAGCACCCTATAGTATACAGCACCCCACAGTATGCAGTATAGCACCCTATAGTATACAGCACCCCACAGTATACAGTATAGCACCCTATAGTATACAGCACCCCACAGTATGCAGTATAGCATCCTATAGTATACAGCACCCCACAGTATACAGTATAGCACCTATAGTATACAGCACCCCACAGTATACAGTATAGCACCCTATAGTATACAGCACCCCACAGTATGCAGTATAGCATCCTATAGTATACAGCACCCCACAGTATACAGTATAGCACCCTATAGTATACAGCACCCCACAGTATGCAGTATAGCACCCTATAGTATACAGCACCCCACAGTATACAGTATAGCATCCTATAGTATACAGCACCCCACAGTATACAGTATAACACCCTATAGTATACAGCACCCCACAGTATGCAGTATAGCACCCTATAGTATACAGCACCCCACAGTATACAGTATAGCATCCTATAGTATACAGCACCCCACAGTATACAGTATAGCACCCTATAGTATACAGCACCCCACAGTATGCAGTATAGCACCCTATAGTATACAGCACCCCACAGTATGCAGTATAGCACCCTATAGTATACAGCACCCCACAGTATACAGTATAGCATCCTATAGTATACAGCACCCCACAGTATGCAGTATAGCACCCTATAGTATACAGCACCCCACAGTATGCAGTATAGCACCCTATAGTATACAGCACCCCACAGTATGCAGTATAGCACCCTATAGTATACAGCACCCCACAGTATGCAGTATAGCACCCTATAGTATACAGCACCCCACAGTATACAGTATAAGCACCCTATAGTATACAGCACCCCACAGTATACAGTATAGCACCCTATAGTATACAGCACCCCACAGTATGCAGTATAGCACCCTATAGTATACAGCACCCTACAGTATGCAGTATAGCACCCTATAGTATACAGCACCCCACAGTATGCAGTATAGCACCCTATAGTATACAGCACCCCACAGTATACAGTATAGCATCCTATAGTATACAGCACCCCACAGTATGCAGTATAGCACCCTATAGTATACAGCACTCCACAGTATACAGTATAGCACCCTATAGTATACAGCACCCCACAGTATACAGTATAGCACCCTATAGTATACAGCACCCCACAGTATGCAGTATAGCATCCTATAGTATACAGCACCCCACAGTATACAGTATAGCACCCTATAGTATACAGCACCCCACAGTATACAGTATAGCACCCTATAGTATACAGCACCCCACAGTATACAGTATAGCACCCTATAGTATACAGCACCCCACAGTATACAGTATAGCACCCTATAGTATACAGCACCCCACAGTATGCAGTATAGCACCCTATAGTATACAGCACCCCACAGTATGCAGTATAGCACCCTATAGTATACAGCACCCCACAGTATGCAGTATAGCACCCTATAGTATACAGCACCCCACAGTATATAGTATAACACCCTATAGTATACAGCACCCCATAGTATGCAGAATAGCACCCTATAGTATACAGCACCCCACAGTATGCAGTATAGCACCCTATAGTATACAGCACCCCACAGTATGCAGTATAGCACCTGTAAGAGGGTGCAAGGTACCGTGGTCGATGGCAGGTACGTGTCACCGAGGTTCCTGGCCTCGGTGAGGTAAGAGCCGGATTTTCGTGTGTCAGCAGCAGCTAGTGCTGTTTGACACCTTGTTTTTAGTTTGGCTGCAAAGCCAATCCGGGCCGGCTCTTACTGGGAGTAGGCAAAGAGTTGGGTGGGTGCCTATTCCCCACGGTCCAGGCCGGACTTTATCCAGGCCTTTAAAAGGCAGCCTCCTCAGCAGCTGAGTGTGATTGTCCTGGAGCTGCTGTTAGGCTGTGGAATCACTTGAGTTCGGGAGTGCTGATCCATGCTGTGCTGTGTGGAGTTCTCTGGGCTGGAAGCAAGACCCCAAGCAGGAGGAGTGCAGACGGCCTGGAAGCTGGAGGTCGATCGCCTTGCGGCTGGACTGACAGCCAGGTGCGAACCTGCACCTAAAGCCTCCCAGGTGACTGGAACCTGTTTTGGACTATTTTGTTTTGCTGCACGTTTTCTGATGGGTGTGAATTAACACCAAGTGACTGTTTGCTGTGTATTTGCTACAAGTGTGAATTAAACACTGTTTGCTACACTTTCTGGACTCCGTTTTGCCTCTATACTGCACCCGCACTGCTATCTACCAGAGCGATTCCCCACACACCCTATAGTATACAGCACTCCACAGTATACAGTATAACACCCTATAGTATACAGCACCACTCCTCAGTATGCAGTATAGCATCCTATAGTGTATAGCACCCTATAGTATACAGCACCCCACAGTATGCAGTATAGCACCCTATAGTATACAGCACCCCACAGTATGCAGTATAGCACCCTATAGTATACAGCACCCCACAGTATACAGTATAACACCCTATAGTATACAGCACCCCACAGTATAACACCCTATAGTATACAGCACCCCACAGTATACAGTATAGCATCCTATAGTATACAGCACTCTACAGTATAGCACCCTATAGTATACAGCACTCCACAGTATGCAGTATAGCATCCTATAGTATACAGCACTCCACAGTATACAGTATAGCATCCTATAGTATACAGCACCCCACAGTATACAGTATAACACCCTATAGTATACAGCACCCCACAGTATACAGTATAGCATCCTATAGTATACAGCACCCCACATTATGCAGTATAGCATCCTATAGTATACAGCACCCCACAGTATGCAGTATAGCATCCTATAGTATACAGCACCCCACAGTATGCAGTATAGCACCCTATAGTATACAGCACCCCACAGTATACAGTATAGCACCCTATAGTATACAGCACCCCACAGTATACAGTATAACACCCTATAGTATACAGCACCCCACAGTATAACACTGTTACGGTATAACCCGGTATAGTGAGGGTTAATACTGTTCGGGCGATTCCCCTGGAGAAGAGCACAGCAACCCACAACCGCTGGAATCCACCGAACTGGAATCATACGAAGTCCTCCTTTCCTGGAACAGGCAAGAGAACGTTCTGAAGTAGCACTTCCCCCCAAGTACGAGACGAGGCTCCGTATTAATGGTTAAACAGGAATTCTAACTTTATTGAGGGCTACCTGCCCGGTATTTATGCAGGTCTCCCACCTGGTGGACACTCCCCTAGGGGACCAGAAGGAAGACTGCGACACGGGATACAGCAGCCAATCACACACAATGGGACAATACAGACACCCCCAGCATATCCCTCCCCTCTGCCTGTGATACAATTACCCTACACAGGTTAATGTAATCATCACAGGCAGGAGAATACACAATGTCTTCTGTCCTGGAGACAATCGAGGACTCATTCAATTATCTATCAGGACAAAGGGAAATCGCCAATACACACGTGGGGACAATAGGACAGACATCATTATTCAATATACAATGTCCCACCCTTTACAGTACACACAGACATTTAACATATCCCCAGATGGCTTGGATCTGAGCGCTCAATATATCCAAACAGCACTCAGATGCCACAAACACAGTCAAATCGCCATGGGGTTTAAGTTTAGCATGGGCTGATGAGAGGGCTCATAATCCTGGGGCAAGAGGCTGGCAATCTGTCCCCTCCAAAACCCAGTCGAGAGGTTGGTTTCGCCACAAACACCCTATAGTATACAGCACCCCACAGTATACAGTATAGCATCCTATAGTATACAGCACCAAACAGTATGCAGTATAGCACCCTATAGCAAACAGCACCCCACAGTATACATTATAGCACCCTATAGTATACAGCAATGCACAGTATGCAGTATAGCACCCTATAGTATACAGCACCCCACAGTATGCAGTATAACACCCTATAGTATACAGCACCCCATAGTATATAGTATAACACCCTATAGTATACAGCACCCCACAGTATACAGTATAGCACTCTATAGTATACAGAACTCCACAGTATGCAGTATAGCACCCTATAGTATACAGCACCCCACAGTATACAGTATAAAACCCTCTAGTATACAGCACCCCACAGTATGCAGTATAGCACCCTATAGTATACAGCACCCCACAGTATACAGTATAGCATCCTATAGTATACAGCACCCCACATACAGTATAGCACCCTATAGTATACAGTACCCCACAGTATGCAGTATAGCACCCTATAGTATACAGCACCCCACAGTATGCAGTATAGCACCCTATAGTATACAGCACACCACAGAATGCAGTATAGCACCTTATAGTATACAGCACCCCACAGTATGCAGTATAGCACCTTATAGTATACAGCACCCCACAGTATACAGTATAGCATCCTATAGTATATAGCACTTCACAGTATGCAGTATAGCATCCTATAGTATACAGCACCCCACAGTATACAGTATAACACCCTATAGTATACAGCACCCCACGGTATGCAGTATAGCACCCTATAGTATACAGCACCCCACGGTATGCGGTATAGCACCCTATAGTATACAGCACCCCACAGTATGCAGTATAGCACCCTATAGTATACAGCACCCCACAGTATGCAGTATAGCACCCTCTAGTATACAGCACCCACAGTATACAGTATAGCATCCTATAGTATACAGCACCCCACAGTATACAGTATAACACCCTATAGTTATACAGCACCCCACAGTATGCAGTATAGCATCCTATAGTATACAGCACCCCACAGTATACAGTATAACACCCTATAGTATACAGCACCCCACAGTATGCAGTATAGCACCCTATAGTATACAGCACCCACAGTATGCAGTATAGCACCTATAGTATACAGCACCCCACAGTATACAGTATAGCACCCTATAGTATACAGCACCCCACAGTATACAGTATAGCACCCTATAGTATACAGCACCCCACAGTATGCAGTATAGCACCCTATAGTATACAGCACCCCACAGTATGCAGTATAACACCCTATAGTATACAGCACCCCACAGTATGCAGTATAGCACCCTATAGTATACAGCACCCCACAGTATGCAGTATAGCACCCTATAGTATACAGCACCCCACAGTATGCAGTATAGCACCCTATAGTATACAGCACCCCACAGTATACAGCACCCACAGTATACAGTATAGCACCCTATAGTATACAGCACTCCACAGTATGCAGTATAGCATCCTATAGTATACAGCACCCCACAGTATGCAGTATAGCACCCTATAGTATACAGCACCCCACAGTATGCAGTATAGCACCCTATAGTATACAGCACCCCACAGTATGCAGTATAGCACCCTATAGTATACAGCACCCCACAGTATGCAGTATAGCACCCTATAGTATACAGCACCCCACAGTATACAGTATAGCACCCTATAGTATACAGCACCCCACAGTATGCAGTATAGCACCCTATGGTATACAGCACCCCACAGTATGCAGTATAGCACCCTATAGTATACAGCACCCCACAGTATGCGGTATAGCACCCTATAGTATACAGCACCCCACGGTATGCAGTATAGCACCCTATAGTATACAGCACCCCACAGTATGCAGTATAGCACCCTATAGTATACAGCACCCCACAGTATGCAGTATAGCACCCTATAGTATACAGCACCCCACAGTATGCAGTATAACACCCTATAGTATACAGCACCCCACAGTATGCAGTATAGCACCCTATAGTATACAGCACCCCACAGTATGCAGTATAGCACCCTATAGTATACAGCACCCCACAGTATACAGTATAGCACCCTATAGTATACAGCACCCCACAGTATGCAGTATAGCACCCTATAGTATACAGCACCCCACAGTATGCAGTATAGCACCCTATAGTATACAGCACCCCACGGTATGCAGTATAACGCCCTATAGTATACAGCACCCCACGGTATGCAGTATAGCACCCTATAGTATACAGCACCCCACAGTATGCAGTATAGCACCCTATAGTATACAGCACTCCACAGTATGCAGTATAGCACCCTATAGTATACAGCACCCCACGGTATGCAGTATAGCACCCTATAGTATACAGCACCCCACAGTATACAGTATAACACCCTATAGTATACAGCACCCCACAGTATGCAGTATAGCACTCTATAGTATACAGCACCCCACAGTATGCAGTATAGCACCCTATAGTATACAGCACCCCACAGTATGCAGTATAGCACCCTATAGTATACAGCACCCCACAGTATACAGTATAGCACCCTATAGTATACAGCACCCCACAGTATGCAGTATAGCACCCTATAGTATACAGCACCCCACAGTATGCAGTATAGCATCCTATAGTATACAGCACCCCACAGTATGCAGTATAGCACCCTATAGTATACAGCACCCCACAGTATGCAGTATAGCACCCTATAGTATACAGCACCCCACAGTATGCAGTATAGCATCCTATAGTATACAGCACCCCACGGTATGCAGTATAGCACCCTATAGTATACAGCACCCCACAGTATGCAGTATAGCACCCTATAGTATACAGCACCCCACAGTATGCAGTATAGCATCCTATAGTATACAGCACCTCACGGTATGCAGTATAGCATCCTATAGTATACAGCACCCCACAGTATACAGTATAGCACCCTATAGTATACAGCACCCTACAGTATACAGTATAGCACCCTATAGTATACAGCACCCCACAGTATGCAGTATAGCACCCTATAGTATACAGCACCCCACAGTATGCAGTATAGCACCCTATAGTATACAGCACCCCACAGTATGCAGTATAGCACCCTATAGTATACAGCACCCCACAGTATGCAGTATAGCATCCTATAGTATACAGCACCCCACAGTATGCAGTATAGCACCCTATAGTATACAGCACCCCACAGTATGCAGTATAGCACCCTATAGTATACAGCACTCCACAGTATGCAGTATAGCACCCTATAGTATACAGCACCCCACAGTATACAGTATAGCACCCTATAGTATACAGCACCCCACAGTATGCAGTATAGCACCCTATAGTATACAGCACCCCACAGTATGCAGTATAGCACCCTATGGTATACAGCACCCCACAGTATGCAGTATAGCACCCTATAGTATACAGCACCCCACAGTATGCAGTATAGCACCCTATAGTATACAGCACCCCACAGTATGCAGTATAACACCCTATAGTATACAGCACCCCACGGTATGCAGTATAGCACCCTATAGTATACAGCACCCCACAGTATGCAGTATAGCACCCTATAGTATACAGCACCCCACAGTATGCAGTATAGCACCCTATAGTATACAGCACCCCACAGTATGCAGTATAGCACCCTATAGTATACAGCACCCCACAGTATGCAGTATAGCACCCTATAGTATACAGCACCCCACAGTATGCAGTATAGCACCCTATAGTATACAGCACCCCACAGTATGCAGTATAGCACCCTATAGTATACAGCACCCCACAGTATGCAGTATAGCACCCTATAGTATACAGCACCCCACAGTATGCAGTATAGCACCCTATAGTATACAGCACCCCACAGTATGCAGTATAGCACCCTATAGTATACAGCACCCCACGGTATGCAGTATAGCACCCTATAGTATACAGCACCCCACAGTATGCAGTATAGCACCCTATAGTATACAGCACCCCACGGTATGCAGTATAGCACCCTATAGTATACAGCACCCCACGGTATGCAGTATAGCACCCTATAGTATACAGCACCCCACAGTATGCAGTATAGCACCCTATAGTATACAGCACCCCACAGTATGCAGTATAGCACCCTATAGTATACAGCACCCCACAGTATGCAGTATAGCACCCTATAGTATACAGCACCCCACAGTATGCAGTATAGCACCCTATAGTATACAGCACCCCACAGTATGCAGTATAGCACCCTATAGTATACAGCACCCCACAGTATGCAGTATAGCACCCTATAGTATACAGCACCCCACAGTATACAGTATAACACCCTATAGTATACAGCACCCACAGTATGCAGTATAGCACCCTATAGTATACAGCACCCCACAGTATGCAGTATAGCACCCTATAGTATACAGCACCCCACAGTATGCAGTATAGCACCCTATAGTATACAGCACCCCACAGTATGCAGTATAGCACCCTATAGTATACAGCACCCCACAGTATGCAGTATAGCACCCTATAGTATACAGCACCCCACAGTATGCAGTATAGCACCCTATAGTATACAGCACCCCACAGTATGCAGTATAGCACCCTATAGTATACAGCACCCCACAGTATGCAGTATAGCACCCTATAGTATACAGCACCCCACAGTATGCAGTATAGCACCCTATAGTATACAGCACCCCACAGTATACAGTATAGCACCCTATAGTATACAGCACCCCACAGTATGCAGTATAGCATCCTATAGTATACAGCACCCCACAGTATACAGTATAGCACCCTATAGTATACAGCACCCCACGGTATGCAGTATAGCACCCTATAGTATACAGCACCCCACAGTATACAGTATAGCATCCTATAGTATACAGCACCCCACAGTATGCAGTATAGCACCCTATAGTATACAGCACCCCACAGTATGCAGTATAGCACCCTATAGTATACAGCACCCCACAGTATGCAGTATAGCACCCTATAGTATACAGCACCCCACAGTATACAGTATAGCACCCTATAGTATACAGCACCCCACAGTATGCAGTATAGCACCCTATAGTATACAGCACCCCACAGTATGCAGTATAGCATCCTATAGTATACAGCACCCCACAGTATGCAGTATAGCACCCTATAGTATACAGCACCCCACGGTATGCAGTATAGCACCCTATAGTATACAGCACCCCACAGTATGCAGTATAGCATCCTATAGTATACAGCACCCCACAGTATGCAGTATAGCATCCTATAGTATACAGCACCCCACAGTATGCAGTATAGCATCCTATAGTATACAGCACCCCACGGTATGCAGTATAGCACCTATAGTATACAGCACCCCACAGTATGCAGTATAGCACCCTATAGTATACAGCACCCACAGTATGCAGTATAGCACCCTATAGTATACAGCACCCCACAGTATGCAGTATAGCACCCTATAGTATACAGCACCCCACAGTATGCAGTATAGCATCCTATAGTATACAGCACCCCACAGTATGCAGTATAGCACCCTATAGTATACAGCACCCCACAGTATGCAGTATAGCACCCTATAGTATACAGCACTCCACAGTATACAGTATAGCACCCTATAGTATACAGCACCCCACAGTATGCAGTATAGCATCCTATAGTATACAGCACCCCACGGTATACAGTATAGCACCCTATAGTATACAGCACTCCACAGTATGCAGTATAGCACCCTATAGTATACAGCACCCCACAGTATGCAGTATAACACCCTATAGTATACAGCACCCCACAGTATGCAGTATAGCACCCTATAGTATACAGCACCCCACAGTATGCAGTATAGCACCCTATAGTATACAGCACCCCACAGTATGCAGTATAGCACCCTATAGTATACAGCACCCCACAGTATGCAGTATAGCACCCTATAGTATACAGCACCCCACAGTATGCAGTATAGCACCCTATAGTATACAGCACCCCACAGTATGCAGTATAGCATCCTATAGTATACAGCACCCCACAGTATACAGTATAGCACCCTATAGTATACAGCACTCCACAGTATGCAGTATAGCACCCTATAGTATACAGCACCCCACAGTATGCAGTATAGCACCCTATAGTATACAGCACCCCACAGTATGCAGTATAGCACCCTATAGTATACAGCACCCCACAGTATGCAGTATAACACCCTATAGTATACAGCACCCCACAGTATGCAGTATAGCATCCTATAGTATACAGCACCCCACAGTATGCAGTATAGCACCCTATAGTATACAGCACCCCACAGTATGCAGTATAGCATCCTATAGTATACAGCACCCCACAGTATGCAGTATAGCACCCTATAGTATACAGCACTCCACAGTATGCAGTATAGCACCCTATAGTATACAGCACCCCACAGTATGCAGTATAGCACCCTATAGTATACAGCACCCCACAGTATGCAGTATAGCACCCTATAGTATACAGCACCCCACAGTATGCAGTATAGCACCCTATAGTATACAGCACCCCACAGTATGCAGTATAGCACCCTATAGTATACAGCACCCCACAGTATGCAGTATAGCACCCTATAGTATACAGCACCCCACAGTATGCAGTATAGCACCCTATAGTATACAGCACCCCACAGTATACAGTATAACACCCTATAGTATACAGCACCCCACAGTATGCAGTATAGCATCCTATAGTATACAGCACCCCACAGTATGCAGTATAGCACCCTATAGTATACAGCACCCCACAGTATGCAGTATAGCATCCTATAGTATACAGCACCCACAGTATACAGTATAGCACCCTATAGTATACAGCACCCCACAGTATGCAGTATAGCACCCTATAGTATACAGCACCCCACAGTATGCAGTATAGCACCCTATAGTATACAGCACCCCACAGTATGCAGTATAGCACCCTATAGTATACAGCACCCCACAGTATGCAGTATAGCACCCTATAGTATACAGCACCCCACAGTATGCAGTATAGCACCCTATAGTATACAGCACCCCACAGTATACAGTATAACACCCTATAGTATACAGCACCCCACAGTATGCAGTATAGCACCCTATAGTATACAGCACCCCACGGTATACAGTATAGCATCCTATAGTATACAGCACCCCACAGTATGCAGTATAGCACCCTATAGTATACAGCACCCCACGGTATGCAGTATAGCACCCTATAGTATACAGCACCCCACAGTATGCAGTATAGCACCCTATAGTATACAGCACCCCACGGTATGCAGTATAACACCCTATAGTATACAGCACCCCACAGTATACAGTATAGCACCCTATAGTATACAGCACCCACAGTATACAGTATAGCACCCTATAGTATACAGCACCCCACAGTATGCAGTATAGCATCCTATAGTATACAGCACCCCACAGTATGCAGTATAGCACCCTATAGTATACAGCACCCCACAGTATGCAGTATAGCACCTAGTATACAGCACCCTATAGTATGCAGCACCCCACAGTATACAGTATAGCATCCTATAGTATACAGCACCCCACAGTATGCAGTATAGCATCCTATAGTATACAGCACCCCACAGTATGCAGTATGGCATCCTATAGTATACAGCACCCCACGGTATACAGTATAGCACCCTATAGTATACAGCACCCCACAGTATGCAGTATAGCATCCTATAGTATACAGCACCCCACAGTATGCAGTATAGCACCTATAGTATACAGCACCCACGGTATGCAGTATAGCACCCTATAGTATACAGCACCCCACAGTATACAGTATAACACCCTATAGTATACAGCACCCCACAGTATGCAGTATAACACCCTCTAGTATACAGCACCCCACAGTATGCAGTATAACACCCTATAGTATACAGCACTCCACAGTATACAGTATAGCACCTTATAGTATACAGCACCCCACAGTATACAGTATAGCACCCTATAGTATACAACACCCCACAGTATACAGTATAGCACCTTATAGTATACAGCACTTCACAGTATGCAGTATAGCATCCTATAGTATACAGCACCCCACAGTATACAGTTTAGCACCCTATAGTATACAGCACTCCACAGTATACAGTATAGCATCCTATAGTATACAGCACCCCACAGTATACAGTATAACACCCTCTATTATACAGCACCCCACAGTATGTAGTAGGGGTGGGCGATATGGCCTAAAATCTATATTGCGATATAATTTTAAGCATGTGCGATATGCGATATATATCGCGATATATTATTTTCTATATTTTTTGGGGGGTGTTTAAACTTTTTTTTTTTAATAACCATTAGCCTCCTTAAAGGCTAGAACCCTTGTCATATTCACCCTAATAGACATCTATTAGGGTGAATAGGACGTTACACTCTCCCTGCTGCCCTGTATATAGTACACACAGCAGCAGGGAGCTGACCATGCAGCCAGCCTCTGATCACCCCCTCCCCAGCCTCTCATGTGCCCCCGCAGCCTCTGATCAGCCCCCAGCCTCTGATCAGCCCCCCAGCCTCTGATCAGCCCCCAGCCTCTGATCAGCCCCCAGCCTCTGATCAGCCCAGCCTCTGTGCAGCCTCTGATCAGCCCCCAGCCTCTGATCAGCCCCCAGCCTCTGATCAGCCCCCAGCCTCTGATCAGCCCCCAGCCTCTGATCAGCCCCCAGCCTCTGATCAGCCCCCAGCCTCTGATCAGCCCCCAGCCTCTGATCAGCCCCCAGCCTCTCATGTGCCTCCCAACCTCTTATGTGCCCAGCCTCTCCCTCTTATCAGCCCACCCAGCCTCTGATCAGCCTGATCTGATCATTGGTGGCAGTGGCCACAGGGTCTCCCCCCCCATCATTGGTGGCAGTGGGCAGTGCGCCCCCTCCCTCCCAGTATTAATCAATGGTGGTGGTGGTGGCCCCCTTCCGACTACCCCCACGTGCGCGGTGGCCGCTCCTTCTTCTCTGTGCGGCGCATTGCTAATGCTTATAGATCGCCGCACAGATCTATGAGTAGAAGGAGCGCCGGCGGCCACCGGCTCCTTCTTCTGTCTGTGCGGCGCATTGCTAATGCTTATAGCATTAGCAATGCGCCTGACAGATCTATGAAGGAGGAGCGCCCGGCGGCCACCGCGCACGTAAGTATAATGCTGCTCACTTACATACCATGGCAGCCAGGACTTCAGTAGCGTCCTGGCTGCCATGGTAACCGATCGGAGCCCCAGCATTACACTGCTGGGACTCCGATCGGAACTGCCGCTCAAGGTCATATCGCGGTCCGGCGATATAGGCGATATGCACAAAATCCATATCGTGGCACAAATTTATATCGCATATCGCCTATATCGCCTATACCGTCCACCCCTAGTATGTAGGATAACACCCTATAGTATACAGCACCCCACAGTATGCAGAATAGCACCCTAAAGTATACAGCACCCCACAGTATGCAGTATAGCATCCTATAGTATACAGCACCCTACAGTATAACGTATAGCATCCTATAGTATACAGCACTCCACAGTATAGCACCCTATAGTATTCAGCACCCCACAGTATAACATCCTATAGTATACAGCACCCCACATTATGCAGAATAGCACCCTAAAGTATTCAGCACCCCACAGTATACAG
Source organism: Bufotes viridis (assembly GCA_033119425.1). Classification (NCBI taxonomy): domain Eukaryota; kingdom Metazoa; phylum Chordata; class Amphibia; order Anura; family Bufonidae; genus Bufotes; species Bufotes viridis. The sequence continues at coordinate 285,744,415 of CM065594.1, forward strand.
TATAGCACCCTATAGTATACAGCACCCCACAGTATGCAGTATAGCACCCTATAGTATTCAGCACCCCACAGTATACAGTATAGCATCCTATAGTATACAGCACCCCACAGTATGCAGTATAACACCCTATAGTATTCAGCACCCCACAGTATACAGTATAGCATGCTATAGTATACAGCACCCCACAGTATGCAGTATAGCACCCTATAGTATACAGCACCCCACAGTATGCAGTATAGCACCCTATAGTATACAGCACCCCACAGTATGCAGTATAGCACCCTATAGTATACAGCACCCCACAGTATACAGTATAACACCCTATAGTATACAGCACCCCACAGTATGCAGTATAGCACTCCTATAGTATACAGCACCCCACAGTATACAGTATAGCACCCTATAGTATACAGCACCCCACAGTATGCAGTATAGCATCCTATAGTATACAGCACCCCACAGTATACAGTATAGCACCCTATAGTATACAGCACCTCACAGTATACAGTATAGCACCCTATAGTATACAGCACCCCACAGTATGCAGTATAGCACCCTATAGTATACAGCACCCCACAGTATGCAGTATAGCACCCTATAGTATACAGCACCCCACAGTATGCAGTATAGCACCCTATAGTATACAGCACCCCACAGTATACAGTATAGCACCCTATAGTATACAGCACCCCACAGTATACAGTATAACATCCTCTAGTATACAGCACCCCACAGTATACAGTATAACACCCTATAGTATACAGCACCCCACAGTATACAGTATAGCACCCTATAGTATACAGCACCCTACAGTATAACGTATAGCATCCTATAGTATACAGCACTCCACAGTATAACACCCTATAGTATACAGCACTCCACAGTATGCAGTATAGCATCCTATAGTATACAGCACCCCACAGTATGCAGTATAGCACCTTATAGTATACAGCACCCCACAGTATGCAGTATAGCACCCTATAGTATACAGCACTCCACAGAATGCAGTATAGCATCCTATAGTATACAGCACAACACCCTATAGTATACAGCACCCCACAGTATACAGTATAGCATCCTATAGTATACAGCACCCCACATTATGCAGTATTGCATCCTATAGTATACAGCACCCCACAGTATGCAGTATAGCATCCTATAGTATACAGCACCCCACAGTATACAGTATAGCACTCTATAATATACAGCACCCCACAGTATACAGTATAGCATCCTAAAGTATACAGCACCCCACAGTATACAGTATAGCATCCTATAGTATACAGCACCCCACAGTATACAGTATGGCATCCTATAGTATACAGCACTCCACAGTATAGCATCCTATAGCATACAGCACCCCACAGTATGCAGTATAACACCCTATAGTATACAGCACCCCACAGTATGCAGTATAGCACCCTATAGTATACAGCACCCCACAGTATACAGTATAGCACCCTATAGTATACAACACCCCACAGTATACAGTATAGCACCTTATAGTATACAGCACTTCACAGTATGCAGTATAGCATCCTATAGTATACAGCACCCCACAGTATACAGTTTAGCACCCTATAGTATACAGCACCCCACAGTATGCAGTATAGCATCCTATAGTATACAGCACCCCACAGTATACAGTATAACACCCTATAGTATAAAGCACCCCACAGTATACAGTATAGCATCCTATAGTATACAGCACCCCACAGTATACAGTATAACACCCTCTATTATACAGCACCCCACAGTATGTAGGATAACACCCTATAGTATACAGCACCCCACAGTATGCAGAATAGCACCCTAAAGTATACAGCACCCCACAGTATGCAGTATAGCATCCTATAGTATACAGCACCCCACAGTATACAGTATAGCACCCTATAGTATACAGCACCCCACAGTATACAGTATAGCACCCTATAGTATACAGCACCCCACAGTATACAGTATAGCATCCTATAGTATACAGCACCCCACAGTATACAGTATAGCACCCTATAGTATACAGCACCCCACAGTATACAGTATAGCACCCTATAGTATACAGCACCCCACAGTATGCAGTATAGCACCCTATAGTATACAGCACCCTACAGTATACAGTATAGCACCCTATAGTATACAGCACTCCACAGTATGCAGTATAGCACCCTATAGTATACAGCACCCCACAGTATACAGTATAGCACCCTATAGTATACAGCACTCCACAGTATACAGTATAGCATCCTATAGTATACAGCACCCCACAGTATGCAGTATAGCACCCTATAGTATACAGCACCCCACAGTATACAGTATAGCACCCTATAGTATACAGCACCCCACAGTATACAGTATAACACCCTATAGTATTCAGCACCCCACAGTATACAGTATAGCATGCTATAGTATACAGCACCCCACAGTATGCAGTATAGCACCCTATAGTATACAGCACCCCACAGTATGCAGTATAGCACCCTATAGTATAGAGCACCCCATAGTATGCAGTATAGCACCCTATAGTATACAGCACCCCACAGTATGCAGTACAGCACCCTATAGTATACAGCACTCCACAGTATACACTATACCATCCTATAGTATACAGCAACCCCCAGTATGAACTATAGCACCTTATAGTATACAGCACCCCACAGTATACAGTATAACACCCTATAGTATTCAGCACCCCACAGTATACAGTATAGCATGCTATATTATACAGCACCCCACAGTATGCAGTATAGCACCCTATAGTATACAGCACTCCACAGTATGCAGTACAGCACCCTATAGTATACAGCACCCCACAGTATACAGTATAGCATCCTATAGTATACAGCACCCCACAGTATACAGTATAACACCCTATAGTATACAGCACCCCACAGTATACAGTATAGCACCCTATAGTATACAGCACTCCACAGTATACAGTATAACACCCTATAGAATACAGCACCCCACAGTATGCAGTATAGCACCCTATAGTATACAGCACCCCACAGTATACAGTATAACACTCTATAGTATACAGCACCCTACAGTATACAGTATAACACCCTATAGAATACAGCACCCCACAGTATGCAGTAAAGCATCCTATAGTATACAGTACCCCACAGTATACAGTATAGCACCCTATAGTATACAGCACCCCACAGTATACAGTATAACTCCTATAGTATACAGCACCCCACAGTATGCAGTATAGCACCCTATAGTATACAGCACCCCACAATATACAGTATATCACCCTATAGTATACAGCAACCCACTGTATGCAGCATAGCATCCTATAGTATACAGCACCCCACAGTATGCAGTATAGCACCCTATAGTATACAGCACCCCACAGTATGCAGTATAGCATCCTATAGTATACAGCACCCCACAGTATGCAGTATAGTACCCTATAGTATACAGCACCCCACAGTATGCAGCCAAACAAAACTCAATATTTATTGCCTTGATTCTGTAGTTTATAGAAACATCCCGAGCATGGTCGTAAACTACTGTACGGGCACACATCAGGGCGTAGAGGGAAAGGAGCGCCATGTGGTTTTTGGTAGGAAGATTTTGCTGGACTGGTTTTTAGACACTATGTCCCATTTGAAGCCCCCCTAATGCACCCCTAGAGTAGAAACTCCAAAAAACTGACTCCATTTAAGAAAGTACACCCCTCAAGGTATTTAAAACTGATTTTACAAACTTTGTTAACCCTTTAGGTGTTCCACAAGAGTTAATGGCAAATGGAGATATAATTTCAGATTTTAAATTTTTGGGCAAATTTTCGATTTCAACCAATTTTTTCCAGTAACAAAGCAAGGGTTAGCAGACAAACAAAACTCTATATTAATTGCCCTGATTCTGTAGTTTCCAGAAACACCCCATATGTGGTCGTAAACTACTGTATCGCAAAATGGCAGAGCACAGAAAAAAGGAACGCCATACGGTTTTTGGAAGGCGGATTTTACTGGACTGGTTTTTAGACACCATGTCCCATTTGATGCCCCCATGATGCACCCTAGAGTACAAACTCCAAAAAAGTGACCCTCATTTTGGAAACTACAGGATAAGGTGGCAGTTTTGTTGGTACTATTTTAGGGTAAATATGATTTTTGGTTGCTCTATACTACACTTTTTTGGAGGCAAGGTAACAAGAAATTCTGAAATTTCACATCAGTTTGCCAATAACTCTTATGGAACACCGAAAGGGTTAACAAAGTTTGTAATATCAGTTTTGAATACCTTGAGGGGTGTCCTTTCTTAGATGCAGTCACTTTTATCGGGTTTTTTACTCCAGGGTTGCATCGGGGGTTCGGGCGGCTTCAAATGGGACATGGTGTCAAAAAACCAGTCCAGCAAAATCCGCCTTCCAAAAACCATATGGCGTTCCCTTCCTTCTGAGCCCTGCCGTTTGCCCATACAGTAGTTTACGACCACATATGGGGTGTTTCTGCAAACTACAGAATCAGGGTAATAAATATTGACTTTTGTTTGGCTGTTAACCCTTGATTTGTTACTGGAAAAATGGATTAAAATGGAATATTTGAAAAAAATAGCTGTTTTGGGATCTTTTTATTTTTTTGTTATTTACATCGTTGATCTGACAGGTTAGATCGTGTGCCATTTCTATAGAGCAGGTTGTTATGGACGCGACAATACCAAATATGACTACTTTTTGTGAATTGTTGTTTCAGTTTTTCATAATAAAGCATGTTTGAAAAAAATGATTTTTTAGTGTCTCCACATTCTGAAAGCCATATTTTTATTTTTTGGGCGACAGTTATGTAGGGGCTCACTTTTTGCGGGATGAGATGGCGGTTTTATTGACACTATATTGGGTGGCATATGACATTTTGGTCGCTTGCTATTACACTTTTTGTGATGCAAGGTGACAAAAATGGCTTTTGACACCGTATTTATATAATTTTTTCTGCTTTGTTCACCTGAGGGGTTAGTTCAAGTGTTATTTTTATAGAGCAGGTTGTTAAGGATGCGGCGATACCTAATATGTATACTTTTTATTTATGTATTTAAGTTTTACACAATATCATTTTTAAAACAAAAAAAATCATGTTTTAATGTCTCCATATTTTCTTTTTTTTTTGGGCTATTGTACTATGTAGGGTATCATTTTTTGTGGGATGAGATGACGGATTGATTGGCACTATTTTGGGGTTCATATACATTTTTGATCTCTTGCTATTACACTTTTTGTGATGTGACAAAAAAATTTTTTTCTTTTACACTGTTTGTATTTAATTTTTTTACGTTTTTTACCTGAGGGGTTAGATCATGGGATATTTTTATAGAGCATAATAAAAAAACATAATCATGTTTTAATGTTTTCATAGTCTGAGAGCCATATTTTTTTATTTTTTTGGGCGATTGTCCAATGTAGAGGCTCATTTTTTGCGGGATGAGATGGTGGTTTGATTGATACTATTTTGGAAGGCATACGCCTTTTTGATCGCTTTGTATTACACTTTTGTGATGTTAGGTGACAAAAAATGGCTTTTTTACACCATTTTTTTATGGTGTTCACCTGAGGGGTTAGTTCATGTGATATTTTTATAGAGCAGGTTTTTACGGGCACGGCAATACATAATATGTGTAGTGTATTTTATTTCTTTATTTTTATTTAGTGATAAATGTTTTTTTTTTTTTCTTTTTACATATTTTTTTATCCAGACCCACTTGGTTCTTTAAGATCCAGTGGGTCTGAGGTCTATATGATACAGTACACTGTATATATGTACATATAGTGTACTGTACTGTATTTTTTACTTTAGACTTCGTCTGATCACCGCCTTTAGCAGAAGTCAGATCAGACTTGCCATTACCATGGCAAGCAGGATGCCTCTGAAGGCTACAGATGCCAGCCGTTTTTAGCAGAGTGTCAGCAATGTGCAAATCAGGCAAAATCAGGTGAGGTTTGTAAAAAGCTGTCAGACGTCGGACGGTACATGCAGATTTCTCAATATTCTGTCTGTGGTGGGATCGGGTCAGATGCCTTCTATCTCTGGATGCGGAGAAGGCGTTCGATCGAGTACATTGGGGTTATCTATCAGCGGTACTTCGTCGCTTTGAATTTCCCCCTGTGCTATAGAAATCCATTATGCCCTTGTACACTTGCCCTACAGCAAGAGTATCCACATCTGGCTCCTTCTCTCAGCCATTCCACATAGCGAATGGTACGCGGCAAGCGCTTCGATCTGTGCCTCTGCTCCAAACCTTGCCATTATCTTGCGAAATGCAGACACATTAAAGTCAATGGGTCCACGTCTGTGATATAGAGTGCACATGGTTGGTGCCTGTATATTGAAGACCTGCTGTTTTTCATCCACAAAACAGGCCATACGACCATGTGCATGAGTCCTAAAAAAACGTATGTGATGGAATAAAGCCAATTAGTGACCACCATAAAAACACATAGAGGAGGTCACTAACGGGCTAAACAAGAAGATGGCTTCTCTCGTGTTTAACAAGAACTGATTTCTGTTTAAAACATTTATCACATTCTGAACATGAAAATGGCTTCTCTCCTGTTGAATTCTCTGATGTTTAACACCTTACCCTGGGTTCAGACCTGAGCGTTCTAAAAACGCGCGTTTTACGCGCGTTTTTGTCGCGCGTATTTCAGCGCGTTTTTGCAAATAGGAAACGCGCGTAAAGCGCGTTCTTGTGATTGACTACTGTGGTGTCAATCACAAAACGCTGCGTCAAACGCCCCAAAAGAAGCTCAAGTACTTGTTTATGCGTTAGGCGTTTTACAGCGCGTTCAAGCGCGCTGTAAAACGCTCAAGTGTGAACCACTCCCATAGGGATGCATTGGTTTTAATCTGTTGAGCGTTTTACAGCGCGTTTGAACGCGCTGTAAAACGCTCAGGTGTGAACCTAGGGTTAAGGACACGGCCCTATTTCACCTTAAGGACCAGGCCATTTTTTGCAAATCTGAACAGTGTCACTTTATGTGCGAAAACTTTAAAACGCTTTTACTTATCCTGGCCATTCTGAGACTGTTTTTTCGTCACATATTGTACTTCATGACACTGGTAAAATGGAGTAAAAAAATTTAGTTTTATTTATTAAAAAAAATACCAAATTTGCCAACAATTTGGAAAAATTTGCAAATTTTCAAGTTTCAATTTCTCTACTTCTGTAATACATAGTAATACCTCCAAAAATAGTTATTACTTTACATTCCCCATATGTCTACTTTATGTTTGGATCATTTTGGGTATGCTATTTTATTTTTTTGGGGACCTTACAAGGCTTAGATTAGGTTTAGAAGTAAATCTTGAAATTTTTCAGAAATTTTCCAAAACCCACATTTAAAGGACCAGTTCGGGTCTGAAGTCACTTTGTGAGGCTTACATAAAAAAAAATCAACCAAAAATGACCCCATTCTAGAAACTACATCCCCTTACCATGGCAAGCAGGACGCTTGTGAAGGCGAAATGTTGCCATGCTAACCATCACCCGCTGCCAGAACAGAGCAGCGGATAATGGGGAAGGAGGGGAGCCCCCTTCCTCTGTGATCCCATCCTGTCAGGTGACTGCAAGGGCACAGAAGCACCCAATCGGAGCTCCCTCCCTGTTAACCCCTTGCATACAGCGGTCTGTATGGACCGCGGCATGGAAGGGATTAAACAGCTGACATCACAGCACAGATGTCAGCCGTTTATACCAGAGTGTCAGGAATGTGCTGACACTCTGCTATACCCACTAGGCCACCATGGATGGAATATTAGAGAGGAGGCGGGCAGGGGATTGCAGGGGGGGGGGTTAAAAATCAAAATTAACCTGCGGTTTGCAGCAATCGCCCATACGGGGGGGGGGGGGGTGTCACAGGACACCCCTCGGCATTGTAACAAGGTACCTGCTAAATGATTTGAGCAGGTACCTTGTGCTGATCACCGCCGGCCGGGCAGCGGTGATCGGTAGTACACATGACGTACCGGTACGTCATGTGTCTGTGTCCTTAACCACCTCAGCCCCCGTAGCTTAAACACCCTTAATGACCAGGGCACTTTTTACAATTCCGCACTACACTACTTTCACCGTTTATTGCTCCGTCATGCAACTTACCACCCAAATGAATTTTACCTCCTTTTTTTCTCACTAATAGAGCTTTCATTTGGTGGTATTGCATTGCTGCTGACATTTTTACTTTTTTTGATATTAATCAAAAATGACCGAAATTTTAGAAAAAAAATGTCATTTTTCAAATGAAACTACATTTCTATATAAATTTTTCTCTAAATTTATTATTCTACATGTCTTTGATAAAAAAATGCAATAAGTGTATATTTATTGGTTTGGGTAAAAGTTATAGCGTTTACAAACTATGGTGCAAAAAAATTAATTTACGCACTTTGACTTTCTCAGCACCTGTCATGTTTCCTGAAGTACTACAATGCCCAGACAGTAGAAACACCCCACAAATGACCCCATTTCAGAAAGTAGACACCCTAAGGCAGGCATGCTCAACCTGCGGCCCTCCAGCTGTTGTAAAACTACAACTCCCACCATGCCCTGCTGTAGGCTGATAGCTGTAAGCTGTTCGGGCATGCTGGGAGTTGTAGTTTTGCAACAGCTGGAGGGCCGCAGGTTGAGCATGCCTGCCCTAAGGTATTCACTGAGGGGCATAGTGAGTTCATGGAAGTTTTTATTTTTTGTCACAAGTTAGCGGAAATAGAATTTTTTTTTTCTTACAAAGTCTCATATTCCACCAACTTGTAACATAAAATAAAATTTTACATGAACTCACCATACCCCTCACGGAATACCTTGGGGTGTCTACTTTCTAAAATGGGGTCACTTTTGGGGTATTTATACTGCCCTGGCATTTTAGGGGCCCCTAAAGCGTGAGAATTAGTTTGGAATCCAAATGCGTAAAAATGCCCTGTGAAATCCTAAAGGAACTCATTGGAATTAGGGCCCCTTTGTGCATCTTGGCTGCAAAAAAGTGTCACTCATGTGGAATCGCTGTACTCGGGAGAAGTAGGGCAATGTGTTTTTGGGTGTATTTTTACATATACCCATACTGTGTGTGAAAAATATCTCGGTAAATGACAACTTTTTCAATTTTTTTATACAAAGTTGTCATTTACAGAGATATTTCTCTCACCCAGCATGGGTATATGTAAAAATACACCCCAAAACACATTGCCCTACTTCTCCTGAGTACGGCGATACCACATGAGTGACACTTTTTTGCAGCCAAGATGCGCAAAGGGGCCCTAATTCCAATGAGTACCATTAGGATTTCACAGGGCATTTTTACGCATTTTTCTTCTCACGCTTTAGGGACCCCTAAAATGCCAGGGCAGTATAAATACCCCACAAGTGACCCCATTTTAGAAAGTAGACACCCCAAGTTCATAGAAGATATTTTTTTGGCACAAGTTAGTGGAAATTGACAGTTTTTTTTTCCTCCTCACAAAGTCTCCCTTTCCGCTAACTCGTGACAAAAAGTTAAATCTTTCATGGACTCAATATGCTCCTCAGTGAATACCTTGGGGTGTCTTCTTTCCAAAATGCGGTCACATGTGGGGTTTTTGTACTGCCCTGGCATTTGAGGGTCTCCCCAATCATTACATGTATGACCAGCATTAGGAGTTTCTGCTATTCTCCTTATATTGAGCATACGGGTAATGAGATTTTTCTTTTCCGTTCAGCCTCTGGGCTGAAAGAAAAAATGAACGGCACAGATTTCTTCATTCTCATTGATCAATGTGGATGAAAAAATCTCTGACAAAAAATGTGCAAAAAAAAAAAAAAAAAGAAGGGAAAGGCGTCTGCCAGGACATAGAAGCTCCCCCCAACATCCAAACCCACTCAGCTCGTATGCCCTGGCAAAGCCGATTTCTCCATTCACATCAATCGATGTGGATGAAAAAATCATTGCCGGGATTTTTTATTTTTTTTTATATACAAAGTGTTTGCCAAAGCATATGAACACCTCCCCTCAGCAAACGAATCTTTTTTACTGCAGAGGAGAAATCTTGTCTTGCAGCGCCGCATACACCAACTTTTGTGTAATCTGATAGCAGTGCAATGCTTCTGTCAGAATGCACATCAGTGCTGCAGCTGGTTGATCGCTTGGTCCACCTAGAAGGTAAAAAACAAACAAAAAAAACAAAAAAACAGACAGCAATGCAATAAATTTATTAACATTAACTTTATATAACATTAGAAACAGAACATTAACTTTTTTGCTTACCTCTGATTTATTTTATTTTTTTACCTTTAGAGGACAAACCTCTCCTCCCCCATGGGAAAATGTGCAAAGCGTAAATCGACCAGATTATGCACTTTGTCCCAGGTGAAAGGAGAGGTTGTCAGCAACTCTGTGTAAAAGGGCCCTAAGACCCCTGTGTGCCTGTCATGTGTCACGCAATCCATATACTAATATACCTGTGTGTGGTACTTCCGGAAACACTCCCCTAGACATAGGGCAGGGTGGTCTGGGCAGTCAGGACAGAAATAGCGGGTGTCACGCCTTATTCCACTCCTGCTACAGACACGATCTTTTTCGGGGTGATGCTTGGTTTGAGGTACCAGCAACGACACTGGGGAAATGTTGCTCGTGTAGACGGCTCATTACACTGGTGGTCGTGGTCACGGAACCTCCTGAATACAGGAGGTTCTCGATGATCTCTTCCTGAAATTTGAGAAAGGATCCTGTCGTCCCAGCCTTACTGTAGAGAACAAAACTATTGTACACAGCCAATTGAATTAGGTATACAGACACCTTCTTATACCAATGTCTGGTCTTGCGGGAGAGTAAATAAGGAGCCAACATCTGGTCATTGAAGTCCATCCCTCCCATGAGCAAATTATAGTCGTGGACCGAGAGGGGCTTTTCAACGACACTGGTTGCCCGTTTAATTTGTATTGTCGTGTCTGCGTGAATGGAGGAGAGCATGTAAACGTCACGCTTGTCTCTCCATTTCACCGCGAGCAGTTCTTTGTTACACAAGGCAGCCCTCTCCCCCCTTACAAGACGGGTGGTAACGAGCCGTTAAGGAAGCCCCGGCGACTAGGTCACGCGGTGCCACAGCAGCCAATCTGTTCTAGAAACAAATGCCTGAAGAGGGCCACACTTGTGTAGAAATTGTCCACATAAAGGTGGTACCCCTTGCCAAATAAGGGTGACAATAAGTCCCAGACTGTCTTCCCACTGCCCCCCAGGTAGTCAGGGCAACCCACCGGCTCCAGGGTCTGATCTTTACCCTCATAGACACGAAATTTGTACGTATAGCCTGTGGACCTTTCACAGAGCTCATACAATTTGACCCCATACCGGGCGCGCTTGCTTGGGATGTACTGTTTGAAGCCAAGGCGCCCGGTAAAATGTATTAGGGACTCGTCTATGCAGATGTTTTGCTCAGGGGTATACAAATCTGCAAATTTGGTGTTAAAGTGGTCTATGAGGGGCCGAATTTTGTGGAGCCGGTCAAAAGCTGGTTGGCCTCTGGGACAGGAGGTGGTGTTATCAGTAAAGTGCAGGAAACGCAGGATGGTCTCAAATCGTGTCCTGGACATGGCAGCAGAGTACATGGGCATGTGATGAATTGGGTTTGTGGACCAATATGACCGCAATTCATGCTTTTTTGTCAGGCCCATGTTGAGGAGAAGGCCCAGAAAAGTCTTAAATTCGGAAACGTAGACGGGTTTCCACCGGAAAGACTGGGCATAAAAGCTTCCCGGGTTGGCAGCCATAAATTGAGTGGCATAAAGGTTTGTTTCTGCCACGACTAAGTCAAAGAGCTCTGCAGTGAAGAACAGCTCAAAAAACCCCAGTGCCGATCCGATCTGTGCTGTCTCAACCAGAACTCCTGACTGGGTGGTGAAAGGGGGAACTAATGGTGCGGCTGAAGATGGGGGCTACCAATCAGGGTTTGCCAGCACCTCAGGGACTCTAGGGGCTCTACGGGCCTGTCTGTGCGGTGGCTGCGACGGGTGAACTACTGCATGTGCCACCGTACCAGCTTCAACTGCCCTTCTGGTGCTCGCCACTTCACCATGTTCTACGGCAGTGCTGGTACTAGGTCCAGGATGGGCTGCGCTGCTGGTGTATGCCTCACCACGTAATCCGACAGCGCCAGCCCCACTCTGCTGCCCTTGAAGCGGATCCTGCGCAACCTGTGGTCTAGCAACACGGGGCCGGGTACACCTAGTGCTATCAGGGACCTCAACCTCATCGTCCGAACTTTGGGTCAGACTGCCACTGTTTTCTACAGGTTCATATTCTGACACGCTGGATTAGTCAGATGAGGGTTCCCATTCCTCATCCGACTGGGTCAGAAGCCTGTAGGCCTCTTCAGAAGAATACCCCTTCCTTGCCATTTGGTCAACTAAATTTAGGGGGTATTCCCTGAGACTACCCAAGAAAAAAAGCAAGCCTGTCTTACAAATGGGAGGCTAGCGAAGTACAGGAAGGCGCTGCGATTGATAAAAAATATCAAAACTGATTTTTTTTATCGCCGCAGCACTTGTGTAGTGATAAAAAAAAAAAAAAAAATTTATCAATGCGACGGGGCGGGCGAACGCACGTGTGGGCGACCGATCAGGCCTGATCGGGCAAACACTGCGTTTTGGGTGGAGGATGAGCTAAGGTGACACTAATACTATTATAGATCTGACTGTAATCAGTTCTGATCACTTACAGATACTATAAAGTACCAATGCTGATTAGCAGTACGCTAATCAGCGAATCAGTGACTGCGGTGCGGTGGGCTGGGCGCTAACTGAAGCTAACTACCTACCAAAGGGGCCTAAACTAACCTAAACCTAACAGTCAATACTGGTGAAAAAAAAATATTTGACAGTTTACACTGATCACCTTTTTCCCTTTCACTAGTGATTGACAGGGGTGATCAAGGGGTTAATTGGGGTGATGGGCGGTTGATCTGGGGCTAAATATGTAGTGCTTGGTGTACTCACTGTGATCTGTGCTCTCTGCTGGGACCAACCGACGAAAAGGACCCGGCAGAGCGCACAGAAGCCATTTAACACATTAGATTTATAAATATACTGTGTTATATGGCTGGTGATTTGATTTTTTAAAAGTCACCAACTTTCTCTCCCATGTGAATTATCTGATGTTTATTAAGAGATGATTTCTGATTAAAACATTTCCCACATTCTGAACATGAAAATGGCTTCTCTCCTGTGTGAATTCTTCGATGTCTAAATAGAGATGTTTTACGGGTAAAACACTTCCCACATTCTAAACATAAAAATGGCTTCTCTCCCGTGTGACTTCTCTGATGTACAACAAGAGCTGATTTCTGATTAAAACATTTTCTACATTCTGAACATGAAAATGGCTTATCCCCTGTGTGAATTCTCTGATGTGTGACAAGTTCTGATTTACATCTAAAATATTTTCCACATTCTGAACATGAAAATGGCTTCTCCCCTGTGTGAGATTTCTGATGTAGAACAAAAGAAGATTTACTGTAAAAGCATTTTCCACATTCTGAACATGAATAAGGCTTCTCTCCTGTGTGAATTCTTTGATGTGTGACAAGTTCTGATTTACATCTAAAACATTTCCCACATTCTGAACATGAAAATGGCTTCCCCCCTGTGTGATTTCTCTGATGTTTAAATAGAGATGATTTCTGGTTAAAACATTCCCCACATTCTGAACATGAAAATGGCTTCTCCCCTGTGTGAATTCTCAGATGTTTAAAAAGAGATGAATTATGGGTAAAATATTTTCCACATTCTGAACATGAAAATGGCTTCCCTCTTACATGAGCTGTTTGATGTTCAGCACCTCTTCTAGGACTTTTATTCTGTGTTACAGTCTGTGATGAATCAGAAGATGGGACCTGTTTAAAAGGATTAAGTGATACATTTTTTCTGTGATTGGATGAAGGTATATCTTGGATGTTGGCATGCTCTCCATTTGTATCTCGTGTGATACCACGATCATCCATTTCAAAATCTAAGGATACCAGATGTTTCTCTGAGATCCCAGTACAGTCATCTGCCAAGAATAAAACACATTATTGCTGAATAATATACCATAAAATTCTAATTAAATTTTATAACATTTCTGTATATAAAAAAAATCCACAGAAATTACAAGGCATGACGCAAAAATTCAAGTATCAATTGAGTAAAACAGTGGTGGCCAAACAATTCACAATCTAATAGTAGACCGAGGGGCATAAGTAAAAATGGTCGGCCCCCATCTTGGACAACTTCCCTGCAACCTCCACCCAATTAGTCATTTAAACGATATATAAATAAAACATTTCCTAGCGCTGGACATGAGACGATGAATGCCCCCTTAGTGCCCCACACACTAGTTATCTCCCCTCAGTGTCCTTTTCACAGTGGAATTCCCCCTTAGTGCCCTCTTCACAGTACTGATGATCAAAAAGTGCCCCGACTCAGTAGAATGTTCCCTTCATGTCTCCAAAGAGTAGTTATGCTCCCTTACAATAATGCTGCCCCTTAGTAGTCCAACACATTAGTTATGACCCCCTTGTCCCCCTGCAGTAGTGCAGTCCCTTAATATCCCCCTTATAGTAGTAGGGCTCCTGTACTATGAATAAAATTAAAAAGTAATACCGAGCACATCATGCTCTTCCCAGCAGCAGACATGATGTGATGACGTCATCTCTCCTGCTGAGCTGAGGAGAGCGCACAAGCCGGGGGATTATCTCTGGTCTGTGCGCTCTCCCTCTCAGCCCAGCAGGTGCAATGACATCACTGTATCACACCTGCTGCTGGGGAGAGTGCAGGCCGGGGAATGAGACCTGGGCTATAATGGATGACCGATACAGGAGCTGGACTCAGAGAGGAAGGTGAGTAGAGGGGCCAGTAGGAAGCACAGTAAGCTGTCACTGACCATTGGGGAGCTCCTCAACATGATTTTTTTCCTCGAGATATAATAACTATTGATAATATGCAGAGTTAGTCACTTGGGTCAGGGTATCCTGGGGTCTTTATTGACCGGCAGGAAATATCTGGTGGTCAGTGGTGAGACTTTTTTGTATTACCTCTTAAGGCTACATGCACACAACACACTGTAGGTTTTTATGCCCATTTTTCAACAATTTTTGTATCCCATTCCAGACTGTTTGGATGTTTTGCATCCATTTTTAATTGCTGTTAAAAATGTCCATAAAAAATGGATTATTATCATTGCCTTCTGTTAATTTCATTACCAACCCCTGCAGTATACATAATGTCCCCCAGAGAAACTTCCAGCAGTAATAATGTGCAGGGTTTTATTTTTAAGGCAAAAATATGCAGGCTCTTCTCCTGATGCTTAGAGATGAGCGAAGTTTTAAAAAATTTGATTTGGCTGCGTTGCTGATCTTCAACAAGAAATTCTATTTATGTTAAAAATTACTTTGTCACAAATCGCTTTCCATTGAGTGGCCGCAATGACTAGGAACGGCAATCATGCCACCTCCCGTCATTTCACTTCTCAGAGGCTGCGTTCAATGCAGATTGCGGCATCTGTGCCTCACATTCAGCCTTTCAGGGGTTAACCAGGAGTTTAAAAAAATACTCACCTCTGCCACTTGTTCGTGGAGAGGCTGTCCGCTCTCGTCTTGTAGTCCTCACACTCACTGCAGGTCCCTCTCCGCAAGCAAGTAGATGAGGTTTTTTTTTCAGCCACCATTTTAGGAAAAATTAATTTGTTACCACGAAGCACAAGGTAATTTGGCTTGGCAACAAATTGAATTTTTCTTGAAATTCGGATCAAAGTCCACTTTGGATACTTCGATTCACGCAACACTAGACCTGCACTGCCAATGGGGTGACACCACCATGCGTTCCTAACGGTAATTCTGGGAGCACATGGTTATATCATCGTGTTGGTAGTAAAGGTCGTTCAGCATCAAGAGAGGGACAAGAGAGGAAACGTACAAAAATAGGACATGTCCTATTTTTCACAACCACTACTCACTGCGAATAGGCATAGCTTCATTGACTTCAATTCATTTTTAAAGTGGCTGTCCTTATCCTGCAGCTCTTCCCGATTACAAATAACATACAGCGCCAAAGAATAATCAAGTGATATGAACATCATAATCATCACTGCAGCTAAAACACTGTGCACACCGAGGTCTTTCCAAATCTCAGTCCTGTCTCTCTCAAGTAAAATGATCGTAGGGAGTCAGGGAGAGTCAGAAATCAATCAAGGTTTTTGCCAGGGAGAGTGAAGGGAAAGACTAAGGATTTCAAAGAAGTGTGTGTGTTGTGTAGAATAGGGAGAATCAAGGCAGCTGAGAGAAAAGGAGAGACAATACCTGTTACTGGCTGTGTCTGCTATCAGAAGTGCCACAGTGGTGCGTTTCTGTAAATTCTATTTACACGGGGTCGCAATGGAAATTTTTTTGCGACATGTTCAATTTCATTAACCCAACATATAGGTGATCAGCACCGATAACCAGGCCAGCACACAAAAGTATCTGGGAGCAGTGGCGTACCGCCCATATAGGAAGACCACGCCAATGCTTTGGGGCCCGCCGCACAGGGGGGCCCAGAGCGCAGGGGAAGCCCCGCCCCCTCCGCCTGGGTCCGCCCCTCTCTTCATTTACTGTGCGAGCAGTCAGCCAGCAGTGAGTGCCTATAAATAGTTGAGTTCTTGTACTCGCAGCCCTCCCTAAATCAGCAACAAGAGGCGGCTGCTGATTGGCCAGTGTGTATTGTTGGTACAGGAGACTGTCTGAGTCTGTGTGTCACATGCTGCATGTGGCCCCAGGAATACTTCATGGACGGCAGGGTGGCAGTGCAGACCTGTAATCCAGCCCAACAGCCAGACAGTGAGCACAGTGAGTGGGATCTGCCTGCAAGTCAAGAGGACTCATAGGGAGAAGGGGGGTCTCATAGAGGACAAGAGGACAGTGTTCTTTCCTCTTACTTTGTCCTCTATGAGCCCACCCTGCCCTGAGTCCTCTATGAGCCCCAAAAATGCCCAGGGGGGTGAGCACACTGTCCTCTATTAGCGCCCCGAGTCCTCTATGAACCGCTCCAAGTTCTAACCCCTAATGTCCCCCAAAATGCCCAGGGGAAGGGGGGAGTAGGAGCAAAGCACACTGTCTTCTATGATACTCCCCCAACTTGAGTCCCCCCCCACAAACCCGTAATGCCCTCAAAATACACATGGGAGGAGTAGGAGGAAAGCAACCTGTCCTCTATGAGCCCCCCCACCTTGAGTCCCCCAACCCGTAATATGCCCCCAAAATGCCCAAGGGGGGGGGGGTGGAGTAGGAGGAAAGCAGCAACCTGTCCTCTATGAGCCTTCCCCCCTGAGTCCTCCAAGTGCCCACCAAAATGCCCAGAGGAGAAGAGAAGGAGGCAAGCACACTGTCCTGAGCATTTTGAGGGGCATTATGGGTTGGGGGGGCTCATAGGGGACAGTATCCTCCTTGGATAACCCCGTTAACAACTTGCGCTGATGCTGAGGGTGTACATAGCCACCAATCATAGCCCCCAACTCCCCCCCCCCCCCAACACAACAGTCACTTTTGGAGGAGGGCGGGGGAATATGATTGGTGGCTATGTGCACACTCAGCATCAACAGCAAGGAGTTAAAGGGTTTTGGGCAGTGGCGTACAGTTGTACTGCAACTATATGGGGTAAGAGAAGTGATGACAAAATGGCTCTAGTAGCAAAGGGGTTAGGATGTGGGGGATGGCCTATGTCCGGCTTTAGCACAGAGGACACAGGCAGGAGGAGCAATGTGTATTCATGCTCCTGCCCTCGTCCAGCTGTGCTCGCATATATATTGTGCCCTGTGTCCACTGTCCTCTGCCCACTCTGCTAAAGCCTGACATAGCCCATAACAGACAGGAGCGTTGATGTGATCATATTTATTGTGTATGGGTGGGTGTGTCTCTCCCTGTGTATCACCATGCCCACATGTTCCTATGTCTTGACGCAGCTGTATCAGGACATTCTGTGCGGGGGAAGAAGAAGATGGAAGAGGAGGCAGTGCCGTCAGCATGGAGCCTGTGGGAGAGACACAGGGAGGCACACTAAGGAAGCAGGTAACACTACCACATGATCTACACTAGTGTTATCTGTGGTTTTACATAGGACTGCCGGTAACACTACCACGTGATCTACACTAGTGTTATCTGTGGTTTTACATTGGACTGAAAACTCAAAACTAACCTGTGCCCTTCATTCTCTGGGTCAGTACGAATAGGTTTAAACGTATGTAGACATTTTTTTTGTGGCAAATGGGGGTGTCTTGGGGGCGGAGCAAGGTCAGGTTGGATGGGCCAGGGGTGGGCGGAGTTAGGGGCCTTATTCAAATTCTTGCTATGGGGCCCAGTGATTTCTATGTACGCCCCTGTCTGGGAGTAATACCGAATTTAGGCCCAAATTCATTTCCCTATTTCACACATTTTAATCATTTTTTGGGGGATTTGGGGTTGTCAATTATATTCAAAGTAGCAGCATATTTACATTTTTACTACACCAATACACAGGGTAGTGCACAATGTTATCTGAGAGGCCCAAAAATGTCAGGACTACGGAAGGGTTCCAAACGAAAAATTCATTGCCAGAATGTGGGTAGTAGCAGCACCAACTATCCAGCCAGAAGTAGTGGTAGTAGTATTGGTAGGCCGCAGTATAGTTAAGGAGAAAGAGGTGATGACGTGGAGGTTACTTCTCACCGTGCCATAGAGCCAGGGGTCACAGTGTTCCTCCTGATTCTCCTTGTAGCCCCAAAGAAGGCTTTCAGTGGAGTCCTCCCTGTCCATTCCTAGATGGGTGGCTTCTTTTAAGAAAACCCCACCACGCTCTATGGCAGACAGTCAAAAGAGTCTCCCTGTTGACGACTTGTATGAGAGCAGTCAGTGTTTGTACTGCCTTAAGGCGGAGGCTGCAGACCCCAGGCATAGCCATTGGAGTGGTGGTACACTTGGCCCCCGTAGCCACGGTATTCGTGTTTAGGGCAGTGACAGTGGCCGTCAAGGCAGAGCAAGGGAAGGGTGGCAGAGAACCCACCATGATATACTAAAGTCTGATAGAAGCAAAAAGGAGGGTGAGGACTCTGATGACGATTGTGTGCTGGACAGAACCTGGGAGCCGGATCCAGGTGCTGAGATGGTGGCAACATCAGAGGAGGAGAGGCGACATACCTCACAAATAACAACAATGGCCACGTCTGCTTCGTATTCTGGTGATGCCGTTGAAGCTGTGGAGGGGTTAAGCCCAGAACTTGCCAGAACTAAGCCCAGCTCAGCTGCTTCTACCTGTGATGTGTGAGTATCCCGTCTGGCAGAAAATATATGTGGGCATGACCCCCTGCCCCTTTAAACGCCGGATAAGAGAGCATGTGCTAGCTATCGAAGCGGCAAAGGAAACTCCTTGGCGATTTAGACATTTGCTGAACCAATACTTATGCACATGTGTTTTAAGATTTGTAACAGATTAGCATGCCTGGGGATATAGTGTGGGATGGGCTTTAGATCCACCTTTGATTGACTAGGTAATTGCATTAGTGTTATATACAGTGCTTGTATGGGAGGGGAGGACCAGCATGTTTTTGTTTGGGTATTTCTTTTCCCTCATTTTGGAGTAAGATAACATGACCTGCCGTGTTTGAGTTCCACTGTCTTCTGTCATTTTGGGCTACAATTTCATATTTATAGTGTTTGTGGATTGTTGTGTTGACATATATGTATTAATAAAGGAATATATACATTTTATTGGTATATCTGTATGGTGTGGTTTTGTTTTTGGGGTAACTGTTGTTGGCTAGCAACCACATTTTGGCGGTTACTCTAGCAGGTAACATTGTTGGTGTAGTCTTACATGGTGAGCAACGCTCTTCTGGACCTGCAGCGACAGAAAGGCTGAGCCAGAAAGAAGCGGTTCCTCAGGCACGCTGGCCAGAATGACTACCTATATGCACGCTTGTTTATGCAGTGACGGCAGTCTGACGATTACTGGATAGCCATGATTTTAGACCCACTATACCAAAGCAAAATGGGGGAATATTTTCCTCTGGCAGAAAGAAAAGACAAATTACGTTACTACCAGGAAACACTGTGTACGCAGCTTGCGGCAGCTTAAGGCAAGCAGACGCCTGCTGCCTGTGTGTCTCAAAGGGAATCGCCCTCCTCCTCCAGCCATGAGAAGCAGAAGCCGCAGCGGCAGTCATCTCTGTCTCTTTAACATGATGGAGCAGTTTTTCCACGTGCCAGACTGAGGCCAGTCAGCAAGCTGACATCTCCTGCCTCAACCCCCACATTTAGGCATACCTAAACTATGGTCAGTCTCTATTGTATACCCAGTTCTCTGACCACATGGATTCCTTGACAGGCAGACTGGAAAAGTGTCCCGAACTGCAAAAGTGACCCCAACTCTCCTTTCTTGCCCTGCCTCCAGTGTCATCTCGGAGAGTGTTTTCAGCACTGCGGAGGGCGTGGGGACACCAAAATAGACCAAGTTGTCCTCCACCAGTGTCCAAAACATCACTTTTGGCAAAATAAACCAAGCCTGCATTCAGGAGGATTTTCATACTCCTCTGGCTCGACTGATTACAATGTATAGCCCTTGCCCACCTCGCCGGCGGTGCCCCATCTTGCCACTCTTTCTGTCTGTCTGCCTAACAACCATCACAACGTGTATGGCTACTGCATGGTGTGGTCTGCATTATGCCACATATGCCAATTTCCAACCATCACGTTCTGTACAGCTACTACTGCATCATGTCTCTTGCCAACCATCAAGTTCCACCAAGATACTTTTTTTCGAAACCAAACCTTTTCATAAATTTGATGAACCAGACCCAAAACTAAATTTTGACTGGTTTGCTCATCTCTAATACACAATATAATTCTGATGAATTAGTCAAAAGAGTCAATTAGGGAACAAACTCTTGTTGGATTTAGTTATTGGCATTAGCTGGAGCTGTGTGAAAATCTTCATGGATCTATGCCTCATTCATTTTCACAAATGTAAAATTTTCTACACTTACTTTCTTGTGATTGCACCACCTACCGCACTGATTATCCTGCACTGGAGGCTGGTCAACACAGTGCACATATCAAACTGGGCCAGTTCCAGCCACTGTTCCAATCTCCCTCTGAGAAGTCCATGGAGTCACGGGACAGGTTATGTGCAGAAGAAAAAGCACATTTCAGCCACAACTGAACCCGGTTGTTCAGGCAATGCTTATCCTTTTGCTGATGTGCTCCCTCCTACCAAGCATCTACATAGTATATCCATCCCCATCTCCATTCTCTCCTGTGATTATAAACTATTATATGTTGTCATGGCAATTTTTATCTTTTTATATTTCCACATTTTTAGGTTTTTGGTGTATTTTAATCATGCCCCCCTATATATGTGTATACTTCTTATATTCCATTCAAACACTGGATGTAAGGACTTTAACACTCCAGATTCAAGAATTCAGATTGATGAGAATCTGGTCCGGAGTTTATGTGTTTCAGGAATGGTATAAATAGTCCTCCATGGTCACTTGACTCTGATCCACTGAAGGAGGGGGCTACCCCCCGAAACGCGTTTGGGAGCAGAGTAGTGACATGTTACAACCCGAACACCAAAGGGTTAAATGAGAAGCCCCTCCATCATTTGAAATTGACGCTATAATTAAAAAAATACGCCATTGGAAACATGGAACTAAGAGTCTGCACTAAGACCAAATGGTGTTGCTCCCCGCAGGTACGTTCCCGTCTCTCCCTGAGGTTACATGGGACGCCACGCAGAGACCGGTGCACCACGTGGGGCGCCAGTGGTGCCGGGAGTCAGCGCGGACGGACGCATCTCGTACCGTTGAGGTGGAGTGAAGGTAAGGTGCCCAAGTGTGTTTCTATGTGTGCGGCCAGCGGTGGAGGAGAGGATACATGCAGGTTATACATGTGAACACTCAAACTGCTTTTTCAAGAGACTTACTATATGGAGTGACTGTTGCTTCCAATTAACCAACGAGTGGGGATAAGAGGACTGCAGCCTCTAACACGTTTGTTGCTAGTTATTTCCTGGGAGCCGGTCCCTTGACTGTGGATATACTCTGGGACTCAGTGTTTATATGGATTTTAGGATCTTTTTTAGTATGTGTATTTATAGATGATAAGTATCTAACTCACTTCAATTAAAATGTTATATCTAGAACCATTAGTCCTTGGTTCCCACGGTTGTGAGTGCCCTCCTTTTGCTTATTGTTGGCCTTTCATGTTATTTGATCTTTGTGGGTGAGATCTTTGGGGTGTGCACCTCGTTGTCCACTGCCATTGCAGGGTGTAGCCGCTTTTAGATTTTTTTTTGTAATCCATCACTTTGCCTAATACTAACCACATGCTTGCTAGCACATAGGCAATCAAATATGCAGTTTGAAATGCTCATCACTGTGCCCAAGGACACAGTTCTTTAAGACTTCACTGAAATGGTTGGTCATGACCAATGTCATCTTTGTCATCATCATAAGAAGGTCTATCATAACGAGCTCCAGCCTTCTTCCCTAGCTGTTCCTGGGAAAACATGTTCTCCTGCACAACAAACTTCTCCTCCTCCATTTCTTTCTTTATGCGAATTTGTCTGCACAGTGCCCACCAAGTACAGGATCCCAAGCAAGCTGTATAGGTTGTTTCTCTTCCGCTAGTCCTTGTTGCATCAGTGTAAGCGGTTGTTCAAATATAACTATGAGGGTGATGCCATGTTAATGCTTGCTCTAGTCTAGTGGCCTCTTCGAAGGGGTGTAGTATGCAACATGTCCCTGATGAGCTGCCACTGCCTGAGCTCAAAATAACACATGCTCTCTACTCTGGTGATCCCGTGTATAATAAAATCATTGACCTCTTCATGCTGCTCATAGTAACTGCTTCAGCATAAGTAAGGTGGAATTCAAACGGTACTGAAGGGCCTTTTTAGCCACATAAGAGTGGCTGGACAGGCACCTGGATATGACCAACACCTTCTGCAAGCCACGATACCTTTTAAAAAATTGCTGTGCCACAAAACTTATGATGTGCGCCATGCAGAACATGTATTATTTCTCCCAAATGAAGTGTCGCCACAAGGTTCCTGCCATTGTCACTGACCACGTTGCCCAGTTGTAGTTGAAGGAGAAAAAAACTGATCTATGTAGCTTCTCTCGCCCAGGCTCATCAGTTTTTAGACAACATGGCAATGCTTCAGTTTGCACATATAAACGGAGGAAGTAGAAGTGGAAGTAACACTCTTCTCTGTTTTTGTTGGGGATAGGAGGATGTCCTTTGAGGAGGACGTGGATAAGCACCTGGTGTAGGGTACCAGACTGACACTAACATGGAGATGTCAATAAGACCTCGCCTCATTGCAGTGCTGTAGCATTGCTGCTGCAGATAAAAACATGCACCCAGAGGGGTGTGAAAGACATGCACTGACCCTGCCCGTAACAGCTGCTCCATGTGTCGAAGACAATACATTGCAACAGTAATCATAGCACACAGTGCCCCAACTGATAAATTTTAATCATTTCATCTACTTTTAGAGAATATTAATAAAAGTGAAGTTTTAAAATTGAATTTTGCCAAATGTGACACTTGGCGACCAATAGTCTTAACGTCTAATTATAAATAAAGTATTCTGAGAAACAAGCCACACATTTCACAAGGGTCCCTATTTTCACTCCTTGTCGCACAGCATCAATTCCAAGAAGTAGTCCACGTGGCCACGTGGAGGACAAAGCAGGGATGTTTTTTCTTTCTTGAGAAATAATGGTGGCTAGGCATCTTTCATCGAGGCCAACTGGAGTCCATTATGGTGAACTGCAGAAACGGCTGCACCATCTAGTTGGCCAGGTAGGAGTTCAGTTTGCACAAAAGTGGATTACTGGGTGCATATAGTTGTTTTCTGGCTGAGAGGGATGACTGATGAAGGAGTAGACAGTGACAACTTATGATGTGGATGACAAGGACACTGTAATAATTGCTGGCCACTTTTTCCACTGGATCTCAGTAATGCCTCATGTTCTGCAGTAGAGACGTGACATCTACATTTGTGTTTGAACGCCCACGGCTTATTTTCATCAAGCAGATCTTGCACATGCCAACGATTTTGTCTAGAGACGATGTGGATAAAAGTAGTCATATGGGAGATATCTGCACAGAGCTACCAGCAGCTAAGCTGGGTCTGACATGTTTTGAACCTTCACTAATAGTATCAGCGATATTATTGTTCTCAATTGACCTCAAGAGAAGCAGATCTGGCTCTGACAGTTTTTTTTTAATGTTTTGTCTATACATTGGTTCTGCTCTTTATTGCCGCCACCACCACCCTCCTCTTCTGATGTCACGTCCTCTTCATCAGCCTGATCCACCTTGGGCTCTTTTCAAAGTACAATGATAACCATAGTCGTTCTCTACCTTGCTACTTCTCTCAGACTATAATTTATCATGGGTTCCTTGCCTCCCCTCACAATTCCCTCCTCTGTATTTACACCGAATAGCACCATCATCACTGCTATCAGTGCCCCTACTGCCACCACCATGGCTACAGGTGCCTCTACTACACCCACCAACAAAGTTATACATTTCAGTCATTAGGTCCCATGATTCTTCCTGAACCTCCTCCTCATGCCTCATGACAGTCGAAACTCTAACTGTTCTCACACAACTCATCAACAGGAAGACTAT
Source organism: Bufotes viridis (assembly GCA_033119425.1). Lineage (NCBI taxonomy): Eukaryota > Metazoa > Chordata > Amphibia > Anura > Bufonidae > Bufotes > Bufotes viridis. The sequence goes on from CM065594.1 coordinate 285,769,062, forward strand.
CTTCAGAGTCTTCCATAGCACTCAGGTGTTCTTGGTTCTTAGGGTGAAAAAAATGGCATTCCACTAGGAAGCAGTTAAGACTGTTATGGTGCAAAGAAAAAGCTTCACTGGGGCCGCATGGAGGAGGAACAACAAAAATGTGCTGAACTCTGGTTCAAAGGCTCAGTATCAGACTAAGAGGTAACAGCATCATCCTGCTGTGACTGAGGTGATGAGTGAGCCACAATGTTATCCTCCCCAATAATACCCTGTCACCTCCTGGAAGAGAGGGAGATCTGTGGCCTGCTACTATTACTGACGACTGTGCTGCTTACACAGCTACAGCCACCCACATTCTCACTTGTGGATGATGTAGCACAGGTCTTTCATTTTCCATTACTCACCCACTGCCATTCTGTTGTTTAACAGACATTGTATTTTTAAAGAGGACCTGTCACTCCTCCAGACTTGGCTGTTGTAGTAACTACATGCTTTCCCATGTAATACCAATTCTGGGGAATCTATTCTTATGGCTCTATGTTGTACCACCCCTCTGAATGATCAGCAGCTTGCAGTAAAGGTACAGATGGGTGTTACCAGTAAGGGTGTGTCCCTGCATAGTTTGACACCTGTAGCAGTGATTGGAAAGAGTCGCACACACCTGTATAGTGCCCTGGAGCCAGGGTACTTTTAATTTTAGACATTTGTAAACACGTTGCCCATAGTTAATTTAATTTCTTAAAGGGTTAACCTGCATTGATTTATACTGCATAATACTGTAACTGCACTTTATATGTTGTCATATATCCTGCTCATTTGCACTGAATTTGCACAGTTAAGAGACTTTTGGGACTTTCTAGCTAGTAATGAGAAGCTACCATAAGGGTTAAAGAAGAGCTTTTTGGAGGGAATAAGCCAGATGTTGTTTACCACCAAAACTCAGACAGACTGACCTTTTGAATGCCAGGTGCTGCTATGTTATTATGCCTGAAAACCTGTTTTTGTCAGAAAAACTGTTGTGTCATTGCCCCTGAGTATCATTAAAGCTCTAAAGCAAGTCTATGAGAGACGAGAGTTGTAACTTTGTATCTGTTTGTGCTGAGTTTCTCCACTCCACCCCTTTCACTAGAAGGTTCTAGTTCATCTAAAAACAGTATATAAGGAGAGCAGTGAGAGCTCCTAATGTCTGCAGTTAGGGATCAGTGCTTAGAAGAGCCTCAGACTAGACTGCATAAGTGATCAGAAGAAGATGCTGAGATGGGAAAGCATCATTTGCAGGCCATGGATCACCAAGATAAATAGGGAGGCTGATCAGCACCTTAGTCAGCATCCGGACAGGGTGCAAAAGTGAGGATTGACTCCATCAGTGCTGCAAGGAAGTTCACTGAGCACTAGTCCCAATACACATAAGGAGAGTGGAGCAACACCCACAAAGCAGAGCAGGACAGTGGTGGACATGTACTGTCAGCCTAAGGCCTCATTTACTCGGCCGATTTGCGGCCGTGGTTGTATTGCGGCCCGGAAACACTTTAATGGGTCTGCAATCCGGAGTTGCGGTGCCGAACGGAGTCACAGAACATTGCGGTCCCCAATGCAATGAACGGCCGCACAATGGCCATGTGTATGAGGCCTAACACACTTTTCATTATTTTTGGATGTTTTGAATATAAATGAATTGCAAGCACTTATTAGAATTTATGGTGAGACCCATGCACTTTGTTTGTTTGGGAATGACGGAACTGAGATTAACAGAGACCTCAGTGTGAACTGTGTTCTAGTCGTAGTAATGACTGTGATGTTTGGGTCTGGGGTAAGGAAATTTCTGATGGAAGATGCTCAGGTTTTGATCTGCAGTCACAGATTGGTGACAGTAGCTCGGTCAAAATGCAATTGGGCAAAAGGACAAAAGCATGTTCAGAAACATGGCCAAGGATCAAAGACAGAAGGAGAATAGGTTCCTGATATACAATTCAAAAGACAAGGCAGGAGTGTGGTCAGGATGAGAATAAATTACAGTAGTTAATAGCAATACATAGGAAGGAGCGAGGAAAGGAATTTAGCTCCATCACCAGGCAGTACATGCCAGGAGGATTCCTCAGGACCATATCCTTTCTAATCATTGAGCTAAAAGATTTTTTATATGGACCTACTTGCAATCCAGAATTTAGTCAAGCTTTAAAATCTGCTGAGGATTCGAGGTCGGAGGCAAAATGTGACATGATTTTTATAAAAAAAAGATGTTTTGATAACCAGAGAGTGCAGAAGGGACATGCAATTTCCATTTTGATGAGTGTAACGCCGGGAATGACAAGCCGTGAGGTTATCATAATGGAGAAAGTAGCAGGAGTGGAGACGATCTGCAGATGATGAAATTGTCAATCACCCAGTTTCAGTCTGTGGTATGTGGGAGGGACGTAAAAGCCTTAAAAGAAAGTTATTTTAAATACATTCTTTCCACTTTTTATCATTTGCAAATCATTAAAGGGCTTCTCCAAGATAGGTTATTAATATGCATAGGTTATTAGATTTGCAAGGGTCCGACTCCCTGCACCCCCACCCATCAGCTATCTTAGGAAGCCTCAGGGTTCGCCGGAGCTACAGGGCACGTCGTGGCCTCCTCACAGCTTACCATGCACAGCGCCGTCTATTAGATAGTGGCTGTACTTGGCATTGCAGCTCAGACCCATTCAACTTATTCAGACTGAGCTGCGCCCAAATGACTGATCACCTGTAACGCTATCACATTTTCATCCATATTTAATTTGAATTATAACTGAATCTGTGACTATAAGCTGAAAAAACGAAAGACAGAACCTTAAAATGTAGCATAAAATTGTATCATCCAGTGAAGCAGTAGAATCTTAGAGACCGCTCTGCTTTACTTAGTGGTCACTACTCACCTGGGCGGTTATCTGTAGGAATGTCCTCTATACTCTGCTCATCGCCCTCACATCTGTCTCTGTAGGATTAATATTCTTCAGATCTTCACCCGGATTCACGAGCTGTGAAAGAAATATTGTAGAAGTCATCAGACGGTTGGAGAAGTCGTGTGGAAGGTTTTATATGACCTGAAAAGACGACCAAAAATGACCGGACAGCAGGAGTTATCTGACCCCAATATCTGCAGGTCTCTGGAGTTAAGTGAACACCAGGAAGTTCGGGTTCGCTGGGTTCGGCCAAACTTCATCGCAAAGTTCGAGTTCGGGACCCGAACTTGACCCCGAACCCAAAATCCATTGAAGTCAATGGGGACCCGAACTTTGGGGCACTAAAATGGCTCTGAAAAAGTAATGGAAAGGGCTAGAGGGCTGCAAAAGGAAGCTAAATAGTGTAAGAGCTGGACAATTGCACTGCAAACAAATGTGGATAGGGAAATGACTTAAAATAACATAAATTACATAAAAATTAAAAATAATAATCTTGAACTAAGAGGAGAAGGTCCATATGGAGTAGGAGGTTGAGGAGGCGGTGGACTTGATGGTGTAGGTGGAAGCAGTGGTGGAGGAGGTAGTCCCCAACAACACTGTTTTTTGTTTTTAACATTTTCTTTATTTGGGTAGACCCCAAAACATTGGGAAATATAGAAAAAAAAACAAAGAGAAAGTGCGCTGGAGTAAAGCAAAGGCTGGTATACATGTCTATTCTGCACAAGGTACAGACAAGTCCTCTGGGATCCATGCCTGGTTCCTGCAGCCTATCAACAAGCTTTATTAAACGGCCAAACAACAAACTCGAAACTGAACTTTTACAGAAATGTTCAGGTTTGGGTACCAAAAATCCTAAAGTCCGGTATGAACCTGAACTTTACAGTTCGGGTTCGCTCAACAGTACAGGTCTTCTGTATAAATCCAATCTGATTGCTTTGTTATTCCAACCAGAAGTTTGCAATGCAGGTAAAGTAGCCCTTATATTCCATCCGTAACATTAAATTGTGTGTATGTATAATATTACATTGTTTGTGCACTTGTTGCCCTTGCTGGACGCCCCAGGGCAGTGGGTACCCTGCATATCACTGTCTATAGTATAAGGACAGGAGAGAACACAGGAGAGGTGAGAACTGATTATCTATCACCACTAGAACACCCTGCTTATCACTGTATATAGTATAAGGACAGGGGAGAACACAGGAGAGGTGAGAACTGATTATCTATCACCACTAGAACACCCTGCTTATCACTGTCTGTAGTATAAGGACAGGGGAGAACACAGGAGAGATAAGAACTGATAATCTATCACCACTAGAACACCCTGCTTATCACTGTCTATAGTATAAGGACAGAAGAGAACACAGGAGAGGTGAGAACTGATTATCTATCACCACTAGATCATCCTGCTTATCACTGTCTATAGTATAAGGACAGGAGAGAACACAGGAGAGGTGAGAACTGATTATCTATCACCACTAGAACACCCTGCTTATCACTGTGTATAGTATAAGGACAGGAGAGAACACAGGAGAGGTGAGAACTGATAATCTATCACCACTAGAACACCCTGCTTATCACTGTCTATAGTATAAGGACAGGAGAGAACACAGGAGAGGTGAGAACTGATTATCTATCACCACTAGAACACCCTGCTTATCACTGTCTATAGTATAAGGACAGGAGAGGAGAGAACTGATTATCTATCACCACTAGAACACCCTGCTTATCACTGTCTATAGTATAAGGACAGGAGAGGAGAGAACTGATTATCTATCATCACTAGAACACCCTGCTTATTACTGTCTATAGTATAAGGACAGGAGAGAACACAGGAGAGGTGAGAACTGATTATCTATCACCACTAGAACGTCCTGCTTATCACTGTCTATAGTATAAGGACAGGAGAGAACACAGGAGAGGTGAGGACTGATTATCTATCACCACTGGAACACCCTGCTTATCACTGTATATAGTATAAGGACAGGGAAGAACACAGGAGAGGTGAGGATTGATTATCTATCACCACTAGAACACCCTGCGTATCCCTGTCTATAGTATAAGGACAGGAGAGGTGAGAACTGATTATCTATCACCACTAGAACACCCTGCTTATCACTGTATATAGTATAAGGACAGGGAGAACACAGGAGAGGTGAGAACTGATTATCTATCACCAATAGAACACCCTGCTTATCACTGTCTATAGTATAAGGACAGGAAAGAACACAGGAGAGGTGAGTACTGATTATCTATCACCACTAGAACACCCTGCTTATCACTGTGTATAGTATAAGGACAGGAGAGAACACAGGAGAGGTGAGAACTGATTATCTATCACCACTAGAACACCCTGCTTATCACTGTCTATAGTATAAGGACAGGAAAGAACACAGGAGAGGTGAGAACTGATTATCTATCACCACTAGAACACCCTGCTTATCACTGTCTATAGTATAAGGACAGGAAAGAACACAGGAGAGGTGAGAACTGATTATCTATCACCACTAGATCACCCTGCTTATCACTGCTTATAGTATAAAGACAGGAGAGGTGAGAACTGATTATCTATCCCCACTAGAACACTGCTTATCACTGCTTATAGTATAAAGACAGGAGAGGTGAGAACTGATTATCTATTACCACTAGAACACCCTGCTTATCACTGTGTATAGTATAAGGACAGGGGAGAACACAGGAGAGGTGAGAACTGATTATCTATCATCACTAGAACACCCTGCTTATCACTGTGTATAGTATATGGACAGGAGAGAACACAGGAGAGGTGAGAACTGATTATCTATCATCACTAGAACACCCTGCTTATCACTGTATATAGTATAAGGACAGGAGAGAACACAGGAGAGGTGAGAACTGATCATCTATCACCACTAGAACACCCTGCTTATCACTGTCTATAGTATAAAGACAGGAGAGGTGAGGACTGATTATCTATCACCACTAGATCACACTGCTTATCACTGTATATATAGAATAAGGACAGGGGAGAATACAGGAGAGGTGAGAACTGATTATCTATCACCACTAGAACACCCTGCTTATCACTGTCTATAGTATAAGGACAGGAGAGGAGAGAACTGATTATCTATCATCACTAGAACACCCTGCTTATTACTGTCTATAGTATAAGGACAGGAGAGAACACAGGAGAGGTGAGAACTGATTATCTATCACCACTAGAACACCCTGCTTATCACTGTCTATAGTATAAGGACAGGAGAGAACACAGGAGAGGTGAGAACTGATTATCTATCACCACTAGAACACCCTGCTTATCACTGTCTATAGTATAAGGACAGGAGAGAACACAGGAGAGGTAAGAACTGATTATCTATCACCACTAGATCACCCTGCTTATCACTGTCTATAGTATAAGGACAGGAGAGAACACAGGAGAGGTGAGAACAGATTATCATCACTAGAACACTCTGCTTATCTCTGTCTATAGTATAAGGACAGGGAGAACACAGGAGAGGTGAGAACAGATTATCTATCACCACTAGAACATCCTGCTTATCACTGTCTATAGTATAAGGACAGGAGAGAACACAGGAGAGGTGAGAACTGATTATCTATCACCACTAGATCACCCTGCTTATCACTGTCTATAGTATAAGGACAGGGGAGAACACAGGAGAGGTGAGAACTGATTATCATCACTAGAACACCCTGCTTATCACTGTCTATAGTATAAGGACAGGAGAGAACACAGCAGAGGTGAGAACTGATTATCTATCACCACTAGAACACCCTGCTTATCACTGTCTATAGTATAAGGACAGGGAGAACACAGGAGAGGTGAGAACTGATTATCTATCATCACTAGAACACCCTGCTTATCACTGTCTATAGTATAAGGACAGGAGAGAACACAGGAGAGGTGAGAACTGATTATCTATCACCACTAGAACGTCCTGCTTATCACTGTCTATAGTATAAGGACAGGAGAGAACACAGGAGAGGTGAGGACTGATTATCTATCACCACTAGAACACCCTGCTTATCACTGTGTATAGTATAAGGACAGGAGAGAACACAGGAGAGGTGAGAACTGATTATCTATCACCACTAGAACACCCTGCTTATCACTGTCTATAGTATAAGGACAGGAGAGGTGAGAACTGATTATCTATCACCACTAGAACACCCTGCTTATCACTGTCTATAGTGTAAGGACAGGAGAGAACACAGGAGAGGTGAGAACTGATTATATATCACCACTAGAACACCCTGCTTATCACTGTGTATAGTATAAGGACAGGAGAGAACACAGGAGAGGTGAGAACTGATTATCTATCACCACTAGAACACCCTGCTTATCACTGTGTATAGTATAAGGACAGGAGAGAACACAGGAGAGGTGAGAACTGATTATCCATCACCACTAGAACACCCTGATTATCACTGTCTATAGTATAATGACAGGAGAGAACACAGGAGAGGTGAGAACTGATTATCTATCACCACTAGAACACCCTGCTTATCACTGTCTATAGTATAAGGACAGGAGAGAACACAGGAGAGGTGAGAACTGATTATCTATCACCACTAGAACACCCTGCATATCACTGTCTATAGTATAAGGACAGGGAGAACACAGGAGAGGTGGGAACTGATTATCTATTACCACTAGAACATCCTTCTTATCACTGTATATAGTATAAGGGACAGGGGAGAATACAGGAGAGGTGAGAACTGATTATCTATCACCACTAGAACATCCTGCTTATCACTGTCTATAGTATAAGGACAGGAGAGAACACAGGAGAGGTGAGAACTGATTATTTATCCCCACTAGAACACCCTGATTATCACTGTATATAGTATAAGGACAGGAGAGGTGAGAACTGATTATCTATCACCACTAGAACACCCTGCTTATCACTGTGTATAGTATAAGGACAGAAGAGAACACAGGAGAGGTGAGAACTGATCATCAACAACAGAACTCCTTTGCACCATTCACTGAGAACTCTTTTTGAAATTCCAAGGCAGGGCAGGTTATAGGAAAGGAGTAGCCGCTTAGATATCTATGGATGCATTGTAAGACAGGCAAAAGCTGAAAATTTGGACACAACTCAATTATGGTTTACATGTTTTAGTATCACATGGTGCAAGCTGAGGACTGTTCCAAAAATTGGAGTCCAACCCTTGTGCAACCACAAAAGGTCTACTTAAAAGTCTCCAAAGGCAGACAATTGTGAGAAGAACCAGAAAGCTATGATCAGCTGTAATCCTTCCATCTCCACCTTACTCATTATGCAACATAGAACATATAATAATGGTGGATAAAACATTGGACACAAGATCTACAAAGCCTTCTACAGGTCATAGGGAACATTTCATGAGACTTTATCTCCATCTACCTGATCATCCTGTGGAAGAAGAGGACTGGGACATCTCTCCGGTGTTCTCATCTCTTCCTTAACTGTAGGAAACACATCCAGTGACTGAATTCATTCCTTACATACAGATAATGAAAGGACGTGTGTATTTAGTCATGTCTATTACCTGATAATGTGAGGGGCAGGTGATCCTCCATCATGACGCTCTTATATCCATCTACCTGATCATCCTGTGGAAGAAGAGGACTGGGACATCTCTCTGGTGTTCTCATCTCTTCCTTAACTGTAGGAAACATATCCAGTGACTGAATTTATTCCTTACATAGAGATAATGAGAGGACGTGTGTATTTAGTCATGTCTTTTACCTGGTGGTGTGAGGGGCCGGTGATCCTCCATCATGACGTCCTTGTACAGATCTTTGTGTCCTTCTAAATACTCCCACTCCTCCATGGAGAAATAGACAGTGACATCCTGACACCTTATAGGAACCTGACAACACAATGATACAGTCATCACCCAGATCCCTTCATAGCGTTCCTGTATAATGTCCCAGCATTCCCAGCAGTGTCACCTCTCCAGTCAGCAGCTCAATCATCTTGTTGGTGAGCTCTAGGATCTTCTCTCTATTGGTTTCCTCATGTATCAGGGGGTGAGGTGGAGGCTCCATGATTGGGCTCAGGGTTCTTCCCCGTCCTTCAGACACAGGGTCCTGACAGCGTCCACTAGAGGTCTTCTTCACTACTGTGTAGTCCTGGTTATGGAGAGACACAGTAATAAATATCACTCCATACATCTCCAGAGTCCCTCACCTCTCCAGTCATGTCCATCTGTTAGTAACATAGATAAGATGATGTAATGTGACATCATCAGAATCTCTCACCTCTCCAGTAAGCCGGAAGAGGATCTCTAGGGTGAGATTTATTATACTCTCCGCCATCTTGTTACTGTCCATTCTTGTCCGGTCAGTCAGGAGAAGGATCTTATATAGAAGATCTCCACTGAGCGGATCCTATATTGTAGGAACCTGAATGGAAAGAAGATGAGACAATGTAAAATCATAAAGAATTTGATGTAAAATACAATAACTGGAGATAAGAGGAGACATCGGAGGAGATAATAAAGTGTAGATGGTATGTTCTCTCGTTTTGTATAAATTGGAACACGAGTTAAATAGCTTAGTCAAGGCCGTTCCATGTGTGAGGCCAAAGCAATTTCACGGTTATGTCTCACTTTCCTACAGCGAATTTAAGATGTCATCAGTGATGCCAGTATGAACAGCACGTGACCGTTATAGACCATCATAGGCCTCAATGGTCAGGTGATATACATACCGCCATCAGAGATCCAACCAATGTTGTCGCTGCAGTGATGTAAACAGACTGAAGGAGACTACAGGAGCCTCAGTGCTGGAGCAGTGGAGGATTCTACAGGTCCTGGGTTATCCGGGTAATTGTAAAACGCTGCGGAATATGTTGGCGATACATAAATAAAGATTATTATTACTATATAGACAGACATTGAGTTGGCAGATTTTGCTTTTGAAAGATCCTCATGACTAGAGATGAGCGAATCGAAGTTGACGAAGTGGAATTCGATATGAATTTTAGGAAAAATCCTGGTAAGGAATCAAATTTTTCCTAAAATGGCTGCTGCACATGTTACAAAGTGAAAGTAAGAAGCCCGGGAATGAGGGAGCACCCACAATGCCATGCAGACAGCCAATCAGCAGATAGCCAGCCCTGTGATGTCACAGCCCTATAAGAAGCCTCCTCCTGCCCGGTCTATGCCATGTTACAGTGAACTTAGTGCAGGGAGAGACGTTACAGGCGAGAGGGACAGTGATCAGAAAAGACTTTATTCCCCCCAAAATAAATGATTGAGCAATTCAGGGACAGATTATTCATAGTGTAGGGAAAGAATAGGGAGGCGTTATCCACACTGTAGGGAGAGAGCAGGAAGCAATAGGGGCTATTCTATTACACCTTGCTGCACTAGTTGGGGTTACTAATAGCGATCTAATACTACAGATTTTAGGTTGTTTTAAACAGTAATTGCAGTAATCCTAGCATCTCTTTTTGGGGTGAAAGTGCGGTCTGATACAAGCAGTTTTGGGGTGTGTTTATTTGAAATATATCAAAGTACGTCCATTCCTCCTTGCGTTTGGGGTGAATTTGCGGCCTGATACCTGTTTTGCGGTGTATTTAGTTGATATATAAGTATATCCATTTCTCCTTGATTCTGGGGTGATATTTAATTCTGATACAAACAGTTTTGGGGTGTATTTAGTTTATAGATAAGTACTTGCAGTCTAGCATGCTGCACGGGGAGGAAAGCTCACTCCTCGGGCTTAAGAAAAAAAGGTCACCGTAAAGGCCACAGATAACCCGACAAGGGTTATGGCCGAGGCCGCTGTTTGCCGAGGCAGAACACTTCTCTACACACTTTAGGGAGTTCAAGTTCTTTTCCACTTAATTCGATGAATCAATCAGTAGTTGCGGAGTTGGTGTGAAATTGTGGCCTGACACTGCTGCTCTTTTACACTTGCAGTTAATGTTACGGTGCAGTGTGTCTGACAGACAGGTGAGGAGGAGAGATCGGCGGGCAAGTAGCGACGATGATAGTCGCGTGGGAGCTGGTGTTGCAAGCGGACAGACACGTGGCCCTGAGACTGGTGAGGGTGACATCAGTGACATGCAGACAATGATATGGCCAATCGCTCGTAGGAGCCAGGTGAAGAAGGGGCTTCATCATCATCTTTAGGAGAAGAGGGTGGCGGCTTGCGTGTGAGGCAGCGGCTGAGCCAGCAGGGTGGTAGCTTGTTTGTGAGTCAGAAGAGTGGAAGCAGTGTAAGATCTGTAGCCAAATGTGCCCGGGGTAGACCACCAGCTACGCAGGAGCCTATCTATCCGGAAAGAAGTAGCGGTGCACGGGTTCACGGAGGCAGTGGTAGCAGGCAGGCAGCACGGTGGGGGGAAAAATGCCATACTCGGAAGTGGACGCCGGAGGACGATTAGCATGGCCCACTCTGTGACTTGGCCACTGTGTTAACGACTCATGCGATTTCTCATGCAATTCCCACCCTCACCACTCTGTGACTGTGTTGACTCCTCATGCTGTTGCCACCTCACCACTCTGTGACTGTGTTGACTCCTCATGCTGTTGCCACCTCACCACTCTGTGACTGTGTTGACTCCTCATGCTGTTGCCACCTCACCACTCTGTGACTGTGTTGACTCCTCATGCTGTTGCCACCTCACCACTGGGTCATGGGGGCACTGCTTGTTTCAGCGTGTAACAGAACAGAAATCTATGTGGAATCAGCTGACGGTGTAAAAGGAGTGCGCTCTTTCACGCTATAGTAGGATCTTGGGCCGCTGCACGGTTCTTCATGGTGCTAACATTGACCTGTAAGGCTGAGTTCACACTTGAGTTATTTGGTCAGGTTTGTCCCCGTGACTGCTGAAATAGGTAAAGTGAGAAGTGAATCTAAGAGCGACGCCTGTCATCTGCGTGTCATACTGACTCCCTATGCATTTTCCTGCAATGCACAGTGTTCTACACCACTATACAGGCCCTCAGCAGCCAGGAATAGCTGTTTTTTAATGTGATTCATCACAAATAAATTCGGATCGAATCAAATTTTTTGGGGAAATTCGCTCAGCTCTACTCACAACCACACAGATGTTGCAGTTAAATAGATTTATTTTTAACAACCGGCATGACGAAATACAGCGGTCCTTAACCCTTATGATACCGAAGGTTTTTTGGTTTTTGCTTTTTCATTATTTCTTCCCTATCTTCCCTGAGCCATAACTTTTTTATTTCTCATTTCTTATGTTGGCCTGCCACCTGCTGGCCAAAATAAAAATTGCAGTTTCAATACCCTGGGTCTATTCAGCAAGACCCAGCACATTGAAACCAATTACCGGCATCCTCATTGGCCGGTAAGAAGCACGGAAGCACAAAGTTCTGGGTTTTTCACCCTTTAAATGCCGTGATATCACTTGATCACGGTATCTAAAGGCTTTAATGACCGTGACCGGCCCGCTGAACGCTCGAGCAGGTGCCATGTTTACCCGTCGCTCCAGCGCTGTACATGTATGGTGCTGGAAGCAAAGGGGATAAAGGGTTTCTCTGTCACAGAGACGTAGATATACGGGAAGCTTCTGCTTTGGGGCCCAAATTCAGAAGGGGCCCACTCAGGAGGAAGATGAAAAGATTTTATTGTCAGTGTCCCCTTAACAGTATACAGTGACATCCACAGCGCCCCCATAACAGTGACATCCACAGCGCCCCCATAACAGTGACATCCACAGCGCTCCCATAACAGTGACATCTACAGCGCCCCCCATAACAGTGACATCCACAGCGCCCCCCATAACAGTGACATCCACAGCGCCCCCATAACAGTGACATCCACAGCGCCCCCATAACAGTGACATCCACAGCGCCCCCATAACAGTGACATCCACAGCGCCCCATAACAGTGACATCCACAGCGCCCCCATAACAGTGACATCCACAGCGCCCCACAACAGTGACATCCACAGCGCCCCACAACAGTGACATCCACAGCGCCCCATAACAGTGACATCCACAGCGCCCCATAACAGTGACATCCACAGCGCCCCATAACAGTGACATCCACAGCGCCCCATAACAGTGACATCCACAGCGCCCCCATAACAGTGACATCCACAGTGCCCCCATAACAGTGACATCCACAGTGCCCCCATAACAGTGACATCCACAGCGCCCCATAACAGTGACATCCACAGCGCTCCCATAACAGTGACATCCACAGCGCCCCATAACAGTGACATGCACAGCGCCCCCATAACAGTGACATCCACAGCGCCCCCATAACAGTGACATCCACAGCGCCCCCATAACAGTGACATCCACAGCGCCCCCATAACAGTGACATCCACAGCGCCCCCATAACAGTGACATCCACAGCGCCCCATAACAGTGACATCCACAGCGCCCCCATAACAGTGACATCCACAGCGCCCCATAACAGTGACATCCACAGCGCCCCATAACAGTGACATCCACAGCGCCCCATAACAGTGACATCCACAGCGCCCCCATAACAGTGACATCCACAGCGCCCCCATAACAGTGACATCCACAGCGCCCCATAACAGTGACATCCACAGCGCCCCCATAACAGTGACATCCACAGCGCCCCCATAACAGTGACATCCACAGCGCCCCATAACAGTGACATCCACAGCGCCCCATAACAGTGACATCCACAGCGCCCCATAACAGTGACATCCACAGCGCCCCATAACAGTGACATCCACAGCGCCCCATAACAGTGACATCCACAGCGCCCCCATAACAGTGACATCCACAGCGCCCCCATAACAGTGACATCCACAGCGCCCCATAACAGTGACATCCACAGCGCCCCATAACAGTGACATCCACAGCGCCCCATAACAGTGACATCCACAGCGCCCCCATAACAGTGACCTCCACAGCGGCCCCCATAACAGTGACATCCACAGCGCCCCCATAACAGTGACCTCTACAGCGGCCCCATAACAGTGACCTCTACAGCGGCCCCCATAACAGTGACATCCACAGCGCCCCCATAACAGTGACATCCACAGCGCCCCCATAACAGTGACATCCACAGCGCCCCATAACAGTGACATCCACAGCGCCCCCATAACAGTGACATCCACAGCACCCCCATAACAGTGACATCCACAGCGGCCCCCATAACAGTGTCATCCACAGCGCCCCCATAACAGTGACATCTACAGAGACCCCCATAACAGTGTCATCCACAGCGCTCCCATAACAGTGACATCCACAGAGACCCCATAACAGTGACATCCACAGTGCCCCCATAACAGTGACATCCACAGCGCCCCCATAACAGTGACATCCACAGTGCCCCCCATAAGAGTGACATCCAGTGCCCCCCATAACAGTGACATCCACAGCGCTCCCATAACAGTGACATCCACAGCGCCCCCATAACAGTGACATGCACAGCGCCCCATAACAGTGACATCCACAGCGCCCCATAACAGTGACATCCACAGTGCCCCCATAAGAGTGACATCCAGTGCCCCCATAACAGTGACATCCACAGCGCCCCATAACAGTGACATCCACAGCACCCCCATAACAGTGACATCCACAGCGCCCCCATAACAGTGACATCCACAGCGCCCCATAACAGTGTCATCCACAGCACCCCATAACAGTGACAACCACAGCGCCCCTTAACAGTGACATCCACAGATCCCCATAACAGTGACATCCACAGCGCCCCATAACAGTGACATCCACAGCGCCCCATAACAGTGACATCCACAGCGCCCCATAACAGTGACAACCACAGCGCCCCATAACAGTGACATCCACAGCGCCCCCATAACAGTGACATCCACAGCGCCCCCATAACAGTGACAACCACAGCGCCCCCATAACAGTGACAACCACAGCGCCCCCATAACAGTGACATCCACAGCGCCCCCATAACAGTGACATCCACAGCGCCCCCATAACAGTGACAACCACAGCACCCCTCCCCCCCCCATAACAGTGACATCCACAGTGTTAAATTAATTCGACCACTGATCACACACTGCCAACATACAGAGGGTGATGCCCCACATCATATACATTTCAGTTCAGCCCGGCCCATATTCATTCACCACCGCCTGCATGTCACCCGTGAGAGATCAGTGCCCGAATTCATTTCAGTCTTTGAATCACACTTTTCTGCCTATCATTTATATTTTAATGCCGCTTATTTTACCTTGGGACGCTCACTGCAACTTTTTTTTATTACTGGTGATAATGCAGTGTGCTGAAATACACTGCTTAACCACTTAAGGATGATGCCATTTTTCACCATTCTGCCCAGGCCATTTTTAACAAATCTGACATGTGTTTATGTGGTAATACCTTTAAAACGCTTTTACTTATCCAGGCCATTTTGAGATTCTTTTCTCATCACATATTGTACTTCATGGCAGTGGTAAAATTGAGCCAAAAAATTAAATTTTTAGTTATAAAAAAATAACAAATTTACCCAAAATTTGGAAAAGTTAGCAAACTTCCAAATTTCAATGTCTCTACTTTTATGATAGATAGTAATGCCTCCAAAAATAGTTATTACTTTACATTCCCCATATGTCTACTTCATGTTTAGATTATTTTGTGAATGCCATTTTATTTTAGGAGGAGGAGGAGTTAGGAGGCTTAGAAGTTTAGAAGAAAAACCCACTTTTTAACCCCTTAGTGACCACCCATACGTGTTTTTACGGCGGTCACTAAGGGGCCTTAGGCTGGGCTGCCGCGTTTTTACGGCGGCCCAGTCTAAGCGCTGCACGGGTCCCCCGTGCAGCGGGGAGCGCGGGCCCGGCTCTCACATGAGAGCCGCGACCCTGCTCTAACAGCCCGGGCCGGCAGGAGTGCCGATCCGGGCTGTTTAACCCCTTACATGCCGGGCGCAATGGCGCCTGCGCATGTAAAGGGTTGACAGAGGGAGCGAACTCCTCTGTCACCCATCAGCACCCCGCAGATGCGATCGCGGGTGCTGATGGGCTGGGAAGCTCACCTTTCTTTCCGGCAGGGCCCTGAGCCTGCCCTGAAGTATTCACCAGCAGGCTATGCCTCTCTGGCGTAGCCTGCTGGTCAAAGGTAGAATTGCACTGCATTTAAAATGTAATGCATTATAGATATAATGCATTACATTTTAAAAGCAATCAAAATACTGTATATTATAGTCCTCATGTGGGACTATTAAGTAGTAAAAAATTAGAAAAAATACACATTTATTAAATAAAAAAATTCCATGAAATATAAAATATGCTTTTTTTCCATTGAAAATACGCTTTCAATGAAAAAATTGCAAAAAAATTTTCCCCACATGTTTGGTATTGCCGCGTCCGTAACAACCGGCACTACATAAATATTACATAAATTATCCCCTATAGTACACGCCGTTAAAAATAAATAAAAAAAGCCCGAATTTCTAATTTATTCTTAATTTTCACAGAAAAACGAAATAACAAGCGATCAAAAAGCGGAATTTACTAAAAATTATACCAATGAAAATAGAAGTCGTCCCGCAAAAATCAAGCCCTCACACAACTCCATAGAAAAAAATTAAAAAGTTATGGGTCCTGGGAAGTGGCAAAGTAAAATCATTTTTTTTGTTAAAAAAGGGGTTTTATTGAAAAAAAGTAGTAAAACTTAAAAAAACTATAAGTATTTGGTATCCCTGTAATCGTACTGACCCAGGGAATGAAAATATTATGTTACTTTTACCGAATAATGAACACCGTAAAATTTATAATGTACAAACGCAGTGGCAGTAGTACTATTTTTCCCCTTCTCCCTCCCAGAAAGAGTTAATAAAAGTTAATAACATAGTTATGTGTACCCCAAAATGGCGCTATTAAAAACTACAACTTGTCCCGCAAAAAACAAGCCCTCATACTGCTATATAGACGGAAAAATAAAAAAGTTATAGCTCTGGGAACGAGACCATGAAAAGAGGACGAAAAACGCTTGGTCATAAAGGCCCAAACAGGCTTGGTCACTAAGGGGTTAAGGACCAGTTCAGGTCAGAAGTAACTTTGTGAGGCTTACATAATAGGAACCACCCAAAAATGACTCCATTGTATTAACTACACCCCTCAAGCTACTCAAAACTGATTTTACAAACTTTATTAACCCACAAGAATTAAAGGAAAATGGAGATTACATTTCTAAATTTCACTTTTTTGGCAGATTTTCCATTTTAATCCATTTTTTTTCTTTAACACATCGAGGGTTAACAGCCAAACAAAACTCAATATTTATTACCCTGATTCTGCGGTTTACATAAACACCCCAAATGTGGTCGTAAACTGATGTAAGGGCACACGGCAGGGCGCAGAAGAAAAGGAACGCCGTATGGTTTTTAGAAGGCAGATTTTGCTGGACTGGTTGTTAGATGCCATGTCCCATTTGAAATCCCCCTGATGCACCTAACAGTAGAAACTCCCAGAACGTGACCCCATTTTGGAAACTAGAGAATAAGGGTCCTTTCACACTTGCGTTCTGAGGATCCGGCAGGCACTTCCGTCCCGCCGGATCCATCAGAACGCAAGTCGCCTGAAGCATTAGAAGACTGATCAGGATCCTGATCAGTCTTCGAATTGCTTTCAGGTTACTATGGCAGCCAGGACGCTATTAAAGTCCCGGTTGCCATAGTAGGAGCGGGCAGCGGGGGAGCGGTATACTTACAGTCCGTGCGGCTCCCGGGGCGCTCCTGAATGACGTCAGAGCGCCCCATGCCCATGGATCACATGATCCATGCGATCACGTGATCCATGCATGTAGGGCACCCTGACGTCACTCTGAGCGCCCGGAGCCGCACGGATGGTAAGTATACTGCTCCCCGCTCCCCACTACATTTTACCATGGCAACCAGGACTTTAGCGTCCTGGCTGCCTTGGTAACAATTGAGAAAAAGCTAAACGTCGGATCCGGCGATGCGCCGAAACGACGTTTAGCTTAAGGCCGGATCCGGATTAATGCCTTTCAATGGGCATTAATTACGGATCCGGCCTTGCGGCAAGTGTTCCGGATTTTTGGACGGAACAAAAAGCGCAGCATGCTGCGGTATTTGCTGCGTCCAAAAAACGTTCCGGTCCTGAACTGAAGACATACTGATGCATCCTGAACGGATTTCTCTCCATTTAGAATGCATGGGGATGATCCTGATCAGGATTTTTCCGGCATAGAGACCTGACGACGGATCTCTATGCCGGAAAACAAAAACGCCAGTGTGAAAGGGCCCTAAGTCAGTTTTATTGATACTATTTTGGGGTACATATGATTTTTAATTGCTCTACATTACGTTTTTTGTGAGGCAAGGTAACCAAAAAATGGCTTTTTAGCACCGTTTTTATTTTTTACAACATTCATCTGACAGGGTAGATCATGTGCTATTTTTATAGAGCAGGTTGTTACAGACACAATGATATCAAATATGTCTACTTTCTTTGCTTGTTTCAGTTTTACATAAACATAATTTATTTTTCAAAAATGCTTTATTATGTGTCTCTATTTTCTGAACTCATTTTTTAAAATTTTCTGCCGATCGTCTTGTGTAGGGGCTCGTTTTTTGCAGGAAGAGTTGACGTTTTAATTGGTACCATTTTTCGGTACATATGATTTTTTAATAATACATTATTAAACTGTATGGGGCAAGGTGACCAAAAAATTGGTAATTTTGGAACAGTTTTTATTTATTTATTTTTACAGCATTCAACTGAGGGGTTAGATCATGTGATATTTTTATAGAGCAGATCCTTACGGACGTGGCAATACCTAATATGTATACTTTTTCTATTTCACTTTAGCACAATAATAGCAGTTTAAAAATAAAAAAAAACATTTTAGGGTCTCCATTGTTTGAGAGGGATAGCTTTTTATTTTTTGACCGATTGTCTTAGGTAGGGTCTCATTTTTGCGGTATGAGGTGATGGTTTGATTAGTACTATTTTGGGGGGCATACACCTTTTTGATCGCTTGGTGTTGCAATTTTTGTGATGTATGGTGACAAAAATAGTTTTTTTGATACAGTTTTAATTTTTTACTGTGTTCACCTGAGGGGTTAGGTCATGGGATAACTTTATAGAGCTGGTTGTTTTGGAGGCGACGATACCCAATATGTATACTTTTTTTTATTTATTTCACTTTAACACAATAATAGCATATTTGAAACAAAAAAAAAAAAAGATGTTTTAGTGTCTCCATGTTCTGAGAGTTATAGTTATTTTACTTTATGAGCGATTTTCTTGTGTAGCGGCTCATTTTTTGCAGGATTGGGTGACGTTTTATTGGTATAATTTTGTGGGACATTCGCCTTTTTGATCGTTTGGTGTTGCACTTTATGTGATGTAAGGTGACAAAATTGGCTTATTTTTTTTACACAGTTTTTATTTTATTTTTTTATGCAATTTATTAGATGGGGTGGATCATGAGATATATTTATAGAGCCGATCATTACGGACATGGCGATACCCAATATGTGTGTTTTTTCTTATTTTTTTCTATTTTTAATTGTAAAATCAGGGGAAAGGGGTGTTTTTTTCTTTTTTTACTTGAAACTTTATTTTTTTATTAAAAACCCTTTTTTTAAACTTTATTTCTGACTTTAACTTTTGGGGGTCTAATCCCCTCTGCAATGCATTACAATAAATTTGTATTGTAATGCATTGGCAGTTAGTGGATTGCTCTGTGTAATACACTAACAGGTTGCCTAGGAGACCGGGCCCGAGGCTGGATCTCTTGGGCACCCGTAGAAGGCAGGTCACGATGCTGTACAAGGCATCGGGCTGCCTTCCCTGACTTCGGGTCACCGCCACAGCAGCGCGGGGACCCAATGGCCACCCCGCACACTTCGGTAGCCCGCACGTGCCCAGGTCAGCGCTGACCGTGGCTGTGCAGGGGTTAATGCATTGGCACAGATGCCAGCGCATACCCATGCCACTGATCAGGCGGGCGCAGTTCCAGCACCAGCCAAATCAGCATGACGTTAAGTCACGTCCATATATGATGTACATGTATGTCATCGGGCTTGAAGGGGTTGATATTGTGATTGTGTTTCATGTACAATGTGCTTTTGCCCGAGTTCCCATAAAGTTGCATAGGGAGGGGGAGGTTCTAAGAAACCTCCCGGAGCTGACTCCGCCCTGCTCTCTGAGAGAAGAAAGAGGAAAGTGTGATGTCTGAGGAAAAGCTGCACCTCAGCAGCCATTTTGGAGAGTTACCTAAACTCCAGAGTTAGTTTCCATGCACCAGTCCATAGAAGGGAAAGATTATAGAAGATCCAGGCAACCCAGAGAGGGAGCGAAAATATTGGCAAAGGAAGGTAATTGTCGTTTATCAGGCTTTAGCCTCCTCTGCATCTGGTGGGGAGATTCTAAGTTACTGGCTGCCCACCATAACCAAATACAGAAAGGCCACCTGTCAGGAGATAGTATTCCTAGAGCGGATACAGAAGTATATGCCTATACAGTACAGCAGAGATAGTACATCCCTCCAGCCTGCAGAAACAAGGGATTGATTGTTATAGAAAACTACCCCTTATGCAACTTTTGGGAACTAACCTGAACCCTTGTAGAAGCTGCCTTGCTGTAAATGACTTCTGTGCACATTGATGACCTTTGGATCAGCTTCAGTAAAGTACTGGGAATTAAGAGAACCGGTCTCCATATTGTGCAAACTTATCACCTATTTGCACCCAAGGGTGCTGGCAGGTACCCTATCTCTCCTGCACCTTAAAAACCACACCACCAAGGGCACCTCAACCACCATCTGGCAGGAGTCCTGGACAACAGAATGGGCCCTGAAGGAACAGGTGCTGTCCTTCCATTCACTGTATGCCGGCCCAGGGAGCTGCTACAGAACTGTGAGTAAACTGCTTCACCCATCATCCTGTATCCGCATCGTAATCCTTAGGGGGAGGGGGTGATCCTCTTCCTGTAGTGCGACTCTTTTTTATCCAGTCATGTTTTTAGTGACTTTTTTCAATAAAGCTTGAATTTTATATGTTTTGGATGTTAGATTTATTCATCTCTCTTTTGTGTCTATGGATATCAGAAAGAAGTCAGTGGAATTCAATCTATATAGTAACTTTTTTTTTTATGTATTACCCTGTTCCAGCCCCCGTCTCTGAGATCTCCTGGATATGTCTTCTATATAACGCCCCCTGCTCCAGTCGACATCTCTGAGATCTCCTGGATATGTCTTCTATATAACGCCCCCTGCTCCAGTCGACATCTCTGAGATCTCCTGGATATGTCTTCTATATAACGCCCCCTGCTCCAGTCCACGTCTCTGAGATCTCCTGGATATGTCTTCTATATAACACCCCCTGCTCCAGTCCACGTCACTGACATCTCCTGGATATGTCTTCTATATAACGCCCCCTCCTCCAGTCCACGTCTCTGAGATCTCCTGGATATGTCTTCCATGTAACGTCCCCTGTTCCAGCCCCCATCTCTGAGATCTCCTGGATATGTCTTCTATATACGCCCCTGCTCCAGTCCACGTCTCTGAGATCTCCTGGATATGTCTTCTATATAACGCCCCCTGCTCCAGTCCACGTCTCTGAGATCTCCTGGATATGTCTTCTATATAACGCCCCCTGCTCCAGTCCACGTCTCTGAGATCTCCTGGATATGTCTTCTATATAACGCCCCCTGCTCCAGTCCACATCTCTGATCTCCTGGATATGTCTTCTATATAACGCCCCCTCCTTCAGTCCATGTCTCTGAGATCTCCTGGATATGTCTTCTATGTAACGTCCCCTGTTCCAGCCCCCATCTCTGAGATCTCCTGGATATGTCTTCTATATAACGCCCCCTGCTCCAGTCCACGTCTCTGAGATCTCCTGGATATGTCTTCTATATAACGCCCCTCCTTCCAGTCCATGTCTCTGAGATCTCCTGGATATGTCTTCTATATAACGCCCCCTGCTCCAGTCCCCATCTCTGAGATCTCCTGGATATGTCTTCTATATAACGCCCCTGCTCCAGTCCATGTCTCTGAGATCTCCTGGATATTCTTCTATAACGCCCTGCCCAGTCACGTCTGAGATCTCTGGATATGTCTTCTATATAACGTCCCCTGCTCCAGTCCACGTCTCTGAGATCTCCTGGATATGTCTTTTATATAACGCCCCCTGCTCCAGTCCACGTCTCTGAGAACTCCTGGATATGTCTTCTATATAACGCCCCCTCCTCCAGTCCACGTCTCTGAGATCTCCTGGATATGTCTTCTATATAACACCCCCTGCTCCAGCCCACATCTCTGAGATCTCCTGGATATGTCTTCTATGTAACGCCCCCTCCTCCTGTCCATGTCTCTAAGATCTCCTGGATATGTCTTCTATATAACATCCCCTGTTCCAGTCCACGTCTCTGAGATCTTCTGGATATGTCTTCTATATAACGCCCCCTGCTCCAATCCATATCTCTGAGATCTCCTGGATATGTCTTCTATATAACGCCCCCTCCTCCAGTCCACGCCTCTGAGATCTCCTGGATATGTCTTCTATATAACGCCCTCTGCTCCAGTCCACGTCTCTGAGATCTCCTGGATATGTCTTCTATATAACGCCCCCTGTTCCTGGCTTTTTTTGCCGCCCTTGAAATGCATTGTATATTAGAATCCATCTCTTGTGATGTGTATTTTATGTTATTATCTTTAGGCTCGTGTCCTGCCCCAGAAGCCTGCGTCTTTACTTCCTGCTTCATGTTGATTAGGCCGAGTTCAGTTATTGTGAGCGAAAATCTGGTGTGGGTCAAAAACACAGAACAAGTGCAGATCTTTCCATTACACCGTATTAGTGATGAGCGAGCACCAAAGTATTCGGGTGTTTGGGCCGAACATATAGCTATGTTCGTGTGCTCGGCCAAAATCTATTTTTCTGGAAAAAATGTTAAGAAACATTCTTTCCTGTATATTCAATTGTATATAAAGTGCAAGTGCTGCCAAAAATTACAAGCAAGAGGCACTCCGAAACAGCCTGTATATCACATAAAGGAGGGCCTCATTCACATTGTGGTACAATTGTTCCGATAGTGGGACTCCTACAATCATAAAGCCTATGCACTAAGTGAAACGGCTGCCAAAAATTACAAGGAACCGGCACTCCAATACACCCTTTGTTACACATAAAGGGTGGCATCATACACAGCCATGAAAAATTATGATTGGTGGCCTGCTGGTGACCCTCAAAAACATTAGGGGCGAGGGGTTGCTGGTGAGCTGACCCTCTAAAACATTATGGTTAAGGGCCTGCTGGTGAGCTGACCCTCTAAAACATTAGGGGCGATGGGCTGCTAGTGAGCTGACCCTATAATACATTATGGTTGAGGGTCTGCTGGTGAGCTGACCCTCTTTAAAAATTGTAGGGGAGGGAATATATACAATCTGGATGAAGGGGAGGAGGAGAAAACAAGATTCAACCATATACTCTTTTTTGTGGTGGAAAAGGTGCACGGGAATACACTACAGTAGATTGAGCACATTATAAACAATACATTGAAATTGCCTTTATGTTGGTCATCAACTCGGCTCTCCTCTGATGGAGTGGAGAAGTCAGGAGCAATCCAGGCCTTGTTCATTTTTATCTGAGTCAACCTGTCAGCATTGTCAGTAGACAAACGGATATGCTTATGTTATAATGCCATCAGCAGGACTAAATACCCGCTCAGTCAAAACGCTGGCGGCAGGGCAGACCAGCACCTCCAAGGTGTAGAGCGCAAGTTCCTGCCACGTGTCAAGCTTGGACACCCAGTAGTTGTAAGGCACTGAGGGATCATTTAGGATGCTGACACGGTCTGCTATGTATTCCTTCACCATCTTCCAAAACATTTCCCTCCTTGCCCCCACAATAGGCCAGGCCTTAGGGTGAGGATGCGGGCGGGGTGCCATGAAAGTGTCCCATACATTAGAGAGTGTTGCCCTGCCTTTGTGGAACTGCTGTGTAATCCCCTTGTCTCCCTTTCTCAGTTGCCTAAGGAAGTACGGACTATGGCGGCCACGTTGTCAGATGGAAAATTTTGGAGCAATCTCTCAATAAGTACCTACTGGTATTGCACCATTTAACTCGTCCTCTCTACAACAGGAATCAGAGATGATATATTCTCTTTGTAGCGGGGGTCGAGAAGGGTGAATACCCATTAATCCGTGTTATCTAAAATGTGTATAACATGAGGGTCGCGGGAAAGGAAGCCTAACATGAAGTCAGCCATGTGTGCCAGAGTACCAACGGGCAAGACATCGATGTCAACTTCAGGATGACTCTACTGACCCTCATCCTCCTCCTCTTCTGCCCACTCATGCTGAACAGATGGAATTAAATTTCCATGGGTAATACCCTCTGTAGCAGAGGCAACTGTCTCCAGCGCCTCCTCCTCTTCAAGTCCCAATTCGCACTGAGAAGACGAACTGGGGAAGGTCTGGCTATCACCCTGTGTCATCTCCTCCCCCATTACCTCATCTGCCACATTCAGAGCTTCGTCCTTAATTGTGAGCAGCGATCGTTTGAGTAGACCCAGCAGTGGGATGGTTACACTGATAATAGCGTTATCTCCACTAACCATCTGTGTAGTTCCATCACAGTTATTTTAAAACCTCACAGAGGTCTGACATCAATGCCCACTCCTCGCTTGTGAATAGTGGCAGTTGACTGGAAAGGCGACGACCATGTTGCAGCTGGTATTCCACAACTGCCCTCTGCTGCTCACAAACCCTGGCCAACGTGTAGTAAGTAGAGTTCCAGCACGTGCTCACGTCGCACAACAGTCGGTGAGCTGGAGGCCACAAGCGCTGCTGCAGCGTTGACAGATCGGCTGAAGCTGTGAACGACTTGCGGAAACATGGCACACATGCGGCGTGCCTTCACTAGTAGCTCTGCCAAATTGGGGTAGGTTTTTATAAACCGCTGAACCACTAAGTTTAAGACGTGGGCTAGGCATGGAATGTGTGTCAGATTGCTGAGCTTCAAAGCCGCCACCAACTTACGGCCATTGTCAGACACAACCATGCCTGGTTATAGGTTAAGTGGCGAGAGCCACAGCTCGGTCTGGTCCCTTATACCCTGCCACAGCTCTGCGGCGGTGTGCCGTTTGTCCCCTAAGCAGATCAGCATCAGCATGGCCTGTTGACGCTTACCCAAAGCAGTGCTACACTGCTTCCAGCTAGCGACTGATGGCTGACTGCTGTTGGAGGTGGAGGAGAAGGCGGCAGAGGAGGAGAAGTGGGGGTTGGAGCCAGTAACATAGCTGCTGGCGGAGACCCTGATGGATGTAGGTCCCGCAATCATGGGCGTGGGTAGCACCTGTGCCATCCTAGGGCCTGACTCGTGTGCGGTCAGGGAAATGTAGCGTCCCTGGCCAACAGCACTTGTCCATGTGTCCGTGGTGAGGTGGATCTTCCCAGTAAGTGCGTTGGTCAGGGCACAGGTGATGTTCTGGGACACATTCTGGTGTAAGGCGGGCACGGCACACCATAAAAATTGTGGCGGCTGGGGATTGCGTACCGAGGGAAGGCCGCTGACATCAGGCTGCCGAAGGCCTCAGTGTCCACAAGCCTAAATGGCAACATTTCAAGGGCCAGTAATTTCGAAAGTTGCGCTTGCGTTCAAATACCTGGGTTATCGACATTTGGACACTGCGCTGGGACAGGGAAGTGGATGTTGTTGCTGATGGTTCATGCGAAGGTCCAGGTGCAGGGCATCTTGGCCTGCGCCTTCAACAGGGGATTGGCCAGCAGTGCGTAACACAGGGGAAGAGGAAGCAGTGGTGTGATCCGCAGACGCAGAGTGTGGACCCAGGCGTTCGGCCCACTTATTAGGGTGCTTGGATGCCATGTGGCGGATCATGCTGGTGGTGGTGAGGTTGCTAGTGCTCACACCCTCGCTCATTTTAGTACGGCACAGGTTGCAAACTACCACTCTTTTGTCGTCTGCACTTTCCTCAAAAAAGCACCATACTGCGGCCTCTTGGCAAGGTAGATTTACGCATGGGGGTGCTTGGTGTAACGGTTGCGGGCCTGTTTGGTGTGGGCCGACTTCTCCCTTTTGCAACCCCGCTGCCTCTTCCAGACTGTTGTGGTGCTGCGGATCCCTCCCCCTCTGTACTGCTGTCCTCGCTCGGCTTTTCACCTAACCATGTTGGGTCAGTGACCTCATTTTCCATCACCTCCTCTTCCACTTTCTCACTCTGCTCATCCTCCTGACTTGACCTAACCACAACCTCAGTGATTGACAACTGTGTCTCATCATCATCCACCTCGTGAACGAATGATTGCTGTTCACCACCGTCATCTTCTTGAGACTGTGAAGACTCGAGAGGTAGGGAATCAGGGCACAATATCTCAGGTACCTCTTAAAGAGTGCTTGGCGAGAGAGCCAAACCAAGTACTGGCGATGAAAAGAGGTCATGTGAATATCCGAGTGTGGGATCACTTGTTTGGCCAGACTCGACATGGTGGGAGGAAGGAGGATCAGAGTAAGGACTCGGTTTACCAGACTTTTGGCTACAGAGACTGGACTTCGTGGAAGAGAGAGTGGTGCTTATCCGACTGGAAGCGTTATCTTCTGCAATTCAACCAACCACCTGTTCGCACTGGTGCGACTTGGACAGTGTTGTCCTGCGCCGTCCAGCTAAATTGGACATGAAGCTGAGTAAGCTGGATTTTTTAGTTTTTTCTGGTGCACTTGAAGCAGGCACAGTTTCATTGCGCCCAGGGCCATTGCCTCTGCTTGCACCATCAGCATCACACCCACTTCCCCGTCCCTTTGTGCTCGCCTTCCTCATACTAATAGTGTGTAGATGTGGCGCAGATTGTTTTACTGTCCGCTAACGACACCATTTTCTGATGCAGGACAGTATTGGTTACAGAACACAACAGATTATGGACACTACACTAGGCCCAGATTAATGGAAGTTGTAATATAGACAGTGTTTTCAGATGCAGTTCAGTATCGGATACAAAAACACACAAATAACGGACACTATATTAGGCCCAGATTATTGGAATTTGTAATACTGACAGTGTTTTCTGAGGCAGGACAGTATTGGTTACAGAAGACACCACAGATTATGGACACTAGATGTGACCCAGATTATTAGAGAGACAGTCTGCGGATGATGTACAGTATATGTCACTAATAGTTATAAAATAAAAGTATTTTGCTGCTATGAAACACAGACAGTAGCCCTTAAAAGGATTTTGGGTTCTTTGAAAAGCTTTTGGTATTAAATACAGTAAATTTCTCTCCCCAGTATCTGTCCCTTCCTTAGCACGGATGTCCCTGACACTGCTGTTAAATATATTGTTGATGTAAAACACACACACAGTATTCCTTAAAAGGACTTTTGGGCCTTTGAAAAGCTTTCTCTAATTAAAATCGCTGAAATTTGCTCCCTGCTCTGTCTTTCTCTTCCTACCCGACTCTCTCCCTGTCTGTGTCTGAGCCGAACATGCGTCATTGGGTGCTATATAGCACCCGATCGCGCGTTGCGGCCAGCCAATCACTGTAATGCAGACATCCCAACCTGCGAAAACTCATGTCAGGGAGGTGCCCTTCTCATTTCAGGGAGGTTTTCTTTTTTTCACGAACTTTTTATTAAATTTTTCAAACATTTGCAGAACATAACATATAACAAGGTTACTGTGCTGATGCAGTATAAAGGCAAGTATAACATGAACAAAACATATATGGGAACATAGTGAAACATTGTATAATGTATGACCAAAAATAACTTTCTACTATGCCCGGGTGACGGCGCAATGAGGGAAATCAAGGCTTCTGACAGTGGCATGTGATGCCGTGCAGCCGCAGTGGTGGTAGTTCGAGTAAGGCTGGCGTGCGCGCAGTAGCTGCAGGTGGGCTAAAGCTCCAACTGGCAAGTCATAGGACGTGACTTCACCAGTCGGAGTTCTCGAGGAGTCAGAGGACCGGCCGAGAAGGGGACACTGCTAAAGGTTGCCGGTGTTCCGTGAAAAGATGGTACCTGTTAAGATCTGGTACCCTCGTCACTTCCGGTAGAGACGTCTCTGCATCGGAAGCTTCAAAAGAAGGTGTGAGCTGAGAGCTCGGCACCTGATTGGTTTAAAAGAAGGCGGGTTGGCACCTGCGCAGTACAAACTTGGGTACCGCAATTTCACAGTCAGCGCCTGTGAACGCGCGCAGGGTGGGAGGGAGGGTACCTTTGATTTACGGGCCAATGCGTAACAGCGAACCACATTGCCCTATGACCGTTATTGCCCTGTGAACTCGCGAAGGGAGGGCGGAAACTACTTGCCGCACAATGCGCATGCGCGCCTTGGGAACACGCTGTGAAGGAGCCGAGGGAGGGGAGGGACGCAGGGAGGGGGGCGGGGATTGGCCGCAATCTGATTGGTACCCCAGGAGGAATAACCAATGTTTTACAGCTACCATTTCAAATGTATAAACAATAACATAATGTGCATGTTAAACTATCGTACCAGTAGGAATAACCAATCTGATTGCGGCCAATCCCCGCCCCGCACCGCTCCCTGCATCCCTCCCCTCCCTCGGCTCCTAAACCTAATGTTTACATTGCGGCCAAACCTCCCTTCCTGTGTCCCTTCCCTCCCTCGGCATTGTGCGGGAAGCAGATAGTGGCCGCCCTCCCTCCACGCGTTCACAGGGCAATAGCATTCACAGGGCAAAGCGGTTTGCGCATGCGCATTGGCCCATAAATCAAATGTACCCTACCTCCTTTCCTCCCTCCCTGAGCGCCTTCCTCCCTAGTTCACAGGGCTGTGAAATTGCGGTACCCAAGTTTGTACTGCGCAGGCACCAACCCGCCTTCTTTTAAACCAATCAGGTGCCGAGCTCTCAGCTCACAACTTCTTTTGAAGCTTTCGGTGCGGCGACGTTACTACCGGAAGTGACGAGGGTACCAGATCTTAACAGGTACCATCTTTTCACGGAACGCCGGTAAGGTTTACTGCGAGTAAACCTTTCCGGGATATATTGTTTCACATGCGGCGTCAAGGAGCCGCTATCTAATAGCGGGAGACTCCCTGAACGTCCGGGAGACTTGAGATCCCTGGTAATGCCAGCAGCTAACATGACAGTACTTACCTTTATTGGCTGCTTAAAACCCGCAAAATATTCAGAGAGGAGATTCGAGCATTTTGCTAGAGCACATGCGGTACTCGGCCGAGTACTACCATGTGCAGAGCATAGCGATGCTCGAGCCAAACAGATATTCAGCCGAGCATACTCGCTCATCACTACACCTTATCCCTGAGTAGGCTTCACTACTGGTTTTGGTCAATAACTGAAGGAAATAACTGACCAAATAACTGAAGTGTGAACTTGGCCTTAAGGGCAGATGGAGCTGTGTATCTTTCCGGCTGTGGAGCATTATATGTGTGGATCTGATGAGTGTTCCCCTTACCTGGGGGCAGGCGTGTCCTCCTCTGACAACCCTTCACTATGGAGCCTCCTGTGCTTTAATTCCTACCACCATGCAGGAGTCAGGCTCCAGGCTGTGCTGCAGGAGAAGGCACAGGACCTGTGATGATGTCATAACCATGTGATCATTTGTGGGAGGAGTCAGGCTGTGCTGCAGGAGAAGGTACAGGACCTGTAATGATGTCATGACCATGTGATCATGTGTGGGAGGAGTCAGGCTGTGCTGCCGGAGAAGGTATAGGACCTGTAATGATGTCATGACCATGTGATCATGTGTGAGGAGTCAGGCTCAGGCTGTGCTGCAGGAGAAGGTACAGGACCTTTGATGATGTCATAACCATGTGATCGAGTGTGGCAGAAGTCAGGCTGTGCTGCAGGAGAAGGTACAGGACCTGTGATGATGTCATGACCATGTGATTGTGTGTGGGAGGAGTCAGGCTGTGCTGCAGGAGAAGGTACAGGACCTGTGATGATGTCATAACCATGTGATTATGTGTGGGAGGAGTCAGACTGTGCAGCAGGAGAAGGTACAGGACCTGTGATGATGTCATAACCATGTGATCATATGTGTGAGGAGTCAGGCTGTGCTGCAGGAGAAGGTACAGGACCTGTGATGATGTCATAACCATGTGATTATGTGTGGGAGGAGTCATGAGATCACATGACCAGGATTATAAACTCCCTGTAGACAGGGCTCTGCTGTACTGCTTGTAATTCCAGTCTGTATGTATCAGTGCTGTAGAGTCTGTAACGTTTATGTAGATGAGCTGTATGTGTGTAATGTCTGTGTAGTTGAGCTGTATGTCTTGTGGGGGTTTTGCTCTGGTAGGTGGGCAGTAGCGGTGGCAGTACAGAGGCTCAGGAGACAGGCTTTGTGTCCAAACCGTGATCTTTTATTCACTCCAGTGCGTCACATCAAAAACTGTGCAGTTCACACAACAGCAATGTTCAGAAACCCCATCTCCCACAACGGAGCCCCAAACGCTGCAGGTGTCTCGGGGGCTGTTCACACAGTGTCTCACACCAGTGATCAGTACTAGACCTTGTCGTGGGGCATGTTCGTCCAAGTTCATGCAAGTTAGACAGGCCACGTGTCGGCCTGGACAAGGGATTGGCCCTGGCCACAGGATCCCTTCTTTTGGTCCTTCTCTGCGCCTGCAGCAGTTGTGCAGTCTTTGTTAGACGGAGCGGACTACAGAGCTCAGCCCGACCATCCGATCAGCCTCCCGTACAGCTTACTGCAGGAGAACGCACTTTATCCGCCCCACATTTAGTGATCACCAAACCTATATTCACAGGTCTGGGTGTAGCAGGAAGACCACACCCACCAAGCATAGTGAAGGATTAACTCCTTCACTACCCGACTAGAGCCAGAGATAACCAACCTGCCAGGATCAGTGTAGACTGACACCAACAACCGAAAACCGTCTGTTGAGAAAAGGGGTACGTCGCCCCCCGTCAACCTGTGGTGGTCCGTGGGGAACAGACACCCACCCTGCTCTTTGCCTGTTTCCTAGTAAGAGCCGGCGAGGACCGCTGTGTGAACAGCACTCTGCTGACAAAACACAAAAGACCTGGCTCTTACTCGACCGGGTCCACGACCCCTGGTGGCACGTATCTTCCGTCCACTACCACTCCAGATACTCTCCTACAGGTCTATACAACCAAGCTGTTTATGTGTAATATGCCTCTGAAGACTTGTATCAGTGAGTGCAGCAGAGCTGTGTATGTGTAATGTTCAGTTTCTACAGCTGAGTCTCTGTCATCTGTCATGTCCATGTAGCAGAGCCGGCGATGTAATCTGCTGGTATCGGGGCTCGGTGTGTGCTCAGGAGATGTTTAGGGGTAACTCTATCCCTTTTATCCATATCAGTTATTAGAAATGATGTAACCGATATCTTATGTCGGGGGCAGATGTAGGATTTCCGCTGTGGGGGGGGGAGTAAAATTTATTATCTTCTGTTATTTTCTAGTGTTAGCACATAAATGGCCGCGCTGTGTCTTATCGCTGGTGATTTTCTTTGTAGTTGATTTGAGCTTGTCTGCTGCTCCATTCCAATGGGGAACATGGGCCCCGTTCTCATGACTGGCAGGGGCCCCCAGCGAATGGACCCCCACAATCAGTGGACAGGAGATAAGTTCCCTTTAATAGCGCCTCCTTGCGTCAGTCTTGTGTCACTTGTCAAATGTCAAAGATGAGATTTTAATCTTCAGAGATTTGAAAAAACACATCCAGCGACGCTGGAGAACCGCGGAAATGTCGGACAGATTGTGATCGGAGGCAGGACAGGCTCGGAGAGGTAACGCGGTGATTAGTGTGACGGGGGATGGAGAGAAGGCGGGAAGGTTGTCCTCAGTGACAGCGGTAAAGCAGGTGATGTGGGAAGAGCAGCGAGTAGTAACGTAGAGCGGCTGAGAGGACGGCGGCTCCGAGCTTCATCTAACGCTGCGGATGGTTTAGAGATAGGAGGCATAGTCCTCAGCTGAGATGGGGGGGTCAGACGGGGTACGGGGGGCAGAGGGAGGTAAAGGGATGAAGTAATTATTTGGGGTTGTGGGACAGAGAGGAGTAATAGAAGTGAAGAAGTCCTGCTGTGAGGAGGTGAGAGCCGACATGAAGCTGCTTCTCTGTAGGTCATGAAGTCTTCTTTGGGTGGGATTTCTTCCGGCTTCGTTCTGGACTCTGAAGCCTCAGCTTTTCTGTTTGTGTCGGGGCTGGGGATGGATTTGTTGGTTCTGCTCTGTGTGAGACACAGGGTAAGAGCTTGTGGTGTTCTAGAAGACAGCGGCTGCATCTGCATCATGAAGAAAAGACATGACCTGCGCTGATGACCTGGCCACAGATAAGATTGGTTATATCCGGCAGGAACCTCCCAGTCCCCAACCAATTTTGATCCTCCCCCTCCCGCACTTCCACATGCTCTATCTCCTCTTTTGAGCCTATAACTGATGAAGTCTTTAGGCTTCTCTCTTCTTCTCGACCCACCACCTGTCCCCTCTCACCTATCATATCCCCTCACACCTTCTTCAGTCACTCTCCTCAGCTGTAATTACTCATCTAACTACAATATTTCTCTCTTTTCTGGTATCTTTCTGGACTCCCTCAAACTTTCTGTTATAAAGCCACTAAGAAAAAAAATCTCCTCACCCGGCCTGTGCTGCTCTCTACCGGCCTGTTTCTAACCTCCCCTTTATCTCTAAACTCCTGGAACATCTCCTCTACTCTCACTTAATAAACTATCTTTCTGCAAACTCTCTTCTTGACTCCTTTAAACCATGCCTTCCTCTCTCTACTCTACAGAAACTTTCTTTACTAAAGTGTCCAACGATCTCCTGACAGCAAAAAAGAATGGTGACTATTCTCTACTGATTCTTCTGGATCCCCCTGCAGCATTTGATATGGTAGACCACAAACTCCTTCCCACCATGCTCCACCGAATTGGCCTTAAGGACACTGCCCTCTCCTGTTTCTCTTCCTCTCTCTCTGGTCGCTCCTTTAGTCTATCATAAGTTGGTTCTACTTCTTCTTATCTCCCTCTCAGTGTTGGAGTTTCTCATGGTTCAGTCCTAGCTCCTCTATTCTTCTCTCTACAGAACCCCGATTGGACAGAATATAAATTTGGTTTTCAGTACCATCATCTATGATAATGACACATAACTATATACCGTATTTTTCGACCTAAAAGACGCAACTAGGTTTATGAGGAGGAAAATAAGAAAAACAATATTTTTAACCAAAAGGTGTGCTTTTGGTGGGTTTTGAACTGATGGTGGTCTGTGGCTGACACTATTATGGGGGGATCTGTGGATGATGCACTGTTATAGTTGATCTGTGGATGATGCACTGTTATGGGGGGATCTGTGGATGATGCACTGTTATAGTTGATCTGTGGATGATGCACTGTTATGGGGGGATCTGTGGATGGCACTTATTGGGGATCTGTGGATAACACTTTAATGAGGGTTTATGGCTGACACTGTTATGGGGGGTCTGTGGATGACACTGTCATGGGGGTCTGTGGATGACACACTGTCATGGGGGTCTGTGGATGACACAGTTATGGGGGATCTGTGGATGACACTGTTATGGGGGATCTGTGGATGACACTGTTATGGGGGATCTGTGGATGACACTGTTATAAGGGATCTGTGGATCATTCATAAAGTGGGCGGATCAGGCAAGTGACGTACTGAGTTGCGTTACCAGTGCCCACCCGCCCGGTCTCTTGCCTCCTCCTGCTTGATAGGGAGATTCTTAAGTAAACATTAATGGATTACACATTATTATAGTTTAACATTGGCTATGATTAGTACAGTAAGCGGGGCCCGATGCAATAGAATACAGTGACTGCATCGGGCCCCGCTGCCATTACAAAAGTAGATGCTGGCCCCCAGCCCCTCCTCCCTCACCACTGATACACCCGCCGACCGCGCTGTGCAGCATACGGTCGGCGGTGTATCAGTGTAACCTGCAGCATTCGCCCTATAAGACGCACTGCCACCCCCCCCCTCCAATTTTGGGGAGAAAAAGTGCGTCTTACATCCTCTGACATCCCCCCTTCTGTACTCCAAAACACCAGTAATTGTCTGGCATCTGTCTCTAACATCAGGTCTTCTCTGGATCTAAAGCTGAGCCTCTCAAAAACTGAACTTCTTGTCTTTTTCCTTATCTACTAATCACCTAAACTTGATATTTTAACTCCTGGGCATCGTGTCCACTGTCTTGGGGCCATGGTTGACTTTAATCTTTCCTTTATTCCCTATATCCAATTGCTTGCACACTCTTGTCTACACCTCTAGAACATCTCCAGAATCCGGTGGAAGCGGCCAAAACTCTGTTGTTGCCTTGATTCACTCTCTTCTTGTATACTGTAATTGGTCTTCCTCTTACTAAACTCTCCCTCTTCAGTCTGTCCTAAATGCTGTAGCTAGGCTCCGCTATCTGTCTACCCCCTACACTGATTCTTCTAGCCTGTGCTAGTCACTTCAATGGTTCCCCAACCACCACAGAATACAGTTCGTACTTCTCACCCTCACCCACAAAGCTCTCCACAGTGCTGCCCCTCCATACATCTCCTCCCTCATTTCCATCTAGAACCCTACTTCTGCTCTCCGTTCTGCCAGTGATCTGAGACTAACATCCTCCATAATTCCTACCTCTCATTTTCGTTTTCAAGTGTTTTCTTCAGTTGCACCTACTCTCTGGAATCCTCTGCCCCGGAATATCAGGAAAATGCAACTTCCCTACCTTAAAATGTGCCTTAACCCCTCCCCAACATATGATGTAATAGTATGTAATAGCGGCATGGGACTTCCCGTAGTTTGACTTACTAGGTCGTCATGCTGATCGAGCGGCCACCAGAATGGTGGCTTCTATGTCGTGGTCAGCGCTGACCGCAGCATAGGTGGTTTTTGCAGTCAGTCAGGGTCTCCATTGGGTCTCTGCTCCACGGTGACGAGGATCCTATGGGTGAGAAGGCATCCCGATGCCTTGCAGAGGCAACCGGACCTGCTTTCTATGGAGGCCTAGATGATCCAGCCCCTGGCTGGGTCTCCTAGGCAACTGTCAGTGTATTATACTGTGTAAGACACTAACAGGCAAAAATGTGGGACAAAAATAAATTAAAAGTGTTTTTAATAATAAAAAATTGTTTCAAGAAAAAAGAATACTCCTTTCACCTAAAGTTGTAATAAAACAAAAATAGACATATTAGGAATTGTGACTTCCGTAACGACTGGCTCTATAAAAATATCACATATCTACCCCCCTCAGATAAACACCGTAAATAAAAAACTTGTCACTTTACATCACAAAAAATGCAATACCAAGAGATCAAAATGTCTTTTGAACCCCAAAATAGTACTAATCAAACTGTCACCTCCTACCAATCAAACAAAACACTGACTCTTATGTAAAATTGAGCTACACCTTTATTCAGTATAATACAAAATTTCATAAAAATTCTCTATATCAAAAATGTTTACAAATCAGAAAACGGTGAGGTATATGATAGTGGAAAAACTACTGCGGAAGGTCTA
This sequence comes from Bufotes viridis, assembly GCA_033119425.1. Taxonomy (NCBI): domain Eukaryota; kingdom Metazoa; phylum Chordata; class Amphibia; order Anura; family Bufonidae; genus Bufotes; species Bufotes viridis. The sequence continues at coordinate 285,804,369 of CM065594.1, forward strand.
GATGCCTAGGTATCAAGCACAGGTCAATTGATTATAGGTTTAAAGTTAGCTTGACACAGATATATATTCCATATTGGCCATAAGCATGGTGGAGTTCTACCACATATACTTAAGGGCTTTCACCCATAGAACACAGTCAGGGATAAACCGGTTCAAACCATGATTACAGCAAGACATGAATCAATCCCATAGAACACAGTCAGGGATAGACCGGTTCAAAACATGATTATCACGGGGCATGAATCAGTCCAAAACATGATTATAGCCAATATTAATCATAGACAAAGGTATCGACTATACAAAGCCCCAAAACAAGGTGGCTATAGTACACAATGTAGATGTTGTTAGTGATCTAACAATAAGATCTAATAGAGTGGTACATACCCATATCAATGATACACAGGGCCCGGAACCCCCACAGTACAGAACCTCGACACGTGTTTCGCTATGAAAAGCTTCGTCAGGAGGTAATTTTAAAATGCAATGAGCAGTATTTATACCCCTGTCTAATGGGTTTCAATTAGTAAATTACAGTCACCTGATCGGGGAGTGTCTCGGCGCATTCCCGGCATGTTAGCCCGCCGCTTCCATCGGCGCTCAACGTCAATACGCATAATAGCGCGACATATAATGACGTACAATGAGCGCGTCCGATCAGCGGTCAGGACAGCGCATGCGCGGGAAAGCGCACGCTCCACCGATCATGTGACTCGTCACATGAGTGGTCATCTGACTCACAGGTCCTAGAGAAACTGAGGCATAATTATAGTGTCTGATTCTGCAATAACTATCTCGTAATCGAAATCCTATATACATTAATACTAACATCAATAGCATTCAAGCAACAATTGCTATAAGAGGGGCGAGACAGGAGGGAGAAATACGTCAATATATAATGGGAAGCAGGGGGAGGGGGGAGAGAGAAAGGAAAAGGAACAGAAAAAAGAAAAATAATTTGATACAATAACCCATGATTCTCATAGTGACACTAATAACCGTGCTAATTCATAATGAATAATGATTATAAAAACCTACAACATTCCTAAAATTAATACCTAAATAGATATACCAAGTGTAACTAATAAAGAGACGAACCTTCCTCACCAAAATGAACAAAAATATAATATAATTGCTAATGTGCTAAATGAAATTACCTCATGTAAAAAAGTGCAAGCGTGAATAAGTACAATGATAAATAATAAAAATAAACATAGTAACCATATGTGTATATATAATTCATAATAAATTATAATGATTCCCTCATATAAGAAATATACAAACAATTATACCCATGATTATGTATATATATTACATAAATTAATTACAATTATCACCATAAGTAGAGATAACATATGTGAATAAGTGATGTATACATAATAGAAAAATTAATAATAAACCCAATCATGATTACTAATGTGAAGAAAAAAAAAAAAAAAAAAAAAAAAAAAAAAATTTTTTTTAAAATATAAAAGGATTTTATTTCTTCTCATCTCTTATATCTTCCTTCCTCCGTATCCATTATTTCATATTTCTTATCAATGTATCTTCTTGTTCTTCCTCCCTCCCGCACTCCAAGCATCCATCATAAATTGACGTGTTGCTGAATGTCAATCATAAACTCTAGGTAAATAGATAAACAAATTAGGACCACATCCACATCGACAGGGATAATTTAACCCTCAATTAAAATTCACGTATTTTACAAAAAGGATTTGAAACTATTATATTCATTTAGCCCTGTTGGAACCACTGTGTCCAACAACGTGATCCACTTAGTCTCTCTTTGCAGTAGCATCTTTTCTTATCTCCACCTCTGGCACCTAATCTCACTCTATCGATCCCTCTAATTCGCATATGTCCTGGGTCGCAATTGTGGTATTGTAAAAGTGTCTCGGTACAGTTTGTAGTTCTTCAATTGCCTGTTCTGCTACTTGGGCTGCCATACGAATTTTACTGGCATGCTCCAGAACTCGAACTTTGAGGGATCTGGTTGTCATGCCCACATAGATCAATCCACATGGGCATGTCATCCAATATACAACCATCTCTGTGGAGCATGTAATATAATGTACAATCTTATATTCCTTTTATGTAAGGAATCACTAAAAGTGGTGGCTTGTTCCATGTACCTACAAGCTGCACATTTACCACAGGCCCGAGAGCCCCAACCTGGTCCTTTGTAGCCAAAAATTCCTCTTGGAATATCTGGCACATAGTGGCTTTTACACAAAATATCCCGTAATGTTTTCGATCTTTTCCATGTAATTTGTGGGTAGTCTGGGAGAGCAGACCGCAAATCCTTGTCTGTTCGTAGAATAGCCCAATGCTTTTTCAAGATGTCCTGAATAGTATGCCATTCTTTATTAAAGGGAGTAATAAACCTAACAGTTGTATCCTTCTGGGAGTTATTTCTTGCTTTTATTATTCGTCAGAAGCATATCTCTCTTCCTCTCTCTTGCAGATTTATAACCTTCTTGAATGGCATCCTTTTTATATCCTCTGTCCACAAACCTCTGGACGAGCTGGGCCGACTGGTGTTCAAATAACCTGTCATCTGAACAAATGCGTCTCATCCTTAGAAATTGACCCTTAGGTATTGCTTGGATAACTTTAGGGTAATGGGATGACGACGCATGCAATAGTGCATTAACAGAGGTTGGCTTTCTAAACACATCCGTCTGAACGTCTCCGTTTTTCATTTTCTTAATGGTAATGTCCAGGAAGTCAACTTCCACTGGACTGTATTTCCAAGTCAGTTTTATGTTGTAGTCATTTTGATTGAGGTCTGACATGATCCTGTCCAGGCGCGACGCGGAGCCCTGCCAGATGAAAAATATATCGTCGATATATCTCGACCAAAGGAGCACGCCGCCGCGGTCCTCCTCACTCTGAAGGATTTCCCTTTCCCACAGCCCCAGGAAAAGGTTGGCGTACGAGGGCGCGCACGGCGCCCCCATCGCCGTTCCCTGGAGCTGCAGGAAATGGCGATCCTTAAACAAAAAATAATTGTGAGTCAACAAAAATTCCAAAAGTAAAAGAATAAATTCAACCAGTTCTTTATCTAGATCAGTCATAGTGAGGAAGAACCGCGACGCGCGCACCCCCTGGTCGGACAAGGGGGGTAATGTGGTGATCTGGCCGATGCGGATGTATGAGAGAGAGGCGTTCAAGCAATTGAATGTACTATCGTGCTATAGGCGGTTAGATAGGGATCCTACAGAGGTGTTTAAGAGAGAACTTGATATACTCTTATTGATTGCCACAGAAAATAATGTAATTAATAGGAAAATGGCGGACGGTCTAAGAGTAGATTTTCCAATTTGCCCAACACTATACCTCCTTCCCAAGGTGCACAAGAATGCCTCCAATCCCCCGGGACGCCCTATTGTCTCAGGGGTTGGAGGACTATGTGCAAATATTGGGAAATTTATTGATTTTTATTTAAAAAGATGCGTTGAAACTCTACCATCCTTTGTTCAGGATACCTCTGACATGCTAAGGAGACTTAATGGATTGCATTTGGAGGATGACATGTTCCTGGTCACGTGCGACGTGGAGTCCCTGTATACGTCGATACGTCACGACCAGGGGTGCGTAGCGTCGCGGTTCTTCCTCACTATGACTGATCTAGATAAAGAACTGGTTGAATTTATTCTTTTACTTTTGGAATTTTGTTGACTCACAATTATTTTTTGTTTAAGGATCGCCATTTCCTGCAGCTCCAGGGAACGGCGATGGGGCGCCGTCTGCGCCCTCGTACGCCAACCTTTTCCTGGGGCTGTGGGAAGGGAAATCCTTCAGAGTGAGGAGGACCGCGGCGGCGTGCTCCTTTGGTCGAGATATATCGACGATATATTTTCATCTGGCAGGGCTCCGCGTCGCGCCTGGACAGGATCATGTCAGACCTCAATCAAAATGACTACAACATAAAACTGACTTGGAAATACAGTCCAGTGGAAGTTGACTTCCTGGACATTACCATTAAGAAAATGAAAAACGGAGACGTTCAGACGGATGTGTTTAGAAAGCCAACCTCTGTTAATGCACTATTGCATGCGTCGTCATCCCATTACCCTAAAGTTATCCAAGCAATACCTAAGGGTCAATTTCTAAGGATGAGACGCATTTGTTCAGATGACAGGTTATTTGAACACCAGTCGGCCCAGCTCGTCCAGAGGTTTGTGGACAGAGGATATAAAAAGGATGCCATTCAAAAAGGTTATAAATCTGCAAGAGAGAGGAAGAGAGATATGCTTCTGACGAATAATAAAAAAGCAAGAAATAACTCCCAGAAGGATACAACTGTTAGGTTTATTACTCCCTTTAATAAAGAATGGCATACTATTCAGGACATCTTGAAAAAGCATTGGGCTATTCTACGAACAGACAAGGATTTGCGGTCTGCTCTCCCAGACTACCCACAAATTACATGGAAAAGATCGAAAACATTACGGGATATTTTGTGTAAAAGCCACTATGTGCCAGATATTCCAAGAGGAATTTTTGGCTACAAAGGACCAGGTTGGGGCTCTCGGGCCTGTGGTAAATGTGCAGCTTGTAGGTACATGGAACAAGCCACCACTTTTAGTGATTCCTTACATAAAAAGGAATATAAGATTGTACATTATATTACATGCTCCACAGAGATGGTTGTATATTGGATGACATGCCCATGTGGATTGATCTATGTGGGCATGACAACCAGATCCCTCAAAGTTCGAGTTCTGGAGCATGCCAGTAAAATTCGTATGGCAGCCCAAGTAGCAGAACAGGCAATTGAAGAACTACAAACTGTACCGAGACACTTTTACAATACCACAATTGCGACCCAGGACATATGCGAATTAGAGGGATCGATAGAGTGAGATTAGGTGCCAGAGGTGGAGATAAGAAAAAGATGCTACTGCAAAGAGAGACTAAGTGGATCACGTTGTTGGACACAGTGGTTCCAACAGGGCTAAATGAATATAATAGTTTCAAATCCTTTTTGTAAAATACGTGAATTTTAATTGAGGGTTAAATTATCCCTGTCGATGTGGATGTGGTCCTAATTTGTTTATCTATTTACCTAGAGTTTATGATTGACATTCAGCAACACGTCAATTTATGATGGATGCTTGGAGTGCGGGAGGGAGGAAGAACAAGAAGATACATTGATAAGAAATATGAAATAATGGATACGGAGGAAGGAAGATATAAGAGATGAGAAGAAATAAAATCCTTTTATATTTTAAAAAATTTTTTTTTTTTTTTTTTTTCTTCACATTAGTAATCATGATTGGGTTTATTATTAATTTTTCTATTATGTATACATCACTTATTCACATATGTTATCTCTACTTATGGTGATAATTGTAATTAATTTATGTAATATATATACATAATCATGGGTATAATTGTTTGTATATTTCTTATATGAGGGAATCATTATAATTTATTATGAATTATATATACACATATGGTTACTATGTTTATTTTTATTATTTATCATTGTACTTATTCACGCTTGCACTTTTTACATGAGGTAATTTCATTTAGCACATTAGCAATTATATTATATTTTTGTTCATTTTGGTGAGGAAGGTTCGTCTCTTTATTAGTTACACTTGGTATATCTATTTAGGTATTAATTTTAGGAATGTTGTAGGTTTTTATAATCATTATTCATTATGAATTAGCACGGTTATTAGTGTCACTATGAGAATCATGGGTTATTGTATCAAATTATTTTTCTTTTTTCTGTTCCTTTTCCTTTTCTCTCTCCCCCTCCCCCTGCTTCCCATTATATATTGACGTATTTCTCCCTCCTGTCTCGCCCCTCTTATAGCAATTGTTGCTTGAATGCTATTGATGTTAGTATTAATGTATATAGGATTTCGATTACGAGATAGTTATTGCAGAATCAGACACTATAATTATGCCTCAGTTTCTCTAGGACCTGTGAGTCAGATGACCACTCATGTGACGAGTCACATGATCGGTGGAGCGTGCGCTTTCCCGCGCATGCGCTGTCCTGACCGCTGATCGGACGCGCTCATTGTACGTCATTATATGTCGCGCTATTATGCGTATTGACGTTGAGCGCCGATGGAAGCGGCGGGCTAACATGCCGGGAATGCGCCGAGACACTCCCCGATCAGGTGACTGTAATTTACTAATTGAAACCCATTAGACAGGGGTATAAATACTGCTCATTGCATTTTAAAATTACCTCCTGACGAAGCTTTTCATAGCGAAACACGTGTCGAGGTTCTGTACTGTGGGGGTTCCGGGCCCTGTGTATCATTGATATGGGTATGTACCACTCTATTAGATCTTATTGTTAGATCACTAACAACATCTACATTGTGTACTATAGCCACCTTGTTTTGGGGCTTTGTATAGTCGATACCTTTGTCTATGATTAATATTGGCTATAATCATGTTTTGGACTGATTCATGCCCCGTGATAATCATGTTTTGAACCGGTCTATCCCTGACTGTGTTCTATGGGATTGATTCATGTCTTGCTGTAATCATGGTTTGAACCGGTTTATCCCTGACTGTGTTCTATGGGTGAAAGCCCTTAAGTATATGTGGTAGAACTCCACCATGCTTATGGCCAATATGGAATATATATCTGGGTCAAGCTAACTTTAAACCTATAATCAATTGACCTGTGCTTGATACCTAGGCATCTAGACCTTCCGCAGTAGTTTTTCCACTATCATATACCTCACCGTTTTCTGATTTGTAAACATTTTTGATATAGAGAATTTTTATGAAATTTTGTATTATACTGAATAAAGGTGTAGCTCAATTTTACATAAGAGTCAGTGTTTTGTTTGGATGTTTTGTAGTTATATGACTCTCGGTTTGATGTTGTGGGGCATGTAGGTTTACCTCCTACCAATCACCCAAAAAATAAAAGAAAGTGACTTTCAGAAAATGGAGACACTAAAACATGATTTTATTATTTTAAAAAATAATTTTATTGCGTTAAAGTAAAATAAATTTAAAAAAAGTAGACATATTAGGTATTGCCACGTCCGTAACAGCCAGCTTTATAAACATTTTCCATGACCTTCTAACTCAAGTGTATGTTAAAAACATTTAAAAAAAACTGTGTCAAAAAAGCCATTTTTTTGTCACCTTGCATCACAAAAAGCGTAGTGCCAAGCGATCAAAAAATCATAGGTACCTTAAAATAGTACCAAACTGTAACCCCATATCGCAAAAAATGATCCCTACATAAGACAATAGCCCCAAAAAAAATAAAAAATGGCTTTCAGAAAGTGGAGACACTAAAACATAATTTTATAGTTTCATTACTGCCTTTAATGTGTAAAACAAAAAAAAAATAAAAGGAGACATATTAGGTATCGCTATGTCCGTAACGACCTGCTCTATAAAAACATCACATGATCTACCCCCCTAAAGTCAATGCCTTAGAAAAAATAAAATTAAAACTGCCAAAACAATAAATTTTTTTGTCACCTTGCCCCAAAAAGTGTAATATTGAATGATCAAAAAATCATACGTACCCAAAATTGGTACCATTAAAAAAATCAACTCTTCCCCTGTACAAGATGATCGGCAAAAAAATTTAAAAAGACTTTCAGAAAATGGAGACAAAAACGTGATTTTTTTTTTCTAAAATGCTTTATTATGTAAAACTGAAATAAAAACAAAGTTGGCATATTTGATATTGTCGCGTCCGTAAAAAACTGCTCTATAAAAATAGCACATGATCAAATCTGTCAGATGAACATTGTAAAAAATAAAAACTATGCCAGAACAGCCATTTTTTGGTTACATTGACTCACAAAAAGCATAGTATAAAGCGATCAAAAATCATACCCCAAAATAGTACCAATAAAACTGTCACCTTATCCAGTGGTTTCCAAAATGGGGTGACTTTTTGGGAGTTTCTACTCCAGGGTGCATCAGGGGGGACTTCAAATTGGTCATAGTTTCTAAAAACTAGTCCAGCAAAAACCATATGGCGTTCCTTTCCTTCTGCGCCCTGTCGTGTGCCTTTACAGCAGTTAACGACCACCTATGGGATGTTTCTGTAAACTGCAGAATCAGGTTAATAGATACTGAGTTTTGTTTGGCTGTTAACCCTTGCAGTGTTACAAAACAAAATGGATTAAAATGGAAAATCTGCCAAAAAAGTGAAATTTTGAAATGTCATCTCCATTTTCCTTGAAGTCTAAGTGTAGTGATGAGGGGACCGGTGGATGTTCGGATTTGACGTGTTCGGCCGAACTTTGTTTCAAAGTTCAGTTCGGGTTCCGAATTTGAATGGAACCCCATTGAAATCAACGGGGACCTGAACTTTGGGGCTGAAAAATGACCATGAATGAGTCATAGAAAGGGCTAGAGGACTGCAAAAAGATCCAAAATGGACCTAAAAGCAGTACAATTGCCCTGCAAACAAATGTGGATAGGGAAATAACTTTAAATAACATAAAATATATACAAATAAATACTAATAATCTTGAACTAGGCCCCAAAACATTGGTAAATAGCAAAAAGAATGCACAAACTGCGCTGGAGTATAACAATGGCAGAGTGCAGCCGGTATACCTCTCTAATCTGCCCAAGTCCTGTGGGATCCATACCTGATTCATTTTAATGTACGTGAGCTTGTCCACATTGGCTGTGAATAGGTGGATGCGCCTATCCGTTATCACCCCCATGCAGTGCTAAACACATGTTCAGACAATACACATGCCACAGGGCAGGCCAGCACCTTCAAGGCGTAAAGGCAGGCATGGGATCCAGCCGGTTGTCTCCGGTTCTGCCGAACCGTTTGTTAAAATTACAGGCGGTTCGCAGGACCGGTGAGAAGCAGGCGCCTGCACCCCTGTATTTTTCAGCCTGCGGCCGTTACTTACAGTCAGCGTGTGTGTCAGCCAGTCAGGACTTGTCTTCCACAGCGCTGCCGCCGTCCCCGCCCCCAGCCTCGCAGTCATGGCAACACAGCGGAGTGTCTTGAGAGTGAGCAGCGCCGTGGCGGCGGCAAGCTGCCAGCCCAGAACAGAGAAGGAGAGAGGACTGTCTGCAGAGTGCCCTAGTTGCTAACAGTCCACACCCCACACACAGCCATGAAAGATTGAAGAGCCGGCCCCTAGCCCAACAGAAAGGAGTCTGGACAGGTCAGGACTCAGGAGGACAGCCTGGTTGGTTGAGTGTGATTTGTGTGACACTGACAAGTTGGCATTAAAGAGGGGACCACCGACCAGGGGCTGAAATTGAAATGTGACAACATAACAACAATGGAGGGGCCATGAATCTGTGGGGAGAAGCTATGTGAGAACATGGAGGGGGCCATGTGGGGAGAAGCAATGTGAGAACATGGAGGGGGCCATGTGGGGAGAAGCAATGTGAGAACATGGAGGGGGCCATGAATCTGTGGGGAGAAGCAATGTGAGAACATGGAGGGGGCCATGTGGGGAGAAGCAATGTGAGAACATGGAGGGGGCCATGAATCTGTGGGGAGCTATGTGAGAACATGGATCACCTTGCCCCAAAAAGTGTAATATTGAATGATCAAAAAATCATACGTACCCAAAATTGGTACCATTAAAAAATCAACTCTTCCCTGTACAAGATGATCGGCAAAAAATTTAAAAAGACTTTCAGAAAATGGAGACAAAACGTGATTTTTTTTTCTAAAATGCTTTATTATGTAAAACTGAAATAAAAACAAAGTTGGCATATTTGATATTGTCGCGTCCGTAAAAAACTGCTCTATAAAAATAGCACATGATCAAATCTGTCAGATGAACATTGTAAAAAATAAAAACTATGCCAGAACAGCCATTTTTGGTTACATTGACTCACAAAAAGCATAGTATAAAGCGATCAAAAATCATACCCCAAAATAGTACCAATAAAACTGTCACCTTATCCAGTGGTTTCCAAAATGGGGTGACTTTTTGGGAGTTTCTACCCAGGGTGCATCAGGGGGACTTCAAATTGGTCATAGTTTCTAAAAACTAGTCCAGCAAAAACCATATGGCGCTCCTTTCCTTCTGCGCCCTGTCGTGTGCCTTTACAGCAGTTAATCGACCACCTATGGGATGTTTCTGTAAACTGCAGAATCAGGTTAATAGATACTGAGTTTTGTTTGGCTGTTAACCCTTGCAGTGTTACAAAACAAAATGGATTAAAATGGAAAATCTGCCAAAAAAGTGAAATTTTGAAATGTCATCTCCATTTTCCTTGAAGTCTAAGTGTAGTGATGAGGGACCGGTGGATGTTCGGATTTGACGTGTTCGGCCGAACTTTGTTTCAAAGTTCAGTTCGGGTTCAGATTTGAATGGAACCCCATTGAAATCAACGGGGACCTGAACTTTGGGGCTGAAAAATGACCATGAATGAGTCATAGAAAGGGCTAGAGGACTGCAAAAAGATCCAAAATGGACCTAAAAGCAGTACAATTGCCCTGCAAACAAATGTGGATAGGGAAATAACTTTAAATAACATAAAATATATACAAATAAATACTAATAATCTTGAACTAGGCCCCAAAACATTGGTAAATAGCAAAAGAATGCACAAACTGCGCTGGAGTATAACAATGGCAGAGTGCAGCCGGTATACCTCTCTAATCTGCCCAAGTCCTGTGGGATCCATACCTGATTCATTTTAATGTACGTGAGCTTGTCCACATTGGCTGTGAATAGGTGGATGCGCCTATCCGTTATCACCCCCATGCAGTGCTAAACACATGTTCAGACAATACACATGCCACAGGGCAGGCCAGCACCTTCAAGGCGTAAAGGCAGGCATGGGATCCAGCCGGTTGTCTCCGGTTCTGCCGAACCGCTTGTTAAAATTACAGGCGGTTCGCAGGACCGGTGAGAAGCAGGCGCCTGCACCCCTGTATTTTTCAGCCTGCGGCCGTTACTTACAGTCAGCGTGTGTGTCAGCCAGTCAGGACTTGTCTTCCACAGCGCTGCCGCCGTCCCCGCCCCAGCCTCGCAGTCATGGCAACACAGCGGAGTGTCTTGAGAGTGAGCAGCGCCGTGGCGGTGCAAGCTGCCAGCCCAGAACAGAGAAGGAGAGAGGACTGTCTGCAGAGTGCCCTAGTTGCTAACAGTCCACACCCACACACAGCCATGAAAGATTGAAGAGCCGGCCTCTAGCCCAACAGAAAGGAGTCTGGACAGGTCAGGACTCAGGAGGACAGCCTGGTTGGTTGAGTGTGATTTGTGTGACACTGACAAGTTGGCATTAAGGAGGGGACCACCGACCAGGGGCTGAAATTGAAATGTGACAACATAACAACAATGGAGGGGCCATGAATCTGTGGAGAGAAGCAATGTGAGAACATGGAGGGGGCCATGAATCTGTGGGGAGAAGCAATGTGAGAACATGGAGGGGGCCATGTGGAGAGAAGCAATGTGAGAACATGGAGGGGGCCATGAATCTGTGGGGAGAAGCTATGTGAGAACATGGAGGGGGCCATGTGGGGAGAAGCAATGTGAGAACATGGAGGGGCCATGTGTGGAGAAGCAATGTGAAAACATGGAGGGGGCCATGTGGGGAGAAGCAATGTGAGAATATGGAGGGGGCCATGTGGGGAGAAGCAATGTGAGAACATGGAGGGGGCCATGTGTGGAGAAGCAATGTGAGAACATGGAGGGGGCCATGTGGGGAGAGAAGCAATGTGAGAACATGGAGGGGGCCAGGTGGGGAGAAGCAATGTGAGAACATGGAGGGGGCCAGGGGCGTAACTACCGGGGAAGCAGGGGAAGCAGCTGCTTCGGGGCCCGGGCTTACAGGGGGCCCGGCAAGCACGTGTTGTCCTCACTCCTCTCCCTTCGCTAATTACTCAGTGAATCGCAGTGTACTCGACCTTGTCTACTTAAAACTTATTTTTTCTTTCTTTCAGAAAAGCTTGCCCTGGGGATCGAACCTGCGACCATTAGGTTCAAAGGCAAGACACTTATCCACAAAGCCATATGAGCTGATAAGCCAGATAGCTAAAAAAAAAAAAAATAAGACCTCTAGATGTGGAGAACTTTGATAGTGTATCCATACACATTACAGCTGCACCAGCACATTGTATATGGATGTAGCAGAGCTTGGTGTGTTGGGGCAGCTGTAATGTGTATAGATACACTATCAAAGTTCTCCTTATCTAGAGGTCTTATTTTTTTTTTAGCTACCTGGCTAAGCAGCTCATATGGTCTTGTGGATAAGTGGCTTGCCTTTCATCCTAATGGTCACAGGTTCGATTCCTTTCACAAACTTTTCTGAAAGACAGGATTTTTTTTTTTTTTAATACTGGACTTTTACTTTACTGCCACAGGGAGGAGGGGCTATTGGCACTATAATATTGGCAAATGGGGGGGTGGGATGGGAGAGATAGGCACTTCATATTGGCACACACAGGGGGCAGGGGAGAGGATGGCACTATGATATTGGGATGGGGGAAGACAGAGGCACTTGATATTGGCACATTATAGGGGGCACTATGGGGAGAGGAGCACTATGGGGGCATCTGGTGCTATATGGCTGGCTACTGGCACATTATAGGGTGGGTTTATATGGCTGACTACTGGCACATTATAGGGGGTTATATGGCTGATTACTGGCACATTATAGGAGGGGTTATATGGCTGACTACTGGCACATTATAGGGGGTTATATGGCTGGCTACTGGCACATTATAGGGGGCTGGGGGGCTATATGGCTGACTACTGGCACATTATAGGGGGGCTATATGGCTGGCACATTATAGAGGGGGAGCGAAACGTGCGGGTAGGGGGGGCCCAATACAAAAATTTGCTGTGGGGCCCAGTCATTTCTAGCTACGCCCCTGGAGGGGGCCATGTGGGAAGAAGCAATGTGAGAACATGGAGGGGGCCATGTGGGGAGAAGCAATGTGAGAACATGGAGGGGGCCATGTGGGGAGAGAAGCAATGTGAGAACATGGAGGGGGGCCAGGTGGGGAGAAGCAATGTGAGAACATGGAGGGGGCCATGAATCTGTGGGGAGAAGCAATGTGAGAACATGGAGGGGGCCATGTGGGGAGAAGCAATGTGAGAACATGGAGGGGGCCATGTGGGGAGAAGCAATGTGAGAACATGGAGGGGGCCATGTGGGGAGAAACAATGTGAGAACATGGAGGGGGCCATGTGGGGAGAAGCTATGTGAGAATATGGAGGGGGCCATGAATCTGTGGAGAGAAGCAATGTGAGAACATGGAGGGGGCCATGTGGGGAGAAGCAATGTGAGAACATGGAGGGGCCAGGTGGGGAGAAGCAATGTGAGAACATGGAGGGGGCCATGAATCTGTGGGGAGAAGCTATGTGAGAACATGGAGGGGGCCATGTGGGGAGAAGCAATGTGAGAACATTGAGGGGGCCATGTGGGGAGAAGCAATGTGAGAACATGGAGGGGGCCATGTGGGGAGAAGCAATGTGAGAACATGGAGGGGCCAGGTGGGGAGAAGCAATGTGAGAACATGGAGGGGGCCATGAATCTGTGGGGAGAAGCTATGTGAGAACATGGAGGGGGCCATGTGGGGAGAAGCAATGTGAGAACATGGAGGGGGCCATGTGGGGAGAAGCAATGTGAGAACATGGAGGGGGCCATGTGGGGAGAAGCAATGTGAGAACATGGAGGGGCCATGTGGGGAGAAGCAATGTGAGAACATGGAGGGGGCCATGTGGGGAGAAGCAATGTGAGAACATGGAGGGGGCCATGTGGGAGAAGCAATGTGAGAACATGGAGGAGGCCATGTGGGGAGAAGCAATGTGAGAACATGGAGGGGCCAGGTGGGGAGAAGCAATGTGAGAACATGGAGGGGGCCATGTGGGGAGAAGCAATGTGAGAACATGGAGGGGGCCATGTGGGGAGAAGCAATGTGAGAACATGGAGGGGGCCATGTGGGGAGAAGCAATGTGAGAACATGGAGGGGGCCATGTGGGAGAAGCAATGTGAGAACATGGAGGGGGCCATGTGGGGAGAAGCAATGTGAGAACATGGAGGGGGCCATGTGGGGAGAAGCAATGTGAGAACATGGAGGGGGCCATGTGGGGAGAAGCAATGTGAGAACATGGAGGGGCCAGGTGGGGAGAAGCAATGTGAGAACATGGAGGGGGCCATGTGGGAAGAAGCAATGTGAGAACATGGAGGGGCCAGTGTGGGGAGAAGCAATGTGAGAACATGGAGGGGGCCATGTGGGGAGAAGCAATGTGAGAACATGGAGGGGGCCATGTGGGGAGAGAAGCAATGTGAGAACATGGAGGGGGGCCATGAATCTGTGGGGAGAAGCAATGTGAGAACATGGAGGGGGCCATGTGGGGAGGAGCTATCTGAGAATATGGAGGGGGCCATGTGGGGAGAAGCAATGTGAGAACATGGAGGGGGCCATGTGGGGAGAAGCTATGTGAGAACATGGAGGGGGCCATGAATCTGTGGAGAGAAGCAATGTGAGAACATGGAGGGGGCCATGTGGGGAGAAGCAATGTGAGAACATGGAGGGGGCCATGTGGGGAGAAGCAATGTGAGAACATGGAGGGGGCCATGAATCTGTGGAGAGAAGCTATGTGAGAACATAGAGGGGGCCAGGTGGGGAGAGAAGCAATGTGAGAACATGGAGGGGGCCATGTGGGGAGAAGCAATGTGAGAACATGGAGGGGGCCATGTGGGGAGAAGCAATGTGAGAACATGGAGGGGCCATGTGGGGAGAAGCAATGTGAGAACATGGAGGGGGCCATGTGGGAGAAGCTATGTGAGAACATGGAGGGGGCCATGTGGGGAGAAGCAATGTGAGAACATGGAGGGGGCCATGTGGGGAGAAGCAATGTGAGAACATGGAGGGGGCCAGGTGGAGAGAAGCAATGTGAGAACATGGAGGGAGCCATGAATCTGTGGGGAGAAACAATGTGAGAACATGGAGGGGGCCATGTGGAGAGAAGCAATGTGAGAACATGGAGGGAGCCATGAATCTGTGGGGAGAAACAATGTGAGAACATGGAGGGGGCCATGTAGTGTATATATGGTGTATTTGTGTGTAGCATATATATGGTGTATGTAAATATGTCGTGACTGTGTTGCATATATATGGTGTATGTAAATATGTGTCGTGACGCGCTGCGTATCCACCGCTGAGTAGGGAACCTGTTGTTAAAAATTTGAATCCCACCCCTGCGTAAAGGGCAAGCTCACACCATGTGCCCAATTTGGAGACCCAGAAATTAAATGGGGCAAACCCATGAGTCAGTATGTGCAGGTGTGTGCACACATACTGTTCCACTATGTTGCCGAAACACTGCTAAGATGATGGATCAGATGGTGGTGCTGGTTGTTGTGGCAGGCTGACAAAGCTTTTACACATTTCGGCCATGTTAACCCTACCTTCTGAAGTGGTGGTGGTGCCCCAGCTTCCTCCTCTGCCTCCACCTTGTGCTTCTATTAAACTCCCACTGTCAGGTGGGAACACCATCAGTAGCATGTCTACCAGTGTGCACTTGTACTCGCGCATCTTCCGATCACTCTCCAGTAACAGAATTATGGACGGCACGTTGACTTTGTAGCGAGGACCCAGCAGGGTGGCCACCCAGTATTCAGCACTGGTAATAATAAGGGCAACTCAGCCATCATTGCACAGGCACTGCAGCATGTATTAGCTCATGAGATGCTCAGAGGCAACGGCAAGCTGTCCTCGGTGGGAGGTGTATAGTCTGTGTCCTCTGTATTTCCCAGCCATGCTCCAGTTATGCCTCTGAGCTTATTTAGGTGCCACCCTGCTGTGAACACAGATCCTCCTCATCATCATCATACTCCTCATCCTCCAAAACTGTGCCCTGGCTGGACAGTTGTATACCTGGCCGCTGTTGGTGCAGGTACGCACCCTCCGAGCCACGTGTGGACGACTGGCCTGATAACCGTGGGAATGATCCCTGTTCCTCCTCCTGTGCCATGTGTTTTCAAGCAGATACAGAAGTGTGATAGTAACGCTGACGACTGCGCCATCGGCGCTGGCCATGTTGCTGGAGTACTCAAAACAGTGCAACACAGCACACACATCCCACATGGAGGCCCACTCGCTGATGGTGAAGTGGTGCTGTTCCACAGAGTGACCCACCCTAGTGTGCTGCAGCTGAAACTCCACTATCACCTGCTGCTGCTCGCATAGTTTCTCCAGCATGTGCGAGGTGGAGTTCCACCCTGTGGGTACATCGCATGTGAGCGGAAGGCCGGAGTTAGGCTGCAGCACAGACAGGCGAGCAGCAGCAGGGTGAGAAAGCCCAAAGCACGCACAGATGGCCCGCACTTTCTGCAGCAGCTCTGACATATCGTGGTCATTTTAAGGAACCTCTGCACCACCAAGTTCGGCACATGTGACAGGTAATAGATGTGCATCAAACCGGCTATGCCCAGAGCTGCTACCAGATTTCGCCCATTGTCACACACCAACGATGACCATGTTGCAGCTGATATTTCACTACTGCCCTCTGCTGCTCACAAAGTCTGGCCAACATGTGGAACGCAGAGTTCCAATACGTGCTCACTTGCACAACAGCCAGTGAGCTGGCAACTACAAGCGCTGCTGCAGCGTTGACAGACCAGCTAAAGCGGTCAATGACTTGTGGAAATGTGCACACATGGGGCACACCTACACCAGTAGCTCAGGCAAATTGGGGTAGATTTTGAAAAACCGCTGAACCACTAAGTTTAAGACGTGGGTAAGGCATGGGATGTGTGTGAGCTTGCCGAGCTCCAAATCTGCCACCATGTTACGGCCATTATCAGACATAACCATGCCTGGTTGTAGGTTGAGTGGCGAGAGCTACAGCTCAGTTTGATCTCTTATCCCCTGCCTTAGCTCGGCGGCCTTGTGCTATTTGTCCCCTAAGCATATCAGCTTCAGCAGGGAATGTTGCCGCTTGCCCACTGCAGTGCTACACTGCTTCCAGCTACCAACTGATGGCTGACTGGTGCTGCACGCGGATAATTCGGAGGTGGAAGTGGAGGAGAAGTGGGGGGCTGGAGCCAGTAACGTAGGTGCTGGCGAAAACCCTGATCGACGTAAGGCCCGCAATCCTTGGTGTCGGAAGCACCTTTGCCATCTCAGGGTACGACTCGCTCCCGGCCTCCACAATGTTCACCCAGTGTGCCGCCAGGGAAATGTAGCATCCCTGGCCTAATGCACTTGTTTATGTGTCCGTGGTTAAGTGGACCTTCTCGGTAACTGCTTTGGTAAAGGCATTTGTGATGTTACGAGACACATCAGGCTGCGGAAGGCCTTAGTGTTCACAAGCCTAAATGGCAACATTACCAGGGCCAGTAATTTTAAAAGCTGTGCATTTAGTGCTATGGCCTGTGGGTGGCTGGGTCTTTGCGCTTGCATTCAAAGGCCTGGGGTAAGGACATTTGGACGCTGCGCTGGGACACGGAAGTGGATATGGTCGCTGATGGTGCTTCCGAAGGACCAGGTGCAGGGCGGGAGGCATCCGGGCCTGCGCCTTCAACAAGGGATTGACCAGCACGTAACATAGGGGAAGAGGAGGCATTGGTCTGATCCGCAGACACAGATTGTGGACCCAGGCGTTCATCCCACTTATTAGGGTGCTAGGATGCCATGTGGTGCATCATGCTGGTGGTGGTGAGGTTGCTAGTGTTCACACCCTCGCTCATTTTCGTAAGGCACAGGTTGCAAACTACTATTCTTTTGTCATCCGCACTTTCCTCAAAAAAGCGCTATACTGCTGAACACCTACCCTTGGCAAGGGAGATTTCTGCAAGGGGTGCTCCATGAAACAGTTGCTGGCCTGTTTGGTGTGGCCTGCCTTCTCCCTTTTGCCACCCCACTGCCTCTTCCAGCCTGTGCTGCAGATCCCTCCCAGTCTGTACTGCTGTCCTCGCTCGGCTTTTCACCTTCCCAGGTTGGGTCAGTGACTTCATTGTCCACCACCTCCTCTTCCACTTCCTCACTCTGCTCATTCTCCTGACTTGTTGACCTAACCATAAGCTCAGTGATTGACAACTGTGTCTCATCCTCTTCATCAACCTCTTGAGACAGTACTTGCCGTTGACTTAATGGCAACTGTGTCTCATCATCATCCACCTCATTAAACAGTAATTGCCGTTTCCCGCCGTCATCTTCTTGTAACTGTGGATGCTCAAGAGGTTGGAAATCAGGGCACAAGATCTGTCCCTTGTCAAGCGTGCTTGGCAAGAGGGCCAAATGAAGGAATGGCGATGAAAAGAGGTCCTCGGAATATCTGAGTGTGGTAGTACCCAGACCCAAACCCGGACTTCATCACTGAAGTTCGGGTTTGGGTTGAGTATTCTGTAGATTTTATTATTTTCCCTTATAACATGGTTAAAAGGGAAAATAATAGCATTCTCAATACAGAATGCAAAGTAAAATGTGGATGGAGGGGTCAAGTAAAAAAATAACACCTATCCACTTGATCGCATAGTTGCGATTTCTTCTTCAATCATTAGCTAAAGGACATGTGATGACGTCACTGCGCTCATCACATGGTCCAATCACATGGTCCATCACCATGGTGATAGACCATGTCATGGGACCATGTGAGATGATGTCACCACAGGTCCTTTAGCTGGCAGCTAATGATTGAAGAAGAGATCGGCAACTACACGATCAAGTGGATAAGGTGAGTTAATTTTTTTATTTTTAACCCCTTAATGCACATTTTACTAAGCATTCTGTATTGAGATGAGAATGCTATTATTTTCCCTTATAACCATGTTATAAGGGAAAATAATAAAGATCGGGTCCCCATCCCGATCGTCTCTTAACAACCTTGCTGGAAAATCGCACCGCATCCGCACTTGATTGTGGATGCTTGCGATTTTCACGCAGCCCCATTCACTTGGAAATGAATGGGTCCAGATTCAGTGCGGGTGCAATGCGTTCACCTCACGCATTGCACCCATGCGGTAAACTAATGGTTTTGCTGATCCAAGTAATTCTGACAATGTTTTTTGTCACATATTGTACTTTATTACACTGATACAAATTGACAATATTTATTAAAAATGCTACATGTACATACCTGTATATATTTTTATATATTGTTCAACATCTTTATCAAGAATACATTTCTATGTGCTTACTTTTTGTAGCCACACTTTAGAAAAAAAGCATTTACATTTTTGAGAAATTTAGGAGACTTACAATTTTAGCAATAATTTAAAAACTTTTGAAATACCACACATCTTTTTTTTCCTGCAGCAAGCAAAGTTTACAAAGGGTTATTTTTCAGCATATTCAAAAAAGAAACCCACTAGAAAATAATTTTGAAAATCACACCCTCCGAGGTATTCATTGCAGGTGTCATGAGAATTTTGATCTCATGTTTCTCTGGGATTTTGATATTGGCCTATCCACACGGTAGGTCATGAGTATGATATTGGTGGGGTTCTGACTCCTGCACCCCCATGATCAGCTGTATGAAGAGGATGCAGCACTCTCCGAGGGCTAAGGTCTCTTCCTAGGCCATGTGATGGCGCACGCATTGGTCACAAGGCCTAGACACAGCTCAGCCCCATTCTAGTGAAGAGGCCTGTGCTGCAATATCAAGCATAGCTGCAATATAATATACATAGGAGGCTGTGGTTGGTAACCTGTGAGGAGCCCATTGTTTTAATTATATCACCTCGGACTAGAGCAGCGATCACACACAGTTATGCTTCTCAAATAACATTTATATTCCCTAAATTTGAACACTTCTATATCTCCATACTTCTTATTTGTTTTTCTGCTTCTTGCAGTTAATTCTCAACATTGAATTTTAAAGGGGTTTTCCAGCATTTTACCAGCGATTGTCAGGATAGGCCATCGCTATCTGCTCAGTTGGGGTTCTAGTGTAGCTCTAGGACCTGAACTACATAACTCAATTCATTCTGTAGTGACTGGAGATGGTTGAATAGGAGAAAGTGATGCAATAACCGTCCCCGTCCTCTACATATTGAACAGAGATCTGTAGTTCTGGTACAAACCTCAGGGCTGAAACTACTGCAGAACAGCTGAATGGCGGAATACAAGGTGTCAAACCCCAGCAATCAGTTATCCATGGCTTATCCTGAGAATAGGCCATCTCTTCTCCCTGCTGATCAGATATTCTGCAGTAGCTGTCTAGAAGTGTAGTGGATGGATCCGGTTATGTCGGAGCTGCTCCAATTGAAGTGATTAGTCACCGCCTCTGTCTACAGCACAATGGATGGAGCTGTGGAGTTCTGGTGCCAGAGCTACTGCAGACCAGCTGATTGGACCAGAATGGTGGGGGTCTGACACCTGGCTCCCCTACCAATCTGATACTTGTGGCCTATGCTGACGATAGGCTATTGAGATCAAAATACTGTATTGTTTCATAAAGCAGACACTCGCGGCTAAAGTCCACGGCTTGCGATAATGCCGATTGTGGACTTTTAACCCTTCAGATGCCATGGTGAAGCATGGCCATAGCATCTAAAAGTGTTAAAACCTAGAAGCATGCGATTCTAGGCTTTCTCTGGCTCCCTCTGGCGAGGATCGAAGAAGCCGGATGGATCGTGTGGCAGTTTCAGTCCTCCAGAATGAAATGAAGCTGCCGCGCATTTTTTCCTCTGCTTGTAGCTAATGATAATACATTGAGTGCATGGGAGAAGCAATCTGTTGATTGCTTGCTATAGTTCACTATGGGAACTATTAAATAGCATAAAAATAAATAAACAAAAATTCCAACCCCCTTTCCCCAAAATGTAAAAAAAACAAAAAAAACAACGTAAACCATAAAAAAACATGATGGATAATGGCACGTGCGAAAATGCCCAAAGTATTACAGAAGAATAATTTTTCTCATTCAACAAACGGAGAAACGGAAAAAAAGTCAAAAAATGTCGCTTCAGCTCCCACAAAAAAAATGTAATAAAAAGTGACCAAAAAGTCTTACACACACTAGAATGGTATCAATGAAAAAGAGCCCTCACTCAGCTCCATACAGAAAACTAAAAAAAAAACAGTTATAGGGATCAGAATATGGCGATGAGAAGAAAAGATTTTTTTCAAAAATTTTATTTTTTTCAGTATTAAAATGCAAGAAAATTATACATACAGAGGCAGACTGGGAACTTAGTGACCCTGAAAAAAATACTAATAACTAATATTGCCAGCAGCACAAAATACAACCCCAAAAACTTCCACTTGCCGGCAGTGAGGAGGGCCCAGGCGGCCCCTTGGGAATCCGCCCACCAGAGAATTTCGCTATAACTCTGGCTAATCCGCCCCTGTGGTACATATGTGGTATCAACGTAATCGTACTGACCAGAAGAAGGATTTATTTTTCCCAGTTCCCCACTACTTTATATACAATATTAAATGGTAGAAGTGGAAAGTGCAACTTATCTAACAGAAGAAACAAGCCGTCATATGACTATGTGAATGGAGAAATAAAAAAGTTATTGTGCTGGAAAGGCAGGCAGTGAAAAACGAAAACGCAAAAATTAAAAAACCCTCCCTCATGTGCTGGTTTAACGCTCCAAACGTTTTATTTTTTGTTCAACCCGCCTAAATTTTTATAACTAATTTTTACATGACACATAGCGCTCTTTATTAATATGTTTTTAAAGATTTTTTTCATTTTTTTTCGTTTTCTTTGGGGAAGAAAGTCGTTTTATTCCAAACTGAAGCTCCTTATTCTCTAAATATGCAAATTGTTACCAAAAGAAATGGTTAAAATTGGTTTCCTGTTTTGGTCATTTTGATAGTTTTGTTTGTTTCATGTGAAAGGGGCAACCATGCCAACAGATTTGGCAGATGTGGACTGTTTTTATCTATTTTTTTCTCGCTTCTATTTTAAGATACATTTTGATACTTTTAAGATATATTTTGAAAGAGGAATGGAGCCAGCAGCGCATGGCGGAGGTTGTGTGAAAGCATTGCTCCAGAGCGATATAGCCCAAAGCAGCCCAAACCGACTATCTCCTCACTGTGGCAAGTGGTTTAACTGTTATCTGACCACCTGGCACAATTATGGCCAAAAGAAAACCACGCAGAAGCCCAAGAAAACTCATGGACTTCTTTCCTCCGACGGAAGCCTCACAAGATGGCTCAGTATCAGGCACACATGGCGGCAACTCCGGTGGAAGTGGCCCCGGCTCCTCGGCAGGGGGGAGTGGTTCTCATCCACACGATATTTCCCTGTCTTCAAGCCAGGGCTCTGATAGCAGAGTACTTTAATGTTATATCTGTTTGTGGTTTTCTTTTCTTTTACCTTAAATATCAGTTTCAAATACACTTCTTCCGGAGAGAGTTCAGCTTTCAAACGGGATTTAACCACTTCCCGACCGCCTAACGCACAACTGCGTTCTCGCGGCGGTCGGGCTGTTCTGGGGCGCCGCAGAAGTGAGTCATCTCGCGAGACGCGAGATTTCCTGTAGGCCGCGACGCTGCGCTTCACAGTAGCGCGTCTCAGGAGTTTAACTACAGCCTGCCAGCGATGATCCATCGCTGGCAGGCTGTAGATCGCGATTATAAATCGCATCAAACAAGTATATCAGACGCTGTTTTGTGAACAGCGTCTGATATACCTGCTACCTGGTCCTCTGGTGGTCCCATTTGCTGGGATCGACCACCAGAGGACCAGGTAACTATGTAAAGTTGCACCAAACACTACACTACCCCCACCCCCCCTCACCTATTAACCCCTTGTTAACCCCTTGATCACCCCATCTAGACCCCTGATCACCCCCTGTCATTGATCACACCCCTTGTAAGGCTCCATTCAGACGTCCATATGTGTTTTGCGGATCCGTGGATTCACGGATCCGCGGATCGGATCCGCGGATCTGCGGATCCACAGATCCTCAAAACACGGACACCGGCAATGTGCTTTCGGCATTTTGCAGATCCGCACATTGCCAGAACTATATACAAGGACAAGAATAGGACATGTTCTATATTTTTGCGGAACGGAAGTGCAGACCCGGAAGCGCGGATCCGTAATTCCAGATCCGAGCGGGACAAAGTCTGTCCCCATAGAAATGAATGGGTCCGCAATTCCGTTCCGCAAACAGAATTGCGGACGTGTGAATGGGGCATAAGGGTCCCTTATCACCGCCAGTTAGTTAGCTACTTGTTAGGTAGCTAGCGCCCAGCCCACCGCACCGCAGTCACTGATTTTGGCAGAGATTTTTTCATCCACATTGATTGATGCGAATTAAGAAATCTGTGCCGTTCATTTATTTATTTTTTTCAGCCCAGCGGCTGAACGGGAAAAAAAAATCTCATTACCCGTATGCTCAATATACGGAGAATCGCAGAAACTCCTAATGCTGGCCATACGTGTAATGATTGCGGAGACCCCTAAAATGCTAGGACAGTATAAATACCCCACATGTGACCCCATTTTAGAAAGAAGACACCCCAAGGTATTCTGTGAGGGGTATGGTGAGTTCATGGAAAATTTTATTTTTTGTCACAAGTTAGTGGAATATGAGACTTTGTAAAAAAAAAATAAAAAATCAATTTCCGCTAACTTGTGCCAAAATTTTTTTTTTTCTGTGAACTCGCAATGCCCCTCACGGAATACCTTGGGGTGTCTTCTTTTCACAATGGGGTCACTTGTGGGGTATTTATACTGCCCTGGCATTTTAGGGGCCCTAAAGCGTGAGAATCCAAATGCGTAACAATGCCCTGTGAAATCCTAAAGGTACTCATTGGTTTTAGGGCCCCTTTGCGCATCTTGGCTGCAAAAAGTGTCACTCATGTGGTATCGCCGTACTCAGGAGAAGTAGGGCAATGTGTTTTAGGGTGTATTTTTATATATTCCCATGCTTGGTGAGAGAAATATCTCTGTAAATGACAACTTTTTAAATTTTTTATTCAAAGTTGTCAATTTACAGAATATTTCTCTCACCCAGCATGGGTATATGTAAAATACACCCCAAAACACATTGCCCTACTTCTCCTGAGTACGGCGATACCACATAGTGACACTTTTTGCAGCCAAGATGCCAAGGGGCACAAATTCCAATGAGTACCTTTAGGAGGGCATTTTTACGCATTTTCTTCTCACGCTTTAGGGCCCCTAAAATGCCAGGGCAGTATAAATACCCCACATGTGACCCCATTTTGGAAGAAGACACCCCAAGGTATTCCATGAGGGGCATAGTGAGTCCATGAAAAATTAAACTTTTGTCAAAAGTTAGCGGAAGGGAGACTTTGTGAGAAAAACTATAAAAAATCAATTTCCACTAACTTGTGCCAAAAAAATTTTTCTATCAACTCGCCATGCCCCTCATGGAATACCTTGGGGTGTCTTCTTTCCAAAATGGGGTCACATGTGGGGTATTTATACTGCCCTGGCATTTTAGGGGCCCTAAAGCGCGAGAAGAAAAATGCGTAAAAATGCCCTCCTAAAAGGTACTCATTGGAATTTGTGCCCCTTTGCGCATCTTGGCTGCAAAAAAGTGTCACTTATGTGGTATCGCCGTACTCAGGAGAAGTGGGGCAATGTGGTTTGGGGTGTATTTTTACATATACCCATGCTGGGTGAGAGAAATATTTCTGTAAATTGACAACTTTGAATAAAAAAATTTAAAAAGTTGTCATTTACAGAGATATTTCTCTCACCCAGCATGGGATATATAAAATACACTCCAAAACACATTGCCCTACTTCTCTAGTCGGCGATACCACATGTGACACTTTTTGCAGCCAAGATGCGAAAGGCCCTAAAACCAATGAGTACGCTAGGATTTCACAGGGCATTGTTACGCATTTGGATTCTCACGCTTTAGGTTCCCTAAAATGCCAGGGCAGTATAAATACCCACATGTGACCCCATTGTGGAAAGAAGACACCCCAAGGTATTCTGTGAGGGGCATGGCGAGTTCACAGAATTATTTTTTTTTGGCACAAGTTAGCGGAAATTGATATTTTTTTTTTTTATTTTGTTTTTTACAAAGTCTCATATTCCACTAACTTGTGACAAAAAATAAAATTTTACATGGACTCACCATACTACTCACGGAATACCTTGGGGTGTCTTCTTTCTAAAATGGGGTCACTTGTGAGGTATTTATACTGCTCTGGCATTTAAGGAGCCCTAAAGCGTGAGAAGAAGTCTGGAATCCAAATGCGTAAAAATGCCCTGTGAAATCCTAAAGGTACTCATTGGAATTAGGGCCTTTGCTGCACCCAGGCTGCAAAAGTGTCACTCATGTGGTATCGCCGTACTCAGGAGAAGTAGCGCAATGTGTTTTGGGGTGTATTTTTATATATACCCATACTTTATGTGAGAAATATCTCTGTAAATGACAACTTTTTAATTTTTTTATACAAAGTTGTCAGTTTACAGAGATATTTCTCTCACTACATGGTATATGTAAAAATACACCCCAAAACACATTGCCCTACTCTTCTGAGTACAGCGATACCACATGAGTGACACTTTGCAGCCTGAGTGCAAAGGCCCAAATTCCAACAGTACCTTTAGCTTTACATGGCTGCTCACAATTAGCCCCGCCCAAAATGCCAGAACAGTAAACACACCCCACAAATGACCCCATTTCGGAAAGTAGACACCCCAAGGTATTCACAGAGGGCATAGTGAGCCCGTCTGAGATTTTATTTTTTGCCAGAAGTTAGCAGAAATGGAAACTTTATTATATATTTTTTTTTTCCTCAGAAAGTGTCATTTTCCGCTAACTTGTGAAAAAAAATGAAATGATACATGAACTCACCATGCCCCTCCGTGAATACTTTGGGGTGTCTTCTATCTAAAATGGTGTGATTTGGGGGGTATTTATACTTTCCTGACATTCTAGCACCTGAAGAAACATGACAGGCGCTCAGAAAGTCAGAGCTGCTTCAAAATGCCGAAATTCACTTTTTTGCACCATAGTTTGTAACATAGTAACATAGTATATAAGACCGAAAAAAGACATTTGTCCATCCAGTTCGGCCTGTTTCCTACAAGTTGATCCAGAGGAAGGCAAAAAACCCCTGTGAGGCAGAAGCCAATTTTCCTCACTTAAGGGGAAAAAAAATTCCTTCCCGACTCCAATCAGGCAATCAGAATAACTCCCTGGATCAATGACCCATCTCTAGTAGCTATAGCCTGTAATATTATTACACTCAGAAATACATCCAGGCCCCTCTTGAATTCCTTTATTGTACTCACCATCACCACCTCCTCAGGCAGAGAGTTCCATAGTCTCACTGCTCTTACAGTGAAGAATCCTTTTCTATGTTTGTGTACAAACCTTCTTTCCTCAGACGCAGAGGATGTCCCCTTGTCACAGTCACAGTCCTGGGGATAAATAGATGATGGGACAGATCTCTGTACTGACCCCTGATATATTTATACATAGTTATTAGATCTCCCCTCAGTCGTCTTTTTTCTAAAGTGAATAACCTAATTTTGATAACCTTTCAGGGTACTGTAGATCCCTCATTCCAGTTATTACTTTGGTTGCCCTCCTCTGAACCCTCTCCAGCTCTGCTATGTCTGTCTTGTTCACAGGAGCCCAGAACTGTACACAGTACTCCATGTGTGGTCTGACTAGTGATTTGTAAAGTGGTAGGACTATGTTCTCATCACGGGCATCTATGCCCCTTCTGATGCAACCCATTATCTTATTGGCCTTGGCAGTAGCTGCCTGACACTGGTTTTGCAGCTTAATTTGCTGTTTATTAAAATTCCTAGATCCTTTTCCATGTCAGTGTTACCGAGTGTTTTACCATTTAATATGTACGGGTGACTTGCATTATTCCTTCCCATGTGCATAACTTTACATTTGTCAGTGTTAAACCTCATCTGCCATTTTTTTGCCCAAGCCTCCAATCTATCCAGATCCCTCTGTAGCAGAAAACTGTCCTCTTCAGTGTTAATTACTTTACACAGTTTAGTGTCATCTGCAAAAATAGATATTTTACTGTGCAGGCCTTCTACAAGATCATTAATAAATATATTGAAGAGAATAGGGCCCAGTACTGACCCCTGAGGTACCCCACTAGTGACCGTGACCCCTCCATTACTGACCCCTGAGGTACCCCACTAGTGACAGTGACCCCTCCATTAGTGACCCCTGAGGTACCCCACTAGTGACAGTGACCCCTCCATTACTGACCCCTGAGGTACCCCACTAGTGACAGTGACCCAATCTGAGTATCTACCGTTAATAACCACCCTCTGTTTTCTGTCACTCAGCCAGTTACTTACCCACATACAGACATTTTCTCCCAGTCCGAGCATCCTCATTTTATATACTAACCTTTTATGAGGTACGGTGTCAAATGCTTTGGAGAAGTCCAGATATACGACATCCATTGATTCGCCGCTGTCAAGTCTAGAACTTACCTCCTCATAGAAGCTGATTAAATTTGTTTGGCATGACCGATCCCTCATGAAGCCATGCTGATATGGCGTTATTTGCTTATTTTCATTGAGATACTCCAAAATAGCATCTCTTAGAAACCCTTCAAACAGTTTACCAACAATAGATGTTAAACTTACCGGCCTATAATTTCCAGGCTCTGTTTTGGACCCTTTTGAATATTGGCACCACATTTGCTATCGCCAATCCTGTGGAACATTCCCTGTTATTATAGAGTCCGTAAATATCAGAAATAATGGTCTGGCTATGACATCACTTAATTCCCTTAGGATTCGGGGGTGTATGCCATCCGGTCCTGGCGATTTGTCTATTTTAATCTTTTTAAGTCGCTGTTGTACTTCTTCCTGGGTCAGACAGGGCACTTTTAATGGGGGATTTACTTTTACATTCTGCATTTCATCTGACAGTTTATTTTCCTCAGTGAATATAGTGGAGAAAAAAATATTTAATAGTTTTGCTTTATCCTCGTCGCTCTCTGCAACACCCCCTCATTGCTATGTAGAGGGCCGACTCCTTCAGATTTATATTTTTACTATTTATATAATTGAAGAACATTTTAGGGTTAGTTTTACTCTCTTTGGCAATTAATCTCTCGGTCTCTAGTTTGGCAAATTTTATTCGTTTTTACATATTCTATTTTTTTCCTTATAGTTTATCAGTG
Organism: Bufotes viridis; assembly: GCA_033119425.1. Classification (NCBI taxonomy): domain Eukaryota; kingdom Metazoa; phylum Chordata; class Amphibia; order Anura; family Bufonidae; genus Bufotes; species Bufotes viridis. The sequence goes on from CM065594.1 coordinate 285,832,390, forward strand.
CTTCCTGGCTCCCCTCCTGTTTTAGCGATTTATATGCTTTCTTTTTGTCATTTATTGCCTTCTTTACGGTTCCATTTATCCACATTGGTCTCTTATTGTTCCTTAGCCTTTTATTCCTATAAGGTATGTACCTCTCACAATTAGATGTTACAATGCTTTTAAAAATCTCCCATTTTATGGTTGTATTTTTATTTTGAGGACTTTGTCCCAGTTAGTTAGGCCTATGGCCTCGCTTAGTTGGCTAAATTTTGCTTTTTGAAGTTTGGTATTTTTGTTCCTCCCTTTAGAAACTCTCGTTTGAAGGATAATTGGAAGGTTATAACTTTATGGTCACTATTTCCCAGGTGTCCCCCAACCTGCACATCTGTTGTTCTATCAGGTCTATTGGTTAATACTAAGTCCAGTATGGCCGTCCCTCTAGTGGGGTCCTGAACCAGTTGGGAAAGGTAATTGTCTTTGGCTATTGCCAAGAACCTGTTTCCTTTATGGGATGTACAGCTTTCAGTTTCCCAGTCTATATCTGGGTAGTTGAAGTCCCCCATGATAACGACTTCATTATGATTTGCCGCCTCGTCTATCTCGTTTAGTAATAGATTTTCTGTGGACTCTGGTATATTAGGTGGTTTATAATACACTCCTATTAGTATTTTATTATTGTTTTGCTCCATGTATTTCTACCCACAGTGACTCCACATGTTCATGTCCCTCAGAGATGTATTCTCGAATTACGGGATTTAGACACGACTTCACGTGAGGCAGACCCCTCCACCTCTCCGGTTTTGACGATCCTTTCTAAACAGATTGTAACCTTTTATATTAACTGCCCAGTCATAGCTATCATCCAGCCATGTCTCAGTTATTCCCACTGTCATAGCTATCATCCAGCCATGTCTCAGTTATTCCCACTATGTCATAGTCCTCCTCACACATCACTAATTCCAGTTCACCAGTTTTATTAGTCAGGCTTCTGGCATTAGTATACATACATTTGACAGGTTTATGTGTATTTTTTACCCTACATCTTTCATTCTGAGCTGTTCTAGTCCGCCCTTCCATTCCTCCCCCAGTCCCACTACCTCGCCCCTGATCTGCACTATCTTCCCCTCCTATAACGTAATTACCCTCCCCCCCAGTCCCTAGTTTAAACACTCCTCCAACCTTCTAGCCATCTTTCTCCCCAACACAGCTGCCCCTTCCCCATTGAGATGCAGCCCGTCCCTACGGTAGAGCCTGTAGCCAACAGAGAAGTCGGCCCAGTTCTCCATGAATCCGAACCCCTCCTTCCTACACCAGTTCTTGAGCCACTTGTTAACCTCCCTAATCTCCCGCTGCCTTTCTTGTGTGGCTCGTGGTACAGGCAGTATTTCAGAAAATACTACTTTTGAGGTCCTTGCCCTAAGCTTTTGACCTAAATCCCTGAAATCATTTTTAAGGACTCTCCACCTCTCAGAGTGAGGGATTAGCCAGTGTTGTCAGTTGCTTATCCATGTGGTGCATCTTTTTTCTGTGAGTTATGTGTTTATATATTTTCATCCGCACATGTTTTATTTTGTGTAGGATGTTTGTGTGGTGCTTGTGGTTCGCGCCGGCATCCTCCATTGTATGCAATTTTTGCTGGGGATAGCCGTTCGCTGCGAACCACATTCGGAGGAACTGCCCCCCCAGTTAGAAACACGCCACAGTGTTTGGGGTCTGGAGCAGTCCCACCCATTTAGGCCACGTTTATTTTTGTAATTCTTGTTTTATATGTATTGAATGTGCCATTGCATATGGCTTGTAAACATTCTGTTGCACCTGGAAGCCGGTGTCACATGGTCTGTTGTAGGTGTAGCTTGCGGCCTCATGTGTTCCCCATTGCATTGTTGGTCCTGCAGTGCAGGTGAGTGGGATGGGGCTGTAGGCTGCTTAATACCTGTTCAGACCTTGTTCACACACCATAGGTAGTCTAGTGGTAGGACCCCATGTCATGCTGAGATACCGTGTAGTGGTGCCTAAAGGGAGCTCCGATATGTTCCTGATTGGAAATATTGGCGAATCTCTCAGCTTTTAACACCAGAGTGAGGATTAGCCAGTGTTGTCAGTTGCTTATCCATGTGGTGCATCTTTTTTTCTGTGAGTTATGTGTTTATATATTTTCATCCGCACATGTTTTATTTTGTGTAGGATGTTTGTGTGAGTGCTTGTGGTTCGCGCCGGCATCCTCCATTGTATGCAATTTTTGCTGGGGATAGCCGTTCGCTGCGAACCACATGCGGAAGAACTGCCCCCAGTTAGAAACACGCCACAGTGTTTGGGGTCTGGAGCAGTCCCACCCATTTAGGCCACGTTTATTTTTGTGATTCTTGTTTTATATGTATTGAATGTGCCATTGCATATGGCTTGTAAACATTCTGTTGCACCTGGAAGCCGGTGTCACATGGTCTGTTGTAGGTGTAGCTTGCGGCCTCATGTGTTCCCCATTGCATTGTTGGTCCTGCAGTGCAGGTGAGTGGGATGGGGCTGTAGGCTACTAATACCTGTTCAGACCTTGTTCACACACCATAGGTAGTCTAGTGGTAGGACCCCATGTCATGCTGAGATACCGTGTAGTGGTGCCTAAAGGGGCTCCGATATGTTCCTGATTGGAAATATTGGCGAATCTCTCAGCTTTTAACACCAGAGTGAGGGATTAGCCAGTGTTGTCAGTTGCTTATCCATGTGGTGCATCTTTTTCTGTGAGTTATGTGTTTATATATTTTCATCCGCACATGTTTTATTTTGTGTAGGATGTTTGTGTGGTGCTTGTGGTTCGCGCCGGCATCCTCCATTGTATGCAATTTTTGCTGGGGATAGCCGTTCGCTGCGAACCACATGCGGAAGAACTGCCCCCAGTTAGAAACACGCCACAGTGTTTGGGGTCTGGAGCAGTCCCACCCATTTAGGCCACGTTTATTTTTGTGATTCTTGTTTTATATGTATTGAATGTGCCATTGCATATGGCTTGTAAACATTCTGTTGCACCTGGAAGCCGGTGTCACATGGTCTGTTGTAGGTGTAGCTTGCGGCCTCATGTGTTCCCCATTGCATTGTTGGTCCTGCAGTGCAGGTGAGTGGGATGGGGCTGTAGGCTACTTAATACCTGTTCAGACCTTGTTCACACACCATAGGTAGTCTAGTGGTAGGACCCCATGTCATGCTGAGATACCGTGTAGTGGTGCCTAAAGGGGCTC
>CM065594.1:285836098-285924686 GCA_033119425.1 Bufotes viridis
GGAGAAGCAATGTGAGAACATGGAGGGGCCATGTGGGAGAGAGCTAATGCTGAGAATATGGAGGGGGCCATGTGGGGAGAAGCAATGTGAGAACATGGAGGGGGCCATGTGGGGAGAAGCTATGTGAGAACATGGAGGGGAGCCATGAATCTGTGGAGAGAAGCAATGTGAGAACATGGAGGGGGCCATGTGGGGAGAAGCTAATGTGAGAACATGGAGGGCCATGTGGGAGAGAAGCAATGTGAGAACATGGAGGGGGCCATGGGGAGAAGCAATGTGAGAGATGAGGGCCATGTGGGAGAAGCATGAGAACATGGAGGGGCCAGGTGGGGAGAAGCAATGTGAGAACACTGAGAGGAGGGCCATGAATCGGGAAAGCATGTAGAACATAGAGGGGCCATGGGAGAGAAGCAATGGAGAACATGGAGGGGCCATGTGGGAGAAGCAATGAGAACATGGAGGCCATGTGGGGAGAAGCAATGTGGAACATAGAGGGCCATGTGGGGAGAAGCAATGTGAGAACATGGAGGGGGCCATGTGGGGAGAAGCTATGTGAGAACATGGAGGGGGCCATGTGGGGAGAAGCAATGTGAGAACATGGAGGGGGCCATGTGGAGAGAAGCAATGTGAGAACATGGAGGGGCCAGGTGGGGAGAAGCAATGTGAGAACATGGAAGGGGCCATGTGGGGAGAAGCAATGTGAGAACATGGAGGGGGCCAGGTGGAGAGAAGCAATGTGAGAACATGGAGGGAGCCATGAATCTGTGGGGAGAAACAATGTGAGAACATGGAGGGGGCCATGTAGTGTATATATGGTGTATTTGTGTGTAGCATATATATGGTGTATGTAAATATGTCGTGACTGTGTTGCATATATATGGTGTATGTAAATATGTGTCAGTGACGCTGCTGTGATCCACCGCTGAGTAGGGAACCTGTTGTTAAAAATTTGAATCCCACCCCTGCGTAAAGGGCAAGCTCACACCATGTGCCCAATTTGGAGACCCAGAAATTAAATGGGGCAAACCCATGAGTCAGTATGTGCAGGTGTGTGCACACATACTGTTCCACTATGTTGCCGAAACACTGCTAAGATGATGGATCAGATGGTGGTGCTGGTTGTTGTGGCAGGCTGACAAAGCTTTTACACATTTCGGCCATGTTAACCCCACCTTCTGAAGTGGTGGTGGTGCCCCAGCTTCCTCCTCTGCCTCCACCTTGTGCTTCTATTAAACTCCCACTGTCAGGTGGGAACACCTTCAGTAGCATGTCTACCAGTGTGCACTTGTACTCGCGCATCTTCCGATCACTCTCCAGTAACAGAATTATGGACGGCACGTTGACTTTGTAGCGAGGACCCAGCAGGGTGGCCACCCAGTATTCAGCACTGGTAATAATAAGGGCAACTCAGCCATCATTGCACAGGCACTGCAGCATGTATTAGCTCATGAGATGCTCAGAGGCAACGGCAAGCTGTCCTCGGTGGGAGGTGTATAGTCTGTGTCCTCTGTATTTCCCCCAGCCATGCTCCAGTTATGCCTCTGAGCTTATTTAGGTGCCACCCTGCTGTGAACACAGATCCTCCTCATCATCATCATACTCCTCATCCTCCAAAACTGTGCCCTGGCTGGACAGTTGTATACCTGGCCGCTGTTGGTGCAGGTACGCACCCTCCGAGCCACGTGTGGACGACTGGCCTGATAACCGTGGGAATGATCCCTGTTCCTCCTCCTGTGCCATGTGTTTTCAAGCAGATACAGAAGTGTGATAGTAACGCTGACGACTGCGTCATCGGCGCTGGCCATGTTGCTGGAGTACTCAAAACAGTGCAACACAGCACACACATCCCACATGGAGGCCCACTCGCTGATGGTGAAGTGGTGCTGTTCCACAGAGTGACCCACCCTTGTGTGCTGCAGCTGAAACTCCACTATCACCTGCTGCTGCTCGCATAGTTTCTCCAGCATGTGCGAGGTGGAGTTCCACCCTGTGGGTACATCGCATGTGAGCGGGAAGGCCGAAGTTAGGCTGCAGCACAGACAGGCGAGCAGCAGCAGGGTGAGAAAGCCCAAAGCACGCACAGATGGCCCGCACTTTCTGCAGCAGCTCTGACATATCGTGGTCATTTTTAAGGAACCTCTGCACCACCAAGTTCGGCACATGTGACAGGTAATAGATGTGCATCAAACCGGCTATGCCCAGAGCTGCTACCAGATTTCGCCCATTGTCACACACCAACGATGACCATGTTGCAGCTGATATTTCACTACTGCCCTCTGCTGCTCACAAAGTCTGGCCAACATGTGGAACGCAGAGTTCCAATACGTGCTCACTTCGTACAACAGCCAGTGAGCTGGCAACTACAAGCGCTGCTGCAGCGTTGACAGACCAGCTAAAGCGGTCAATGACTTGTGGAAATGTGCACACATGGGGCACACCTACACCAGTAGCTCAGGCAAATTGGGGTAGATTTTGAAAAACCGCTGAACCACTAAGTTTAAGACGTGGGTAAGGCATGGGATGTGTGTGAGCTTGCCGAGCTCCAAATCTGCCACCATGTTACGGCCATTATCAGACATAACCATGCCTGGTTGTAGGTTGAGTGGCGAGAGCTACAGCTCAGTTTGATCTCTTATCCCCTGCCTTAGCTCGGCGGCCTTGTGCTATTTGTCCCCTAAGCATATCAGCTTCAGCAGGGAATGTTGCCGCTTGCCCACTGCAGTGCTACACTGCTTCCAGCTACCAACTGATGGCTGACTGGTGCTGCACGCGGATAATTCGGAGGTGGAAGTGGAGGAGAAGTGGGGGCTGGAGCCAGTAACGTAGGTGCTGGCGAAAAACCCTGATCGACGTAAGGCCCGCAATCCTGGTGTCGGAAGCACCTTGCCATCTCAGGGTACGACTTCGCTCCCGGCCTCCACAATGTTCACCCAGTGTGCCGCCAGGGAAATGTAGCATCCCTGGCCTAATGCACTTGTTTATGTGTCCGTGGTTAAGTGGACCTTCTCGGTAACTGCTTTGGTAAAGGCATTTGTGATGTTACGAGACACATCAGGCTGCGGAAGGCCTTAGTGTTCACAAGCCTAAATGGCAACATTACCAGGGCCAGTAATTTTAAAAGCTGTGCATTTAGTGCTATGGCCTGTGGGTGGCTGGGTCTTTGCGCTTGCATTCAAAGGCCTGGGGTAAGGACATTTGACGCTGCGCTGGGACACGGAAGTGGATATGGTCGCTGATGGTGCTTCCGAAGGACCAGGTGCAGGGCGGGAGGCATCCGGGCCTGCGCCTTCAACAAGGGATTGACCAGCACGTAACATAGGGGAAGAGGAGGCATTGGTCTGATCCGCAGACACAGATTGTGGACCCAGGCGTTCATCCCACTTATTAGGGTGCTAGGATGCCATGTGGTGCATCATGCTGGTGGTGGTGAGGTTGCTAGTGTTCACACCCTCGCTCATTTTCGTAAGGCACAGGTTGCAAACTACTATTCTTTTGTCATCCGCACTTTCCTCAAAAAAGTGCTATACTGCTGAACACCTACCCCTTGGCAAGGGAGATTTCTGCAAGGGGGTGCTCCATGAAACAGTTGCGGGCCTGTTTGGTGTGGCCTGCCTTCTCCCTTTTGCCACCCCACTGCCTCTTCCAGCCTGTGCTGCAGATCCCTCCCCGTCTGTACTGCTGTCCTCGCTCGGCTTTTCACCTTCCCAGGTTGGGTCAGTGACTTCATTGTCCACCACCTCCTCTTCCACTTCCTCACTCTGCTCATTCTCCTGACTTGTTGACCTAACCATAAGCTCAGTGATTGACAACTGTGTCTCATCCTCTTCATCAACCTCTTGAGACAGTACTTGCCGTTGACTTAATGGCAACTGTGTCTCATCATCATCCACCTCATTAAACAGTAATTGCCGTTTCCCGCCGTCATCTTCTTGTAACTGTGGATGCTCAAGAGGTTGGAAATCAGGGCACAAGATCTGTCCCTTGTCAAGCGTGCTTGGCAAGAGGGCCAAATGAAGGAATGGCGATGAAAAGAGGTCCTCAGAATATCTGAGTGTGGTAGTACCCAGACCCAAACCCGGACTTCATCACTGAAGTTCGGGTTTGGGTTGAGTATTCTGTAGATTTTATTATTTTCCCTTATAACATGGTTAAAAGGGAAAATAATAGCATTCTCAATACAGAATGCAAAGTAAAATGTGGATGGAGGGGTCAAAAATAAAAAAAATAACACCTTATCCACTTGATCGCATAGTTGCGATTTCTTCTTCAATCATTAGCTAAAGGACATGTGATGACGTCACTGCGCTCATCACATGGTCCAATCACATGGTCCATCACCATGGTGATAGACCATGTCATGGGACCATGTGAGATGATGTCACCACAGGTCCTTTAGCTGGCAGCTAATGATTGAAGAAGAGATCGGCAACTACACGATCAAGTGGATAAGGTGAGTTAATTTTTTTATTTTTAACCCCTTAATGCACATTTTACTAAGCATTCTGTATTGAGATGAGAATGCTATTATTTTCCCTTATAACCATGTTATAAGGAAAATAATAAAGATCGGGTCCCCATCCCGATCGTCTCTTAACAATTCTGCTGGAAAATCGCACCGCATCCGCACTCTGATTGTGGATGCTTGCGATGCACGCAGCCCCATTCACTTGGAAATGAATGGGTCCAGATTCAGTGCGGGTGCAATGCGTTCACCTCACGCATTGCACCCATGCGGTAAACTAATGGTTTTGCTGATCCAAGTAATTCTGACAATGTTTTTTGTCACATATTGTACTTTATTACACTGATACAAATTGACAATATTTATTAAAAATGCTACATGTACATACCTGTATATATTTTTTATATATTGTTCGACATCTTTATCAAGAATACATTTCTATGTGCTTACTTTTTGTAGCCACACTTTAGAAAAAAAAAAAGCATTTACATTTTTGAGAAATTTAGGAGACTTACAATTTTAGCAATAATTTAAAAACTTTTGAAATACCCCACATCTTTTTTTTCGTGCAGGAAGCAAAGTTTCCAAAGGGGAATTTTTCTACATACCGTATATACCGGCGTATAAGACGACTTTTGAGCCCTAGAAAATCTTTTCTAGAGCGGGGGGTCGTCTTATACGCCGGGTATGGCTCTCGGTGCTGCAGTGCCGAGAGCTGCGATGTACCCACGAAGTATGTCCTGTCCCTTGTATGCCTCTCCCCTGCGTTTTACCTTTTATGCTGCCTTGTATCGCCCTCCTCCCTGCCGCTCACGATGTACGAGATCCTCCCGGCTGCTGCTGAGAGCCTTTAAGCATTTCGCTCCGTGCGGCGGGCGTCCTCGCAGTCCTCGCCGCTAGCATCTCGCTCCTGCGCATGTGCGAGATTTCTTGCGGCGGCCGTGGATACACGGGATCCTCGCGACCGCTCGCATCTCGTTCATACGCATCTGCGAGATCTCCGAGTACGGCACATATGCGCATGTGCGAAACCATCAGGATTTGCATATATGCATATGCAAATCCTGACAGGTGCCGCAGATGTGCATATGTGAAATAATAATAACATACCGTCACATAAACATGTTCAGGGAAAGGTGGCACATGTTTAGGGTCTGGGAGACAGGGAGGGAGGACAAGGAAGGTGGTGGGATGTACAGCATGGCAGCTCCCATGGGTTTATTGTATTTCCCTTCCTTTCAGCTTAAGAGTGAATTAGGAAAAGTTTAATCCACTTGCACTGTTTTATTTTTACATGTTTGATGACAAACAGCATGTCATACTTATTTGAATTAAAATTACCATATTTAAATCAGATCTAATGCTTTTTAAATTTTTCTTTGGTGTGTGTTGAAAAAGGGGTAGTCTTATACGGCGAGTAAATCCCAAACTCTATATTTTCAGTGTAAAAGTTGGGGGTCGTCTTATACGCCCAGTCGTCTTATACGCCGACATATACGTTATATATATATATATATTGAAGACATTCTGTTTACGGCCATACTATCATGTCCATGAGCCCTACAAAAATGTATCTGATGGAATAAAGCCAATTAGTGACCACCATAAAAACACATAGGGGCGGTCACTAACGGGCTAAACATGAAGATGGCTTCTCTCCTCTGTGTGAATTCTCTGATGTTTAACAAGAACTGATTTCTGTTTAAAACATTTCCCACATTCTGAACATAAAATTACTTCTTCTCTGTGTGAATTCTCTGATGTCTAAAAAAATGTGATTTATTGTGAAAACATTTCCCACATTCTGAACATGAAAAAGGCTTCTCCCCTGTGTGAATTCTCTGATGTATAACAAGAGCTGATTTATGATTAAAACATTTTCCACATTCTGAACATGAAAATGGCTTCAGCCCTGTGTGAATTCTCTGATGTGTATCAAGAGTTGATTTCTGATGAAAACATTGGAATAGAGACCCTCTAGAAATGAATTTTGAAAATCACACCCTCCGAGGTATTCATTGCAGGGTGTCATAAACATTTTGATCCCATGTTTCTCTGGGATTTTGATATTGGCCTATCCACACGGTAGGTCATGAGTATGATATCGGTGGGGTTCTGACTCCCGCACCCCCATGATCAGCTGTATGAAGAGGATGCAGCACTCTCCGAGGGCTAAGGTCTCTTCCTAGGCCATGTGATGGCGCACGCATTGGTGACAAGGCCTAGACACAGCTCAGCCCCATTCTAGTGAATAGGCCTGTGCTGCAATATCAAGCACAGCTCGAATACAGTATACATAGGAGGCTGTGGTTGGTAACCTGTGAGGAGGCCGTTGTTTTAATTATATCACCTCGGTCTAGAGGGGCGATCACACACAGTTATGCTTCTCAAATAACATTTATATTCGCTAAATGTGAACACTTCTATATCTCCATACTTATTTTTTTTTCTGCTTCTTACAGCTAACACTCAACATTGAATTTTAAAGGGGTTTTCCAGCATTTTACCAGCGATTGTCAATTGTCGGGATAGGCCATCGCTATCTGCTCAGTTGGGGTTCTTGTGTAGCTCCGGGACCTGAACAACTCCATTCATTCTGTAGTGAGCTGAGATGGTTGAATAGAATAAAGTGATGCAATAACCGTCCCCGTCCTCTACATAGTGAACAGAGATCTGTAGTTCTGGTACAAACCTCTAGGGCTGAAGCTACTGCAGAACAGCTGAATGGTGGAATACAAGATGTCAGACCCCACCAATCAGTTATCGATGGCTTATCCTGAGAATAGGCCATCTCTTCTCCCTGCTGATCAGATGTTGTGCAGTAGCGGTCTAGTTGTGTAATGGATGGATCTGGTTATGTCGGAGCTGCTCCAACTGAAGTGATTGGTGACCGCCTCTTTTCACAGCACAATGGATGGAGCTGTGGAATTCTGCAGACCAGCTGATTGGACCAGAATGGTGGGGGTCTGACACCTGGCTCCCCTACCAATCTGATACTTATGGCCTATCCTGATGATAGGCCATCAAGATGAAAATACTGGAAAACCCCGTAAAACCATGCCAGAGCAGCGCCGTACATATATGGCGCTGGCCAGGACTCTAAACATGTTTCATAAAGCATACACTCGCGGCTAAAGTCTGTGACTGGCCGTAACACCAACTATGGGCTTTTAACCCTTCAGATGCCATGGTCAAGCATGACCATAGCATGCAAAGTGTTAAAACCTAGAATCACGCACTTCCGGGCTTTCTCCAGCTCCCGTCGTGAGGATCGGGGAAGGCGGATGGATCGTGCGGCAGCTTCAGTCCTCCAGAATGAAATGAAGCTGCCGCACATTTGTTCCTATGGAGTCTCTGCTTGTAGCTAATGATAATACACTGAGTGCATGGGAGAAGCAATCTGTTGATTGCTTGTTATAGTTCCTATGGGAACTATTAAATAGCATAAAAATAAATAAACAAAAAGTCAAACCCCCTTTCCCCAAAATGTAAAAAAAAAAATGTAAACCATAAAAAAAAAACATGATGGATAATGGCACGTGCGAAAATGCCCAAAGTATTAAAACAGAAGAATAATTTTTCTCATTCGACAAATGGCGGAACGGAAAAAAAGTCAAAATGGGTGATTTGCGTTTTTTTGGTCGCTTCAGCTCCCACAAAAAAAATTTAATAAAAAGTAATCAAAAAGTCTTACACACACCAGAATGGTATCAATGAAAAAGAGCCCTCACTCAGCTCCATACAGAAAAAAAAAAAAAAAAAAGACAGTTATAAGGGTCAGAATATGGCGATGAAAAGAAAAGATTTTTTTCAGTATTAAAATGCAAGAAAATTATACATATACAGGCAGATTGGGAACTTAGTGGCCCTGAAAAAAATACTAATAACTAATACTGCCAGCAGCACAAAATACATCCCCAAAAACTTCCACTTGCCGGCAGTGAGGAGGGCCCAGACAGCCCCTTGGGAATCCGCCCACCAGGGAATTTCGCTATAACTATGGCTAATCCGCCCCTGTATACATATGTGGTATCAACGTAATCGTACTGACCAGAAGAATGAAATAACAGGTCAGGATTTATTTTTCCCAGTTCCCCACTACTTCATATACAATATTAAATGGTAGAAGTGGAAAGTGCAACTTATCTAACAGAAGAAACAAGCCCTCATATGACTATGTGAATGGAGAAATAAAAATGTTATCGTGCTGGAAAGGCAGGCAGTGAAAAACGAAAACGCAAATGTAGAAACCATTATATGCATGCACTATGTGCTTCACCAGTTATGGTTGAAAGATACACTACTCCCATAGATTTATGATGTGTCCCTCGGACAGACTTACTCTTATCAGTGGTGGCCCCTCTCTCTATTACTACCCCTGTGCTGTCCTCATGCTCAGTGGAAAGCCTGCAGACATCCTATCTGTCATTCCACTTGACTGCAAGTAACTGGCCATTTACAAGTGTGAATGACGCCCCTTTTTCTATATGTCTGGACACCAGCTCTTGTGGGAATCCAGCTCTATTTTTTAGACATTCCTATAGGCCGCTGTATTTGCAGTTTTAAAGGAACAATGGATGGTCCCCATACCGATCACAGGCTGGGTGGTGCCTTTGTTTTTTTTTTGTTTCCTCTCACCAAACATTTTGTTTAGAGGAGATATATAAAGAACAACTTTGTTCATTTTTGTTTAGAGGAGATATATAAAGAACAACTTAATTTCACTTTTAATTGCATCTGTCCTTTGATCACCAGTATTCATTCAATACAGGAGACCATGAATTGTTGGGAAGTTTTCACAGTGTTTGGGCAGCTCTCACCTCTCCAAGGCCTCAGCTACCTCTGGTAGCTGAAAGCAAGGTGATGTTTTATCTCTCTGAAAGGGCTCTTGCACACCAGCGTGTGGTGTTGCTCCATTCACTTCAAAGGGTTCACAATCCACAAGATGCATTGTGCCCCGCAAAAAAATAGAAAAATTTCGATCTGTGTCTCTGCTCCAAACCTTGCCGTATCTTGCGGAATGCAGACACATTCAAGTCAATGGATCAGCGTCTGTGATATGGAGTGCACATGGTTGGTGCCTATATATTGAAGACATTCTGTTTACGGCCATACTATCATGTCCATGAGCCCTACAAAAATGTATCTGATGGAATAAAGCCAATTAGTGACCACCATAAAAACACATAGGGGCGGTCACTAACGGGCTAAACAAGAAGATGGCTTCTCTCCTCTGTGTGAATTCTCTGATGTTTAACAAGAACTGATTTCTGTTTAAAACATTTCCCACATTCTGAACATAAAATTACTTCTTCTCTGTGTGAATTCTCTGATGTCTAAAAAATGTGATTTATTGTGAAAACATTTCCCACATTCTGAACATGAAAAAGGCTTCTCCCCTGTGTGAATTCTCTGATGTATAACAAGAGCTGATTTATGATTAAAACATTTTCCACATTCTGAACATGAAAATGGCTTCAGCCCTGTGTGAATTCTCTGATGTGTATCAAGAGTTGATTTCTGATGAAAACATTTTTCACATTCTGAACATGAATATGGCTTCTCTCCTGTGTGAATTCTCTGATGTATATCAAGAGCTGATTTCCGATGAAAACATTTTTCACATTCTGAACATGAAAATGGCTTCTCTCCTGTGTGAATTCTCTGATGTTTAACAAGAGCCGATTTGTTGGGAAAACATTTCCCACATTCTGAACATGAAAATGGCTTCTCTCCTGTGTGAATTCTCTGATGGATTTCAAGAGTTGCTTTAATGTTAAAACATTTCCCACATTCTGAACATGAAAATGGCCTCTCTCCTGTGTGAATTCTCTGATGGGTTTCAAGAGTTACTTTAAGGTTAAAACATTTCCCACATTCTGAACATGAAAATGGCTTCTCCCCTATGTGTATTCTCTGATGTTTAAATAGAGCTGATCTATTGTTAAAACATTTCTTACATTCTGAACATGAAAATGGCTTTTCTCCAGTGTGACTTCTCTGATGTGTATCAAGAGCTACTTTATAATGAAAACATTTCCCACATTCTGAACATGAAAATGGCTTCTCCCCTGTGTGAATTCTCTGATGTATAACAAGAGATGATTTCTGACTAAAACGTTTCCCACATTCTGAACATGAAAATTGCTTTTCGATTTTGTGAATTCTCTGATGTGAAACAAGACTTCTTTATAGTTAAAACATTTCCCACATTCTGAACATATAAATGGCTTCTCTCCTGTGTGAACTCTCTGGTGACTAACAAGATCTGATTTCTGGTGGAAACTTTTCTCACATTCTGAACATGAAAATGTATAATCCCCTGTGTGAATTATCTGATGTTTAAATAGAGATGATTTATGGGTAAAACATTTCTCACATTCTAAACATGAAAATGGCTTCTCCCCGTGTGAATTCTCTGATGTGTGATAAGTTCTGATTTATATCTAAAACATTTTCCACATTCTAAACATGAAAATGGCTTCTCCCCTGTGTGAGTTTTCTGATGTGTGGCAAGTTCCGATTTATATCTAAAACATTTTCCACATTCTAAACAAGAAAATGGCCTCTTCCCTGTGTGAATTGTCTCATGTCTAGCAAGATCTCTTTTACATCTAAAACATCTTCCACATTCTAAACATGAAAATGGCTTCTCTCTTACGTGAGCTGTTTGATGTTTAGCACCTCTTCTACGACTTTTATTCTGTGTTACAGTCTGTGATGAATCAGAAGATCGGACCTGATTAAAAGTATCAAGTGATACATTATTTCTGTGATTGGATGAAGGTATATCTTGGATGTTGGCATGCTCTTCATTTGTATCTCGTGTGATACCACAATCATCTACTTCAAAATCTGAAGATACCGGATGTTTCTCTGAGATCCCAGTTAAGCCATCTGCCAAAAATAAAACACATTATTGAGTCTATTGAAATTTTCTTTAAAAAAAAAAAATCCACAGAAATTACAAAGCATGGCGCAAAAATTCAAGTATCTATTGACTCAATACAAACTCATATAAAGTCCTCAATACAAATCCAGGTCCAATATTCCTCCACGAACTGAAATCTAACCTTATAGGAGGTCTAAAACAGAAACTGATTGATCAAAATGAGTTTGATTTTCTCCTGCCAAATTATCCGATGACAGCAACGTTCTATGCCCTACCTAAAATTCATAAGGGCATCACACCATTAAAAGGATGTCCAATTGTATCTGAAGTAGGGAGCATTGGACAAAATATGGGGATATATGTAGACCGCATAATTAGACCATTAGTGGAAACACTTCCGTCCTATATTAGGGACACCTCAGAGCTTTTATTGAGGCTGGAAGGCGTCAATTTAGATGATAACACCATCTTAGCATCTATGGACGTTGAAGCTCTCTACAGCTCTATTCATCACCATCTGTGCCAGAGAGCTGTAGGCAGTTTCCTATCCACGAGACCTGTGGCACTACAGGCTCACAATCAATTTGTTCTGGACCTCCTAGAGTTCAGCCTGATGCACAATTTTTTCCTGTTTAATGACCAATACTACCACCAGCTCAGGGGTACCGCTATGCGAAGTCCATGCGCATCGGCGTATGCAAATTTACTCCTGGCCTGGTGGGAGGCTAACTGTGTCTGGTCAGATGATCTCAGTTGCTGGCATGATAATATCGGCCTGTGGATGAGATTTATCGACAATATTTTTGTGCTATGGAGGGGAACCAAGGATTCTTTCAATACCTTTGTTGAAGTCCTAAACGATAACAAACTGGGCCTACAATTCACGTCAACGTGTGATCAAAATACTCTCCCATTTTTAGATGTACAAATAGAAAGAGGACTGAACAACTCAATAAGCACGACTGTCTATCGTAAAACAACAGCAACAAACAGCCTCTTAAAATGGGATAGCGCCCACTCTTAATCACTACGCAAAGGGATCCCAAAGGGTCAATTTTTGAAGATACATCAAAACTGCTCAAATATGACCAATTTTAAGAAACAGGCACAAGACCTTAGGGCAAGATTCGAAGCAAGTGGATACCCAGACGGGATCCTTAGAAACGCATTTGAATCGGCATGTACATCCAAAAGGGAAACGCTATTAGTCCCCCAAAAAATCTGAAAACACTCAAAATCAACCGATAAGAATTATCGGGACGTTTGACAATGCACATAATTATGTGAGACAAATAGGGGGAATGCTGAGTGCACAGCCTGCATTTTTTTGGGGGGCGTAGGGCCCTTTAAATCCCACAGGCTTCCTTAGTCCAGTGCAAGCGTATATTTCCGGGGCCTGTGATGTTTTCCCACGAGGCTTCAGTACGTCTCTCTCTAGCAACGCGTCTAAGGGTAAGAAGGGTCATGTCGGGGTAAGCCGGTTAAGCCACCTTCCTGGGTACGTATCGGTGGCAGTTACCTGGTCTCCTCTCCCTGGTCTTGGCTCCAAGTCTCGGGCGCGTGCCTACAGGCAAGGGGACTTCACACCGGCAAGTTCATTCATGTCAGCCGGACGGTTCAAGAACCATCACGAGATGTCGCGGGAATCACTCCCCACGTTCCTCACCCGGCCCATCCGCTCGGTGCCAGAGTCGCGCAGGAGCTGCAGATGGGGCAGGTTTTTCTTTCCAGTTGCATGTGCCATGCATCTGCATAGCTCCCGTACCTACACCTCGTGGAGATCGAGTGGGGTGCTGGCTCGGGTCAGCCATTTCCATCAAGCTTCCCCAAGTGTTCCTTCTCTCTGCTACACAGCAGCACAGTATCAACCATACAATTTTGTAGCGCACAGGACAGCATATCAAGCCCGGAGGTCTCCCATACCATCAATACAGGTGGTAGCCAACACCTGCCCATCTTCCGTGTTGGGTCTTGTGTGGTCTTCCCGCATGGCTTAGCACAGAAGATCTTGCAGGGGGCAACCACGCACCGCCATTGCACGGTCGAGGTGGGGGGGGGGGGGGTTTCGGCCTTGAATGCAACACATGTCAGGTATCCAGTCCGGTACTGTCTCACGCTCGCTGTCTCAGACTTTTCCGTCAACCCGTTTTAGGCTCAACTAGCTCTCGGTCCTTCTCTTCACCTTCCCCTGGCTTCCTTGGGACAGGGTCACCACGATCACTCATCCAAGTCACTCATATCGCAGGTGCTCGCTTGTTAAAAAGAAATAAAAAAATAAGTAAATAAATAAAATAAAAAGTTGTTAAAAGTAATTCATTGTCCGTCAAGTTCTTCAGGCCCACGTTGTTCGAAGTAAATTTATTGCCTAACACGTTCCCCAGGCTCACGTTGTTAAAAGTAATTCAGTGCCTGACACGTTCTTCAGGCTCACGTTGTTAAAAGTAATTCAGTGCCTGACACGTTCTTCAGGCTCACGTAGTTAAAAGTAATTCAGTGCCTGACACGTTCTTCAGGCTTACGTTGTTTAACTTCATGCCTTGCCTTTCCACGTTTTTTCTCTTTAGGTCTCGGCAGTTGCATCCACGCATCACAAGGAGCACGTTGTTCCCAACCTTCCACCAGGTTCTTTCCACTATAGCTAGGGTACAGCCCACACACTCCAGGCCCTCGCCGTCACCTCAATCTTGCATGGCCCGCCAACCCGCCCATCCCTCATTCCCTTTTCAGTTGCCACCCCAGGCTTCTAGCAGGGTCACTCGCCTCGCTCAGGCTGGTGCTCATATATAAAAAAAAAAAACTTCACCCCTGCAGTCTGATGCCTCCTGGAAGCAAAACTAAGGCTCAAGGTTTCCCCTTTCGTCTCCTTTTTTCCAGGCACCTCCACGCCCGTCACCCACCGCCGGCACGCTGTTCACGCTATCAGGTTTACTTTCTTGAGCTTCGAGTTCTGTCACTTTTGGTGCTTAGGTTCTCCAGTTCTCTCCATTCTAACAACCGCTTTATTTCACAGTCAACCATGTCACACGCCTCAGATATCGAGGATGCGCTGTCGGTCGCAGAATTCGCAAGCACGGATCCGCCAGCAACTTGTTCTTCTGGAGCTGGACAATTCCCAAGCTGTTCGTGGAGTCAAACAGAAGAGGGATCTGTCATTCCGCATCTGCCCGGAAGGTGGAACTATATAGGCTGTTGGTCTCGGACTTATCCGCTCCATCACCCGAACAAGTTTCGATGTCCACCATACAGCTTTCCCTCGCACAGTTGCATTCTGCCATCAATAACATTTCCAGCTCGGTTACTAACATACAAAACAGGCTACTCGCAGTGGAAACCAGGGCACCGGTCCCCAGCCACCCAGCCTTACCCGTCCCAGGCCCTTCCGCTCCTCGCCCCATCACCCCAGGTAGGGTCTCTTGCACACCCAACATAGCCTCCTCTCATTTCGTCCCCGATAATATCAAGAGGGACATCTTGGCAGGCAAAGACGTCAACCTGGCATCCATCCTCATTGTCACCCACGACTCGTTGGACAATAAGACCATTGCCTGTGGCGATGTCTCCATCTTTCTCAGGTCCAAACACGCCCGGCTTAAAAAGAAGCTCACTATCCCCAAGTTCATGCTGGCTTTTCAGGGACATCATTTGTTCTGCGCAGCCTAACAGACGGGAGGAAATAGACACCTTGTGACGGCACGCCTGCCACCCTAACTGGGTGCCTCAGTCGACTGATGCGCCTAGTGCTTGCCAAGGACCATCAGCACTGCACTCGACACCAGAACCACCTCAAACCCCACAAACCGCCTCAGCTTAGTTTGGGTTTTCGCCGTACCTCTCCTTAGTCCAGAGAGCGAAACAGGAACAAGAAAAGCCCTCACAAGAGCTAGGGAATATACTCTGGAGAGTATAATGAATATAGCAATCCCCAGAGTGTAGTTCTCCAATCCCCCAAACATGAGCCCAGACTTCATGAAGGGTAGAACAGGACACTTTAATGACAGCCAGCACTCACAATTTATACAGATCCACAGGCCAGAGGCACACCCCCTCTGCCTGGGATACAGTTAACTCAGACAATGGACTAACTTAATATACATATACAGTTCAGGTGGTCTAACATTATAACGCAATCAAACAGACCCCCCCCCCCCCCAGTGTCTCAATGAGGAATAGGAAGAGAGGAGACACATGTGATTATCTCCTGAGTGTATTGTGGGGTGATCCACTCCTCTACCCCGGAGTCAGCTACTTAATCCCTTCACTAGCACAACAGAACAAAGGGACAAATGAACCAACACCTTTCCTGGGAGCCTCAGTGCAGAGTCATCCCTTCTTGTATTGCTGGGTTCACCCCTGCACCTTCAATAGACAACAGGAACGATAGGGCCTATAAAGTCCACACATAAATCAGGGCTCACTGTTCCTTGTAACCCCCAAGAGGTCTGAGGGGGTCTCCATGGTTCTGGGTCCATAGTCCGTAGGAAGGAGGCTAGCTCTCAGTCTTCTCCAGCAGCCCCAGTGATGTTTCAGTCCATCACATTTCTCCCCTCCCAACAGTAGACTAACGAGGTATCTGACCTCCTGTCGGTCAGTGCCTTGATTAGTCCAGCAACCCACCCACAAAACATATTCAACAGAGTGGCCCACCCACAAGTATTAGTTATTGCACCTGGGGTAGTGGGTAGCTTGTTCATGTCCAGGGGCTCCACCACGGCTCTGGGGGGTACTAGCCTTCCGGATCGGTGGGTTGCTGAGTGGGTAGAGACCAGCGGTACTCTGCCCTGGTGCCAGCGCTACAACGGGAATAGCCTGGTTGGAGCCCAGCTGAGGAGAAGGGTTAGCACGCTCCTCCCTCTGGACCTGGTGTTGCTGCTGGAGGGGAAGACAGGCTGTCTCCCCTTTGGATATACAGCCCTGCTGCTGGGGAACAGGGCCGACTGTCCCTACCCCCTGTGGTTTGGGCACAGAGACCACGGTCCCATCTGCACTGGTGTGGGGCTTATCATCTCCCCTTGGTGGGCTGGGCTGCCGCTGGGGAGGGGGAACGAGGCACTCCCCTCCTGGTAGAATACTCTGCCGCTGGGGAGCAGGAACGAGGCTCTCCCCTCCTGGTAGAATACTCTGCCGCTGGAGAGCAGGACCGACTGTCCGTACTCCCTGTAGCTTGGGCGCAGAGACCACGGTCCCATCTGCGCTGGTGGGGGGCTTAGTGTCTCCCCTTGGTGGGCTATGCTGCCGCTGGGGAGAGGGGGTAATAAGCTCCTCTCCCTTACACACCTTCAGCCGCTGGGGAGAGGGGGTAACAGGCTCCTCTCCCTGACACTCTCTCTGCTGGTGGAGAGTGGAACCAACTGTCTCCCCTTCCAATAATGCGCTCTGCCACTGGGGAGGGGGAACGAGGCTCTCCCCTCCCAGTAGAATACTCTGCCGCTGGGGAGCAGGACCGACTGTCCGTACTCCCTGTAGCTTGGGTGCAGAGACCACGGTCCCATCTGAGCTGGTGGGGGGCTTAGTGTCTCCCCTTGGTGGGCTACGCTGCCGCTGGGGAGAGGGAGTAATAAGCTCCTCTCCCTTACACACCTTCAGCCGCTGGGGAGAGGGGGTAACAGGCTCCTCTCCCTGACACTCTCTCTGCTGGTGGAGAGAGGAACCGACTGTCTCCCCTTCCAATAATGCGCTCTGCCGCTGGGGAGTGAAACCGGTGGTCTCTCCTCCCTGTAATGTACTCTGTCGCTGGGGATCTGGGCCGACTGCCAAGCATCCCTGTAGGGCTGGTAGTGAGACTGCAGTCCCATCTCCACCTGCCATCTGTGGGTCTTTCCAGGACCAGTCTATGAGGTCCCTCAACATTTGAGAGTAGGGACCACCTGCATCTGCACCCGGTAACTCCGGCTGCTGCTGGGGATCTGGGCCAGCTTCCCAGCATCCCGGAGGGCCCGGTGGAGAGACCTCGGTGCCATCTCCACCTGCCTGTTGTGGTTCCTCACAGGACCAGTCTATGAGGACCCCTACTTCGGGTTCCTCTGGCCGCCTCCGAGAGAAATGGTTAACCTCCTCGAATGGAGCCTCTCTTTGGCTGCTATAACGCTCCTTCTGCAGAGCATACTCCCTCTTTTTCGCCAGCCCAAATTCTCGGTCCGGGTTCCAGATCATGTCTCCATGGGTACATCTGGGCCACTCGCTGCCTTACTTCAGCCAGCCAATTTTCTCCAGAGCCAGAGCCTTTCATACTTGTCTGCTCCAAGTCGCTGGATCCCTCTGCTCCCAGGGGCGCTGTACGGATACTAGCGTTGCCCTCAGTTTGTAATTCCATGAACGGTGTCTCAGAGCTGCTTTACCTCGCACTAGGATGCCATCCCACTGCTGCCACCAATGTGACGGCACGCCTGCCACCCCGACTGGGTGCCTCCGTCGACCGATGCGCCTAGTGCTTGCCAAGGACCATCAGCACTGCACTCGACACCAGAACCACCTCAAACCCCACGAACCGCCTCAGCTTAGTTTGGGTTTTCGCCGTACCTCTCCTTAGTCCAGAGAGCGAAACAGGAACAAGAAAAGCCCTCACAAGAGCTAGGGAATATACTCTGGAGAGTATAATGAATATAGCAATCCCCAGAGTGTAGTTCTCCAATCCCCCAAACATGAGCCCAGACTTCATGAAGGGTAGAACAGGACACTTTAATGACAGCCAGCACTCACAATTTATACAGATCCACAGGCCAGAGGCACACCCCCTCTGCCTGGGATACAGTTAACTCAAACAATGGACTAACTTAATATACATATACAGTTCAGGTGGTCTAACATTATAACGCAATCAAACAGACCCCCCCCCCCCCCTAGTGTCTCAATGATGAATAGGAAGAGAGGAGAAACTTGTGATGGGATTATCTCCTGAGTGTATTGTGGGGTGATCCACTCCTCTACCCCGGAGTCAGCTACTTAATCCCTTCACTAGCACAACAGAACAAAGGGACAAATGAACCAACACCTTTCCTGGGAGCCTCAGTGCAGAGTCATCCCTTCTTGTATTGCTGGGTTCACCCCTGCACCTTCAATAGACAACAGGAACGATAGGGCCTATAAAGTCCACACATAAATCAGGGCTCACTGTTCCTTGTAACCCCCAAGAGGTCTGAGGGGGTCTCCATGGTTCTGGGTCCATAGTCCGTAGGAAGGAGGCTAGCTCTCAGTCTTCTCCAGCAGCCCCAGTGATGGTTCAGTCCATCACACACCTATTTATAAAGGATGATGGATCTGGGTCATAAGTATGATGGGCACGCATTTTACGATTACCATCATCCTTTCTCCGCAAAAGGTGCCGCCGCTTTAGGCCAGTTTCAGCACGTCACTAACTGGGCTGTCCTGGACATGGAGTTGTTTTGCCGGCCTGTCGCAGGGCTCAGAGCTCCGGCATGCGCCACCTGTCAGTCCATTCTCCATTCCTCCGAATGGTGTCCCAATCTGGTTCCCTCCTTCCAGAATATATTCCTGCCCGCCCCTCCCGTCGCTTGACAAACTAGGCAGACCTATAGTCTTTTTAGGCAAAACACAGCTCTGCAATAACTACAACCTTTCCATTTGAAACTATAATAGGTGCAGGGCCCTCCACATCTGCACCGTTTGTGTCAGGGCACATCCTCAGTCTGCTTGTCCGCAGAGGCCCTCCAGGGGCTCCTGACTAGCCGGAGTTAACGTGGATTTGTTAGCTTCTCCACTATCCGAACACCACGATCCAAACTTTGTTCAGTTCCTAATTTCCGGGTTCAGGGAAGGTTTTCACACTGGATTAGTAGCTCTCCTTCAGTCCTCCTGGGAGGGCCCTAACCTACTGTCTGCTTCCAGTGACCCGGGCTCGGTTGAGGTACTGATCCAGTCTAAAGTACAAAAGGGCTTCTTGATAGGGCCTTTTTCCACACCCCCTTTGACTTCTGGAGAATTAGCCCCATCGGGCTTGTAAGCAAAAAATGTACTAATAAAAAACGTTTAATTTACATTCTTTCTGCGCCTCATGCCTCCCACATTCCAAGAATAAATGATCTCATCCCTTCCGATGAATTCTCGATGCAGTACTCATCCATTGACGAGGCTATCCAGCTCATCATCTAGGCGGGTAGGGGATCTTGGTTGACCAAAGCTGATATTGCCGATGCATTCAAATTGCTTCCAGTCCACCCACAAAGTTTTACGGGATCGCGAATCATCTAACATTTGGTTCCAAAAGTAGCCCCTGGCTTTTCGACAAATTCGCCCAGGTTCTCCAATGGATCCTGGTCAACCAAGCCGGCTGCCCCATGGTTATCCATTACCTGGACGATTTCTTATTAATAGAACCACCGAGCCACAATCCCGTCAAGTTACATAGTCTCTTACAGATTTTCTACGCATAAAATGTTCCAGTAGCTCCGTCAAAAGTTGAAGGCCCTTCCACTCTGGTAACCTTCCTAGGCATTGTGCTAGATACCCAAAAATGCAAGCTAGGCTACCAGAAGACAAGTTGTTGAAAATCAAAAAGACCATCGCTGAATCAGTAACCTTCAAGACATTAACCAAAGTCGAGCTGTAATCTTTGTTAGGGATGCTGAATTTCGCCACCAAGGTCATGCCTCAAGGCAGGGCGTTCATATCCAGGTTGCTGCAACTTCTTCCCTCAGCTCCAAATCAGGATTCTTTGATCCACCTAGACAATGAAGCTTCTGCCGATCTGTTCATGTGGAACGTCTTCTTGTCTGGTTGGAACAGGGTTTCCCTATTCATGCCACAGTGGAGTCCGGCATCTCCCACAGTATTCTCCAACTCAGCCGCATCCGGCGGGTTCTCGCCAATATTTGGCAGTCACTGGTTTGCCGGTCATTGGCCGTCCGAACTCTCTTCTTCAAAAGAGTCCCTAAAGTCCTCCCCACTTCTCGAAATCTACCCCATAGTCGTCGCAGCACTTATTTGGGGTAAGCATTGGAAGAACTCGTCAGTCGCCTTCATCACAGATAACCAGGGAGTCATCCTCTCCATATTCAGGGAGTTAAAAATATTGCAGCGGACACTTTGTCACGTTTCAATTTTGAACATTGTCAGTATGCTTGGGGACACCCAATTTATTTTAATCTAATTTAGCTTCTATTTCTGAAAGGTTGTCACCAGGATTTGAACTCACAACCTTTCACATCAGAGCCAAGAACACTGACCACTTAGCTATTGAGCTCAATGGTAAACTGTGCTTGAAATCTCATAGTAGTTTATCAAGTATTAGGTATAGCAGAAGTATAATTTTATATATATTTTTTTCAGTAATTGTAAAAAAAATATATATACATATATAGTAATTGCACATTTATTTTTTTATTTAACTATACGTCTGCTGTATAGGAATACCTAATACATGATAAAATACTATGAGATTTTTCTAGCACAGTTTAGCATCGAGCTCCATAATTCAGTGGTTAGGGCTTTTGCCTCTGATGTAAAAGGTTGTGTGGATGACACTTAGGGGGGATGTGTGGATGACACTTAGGGGGGATGTGTGGATGACACTTAGGGGGGATGTGTGGATGACACTTAGGGGGGATCTAGGGAGGGGTGTGCGGATGTTGGGATGGGAGGTCCTGGAGGGGTGTTTGGGTGGAAGCTCTGGAAGGGGTGGGAGGTCTGATAGGTATGTGGGGGTGGGAGATACGGGAGGGGGGGCCCATAAAAAAATTAAGCTATGGGGTGGGGGTGGGGGGCCATAACATTTTTGCTGTGGGGCCCAGTCATTTCTAGCTATGCCCCTGGGTGACACCACCAGGAGATGAGCGCTTGCATTATGGAAGCACTCATCTCCCTACATTCATCTGTACTGTGATACAGATGAACACTGCGGCAGGGCAAGGCATCTCCCTTCTCTGTTCCTCTGATAGGCTGCCGGCACAAGGCCAGCAGCCTATCAGAGGCTGGCCCAGGCAGCGCGATGATGTCATCGCGCAGCCTGAGCCATACTGCTCGGGACACAGGCCAGAAGAGGCCTGCATCGCATCACTGCCATAATGTTTTTTTTGTTTTTTTTTTCTGTAAGGCGCTGGGCTGGGCTGCACTGGGGGGTCATTGCTGGCATAAAGGGGACACTTTGGGGCAATATTGCTGGCAAATGGGGGACACTATGGGGCAATGGCTGGCACATTGGGAACACTATGGGGCATTGC
This sequence comes from Bufotes viridis, assembly GCA_033119425.1. NCBI lineage: Eukaryota > Metazoa > Chordata > Amphibia > Anura > Bufonidae > Bufotes > Bufotes viridis. The sequence continues at coordinate 285,857,625 of CM065594.1, forward strand.
TTGCACATGAGGGACAATATAGGGGCATTGCCGGCACATGGGAGACACTATGGGGGCATTGCTGGCACATGGGAGACACTATGGAGGCATCTACTGGCACATGAAGGACACTATGGGGGAATCTACTGGGGGCATTGCTGGCACATTATGGGGACACTATGGTGTTGGAGGGAAGAAGAATACTATGGGGGTATATTATATAGGCACATTATGGGGGCACTAAGAAGGGGCATTTAATACTGCCACATTCTGGGGGACACTATGGGGGAATCTTATACTGGCACATTATGGGGGCACTATGGGGAAGAGGAGAGGAGCACCATGTGGGCATTTACTAGGGGCATTATATAGGGGTATATTATACTTGCACACATTATGGGGACATTAGCTCAACTGGCCGCACTGAGGGATTTTTTTTGCACTGGCACACAGAACGGGAGCACTTTTGAATTAGTGCACAATATTATTATTATTGAAGGTGGCAGGTGAGTTGTTAAGAAGGTAGGAGGATGATGGAAAGGTAGGAACCTAAGATGTCTTTTGTCAAACTACAGAGACGAGAGATGGGTGAAAAATCATCATGGTGGTCTGGTTTGAAAGGAGAAGATGAGGAAAGACAAGGTCTGCATCAGAGAAGTTACTGGATGTAATGTATGTGGGGCTGTATTCTGGATAGCACAGAATATAGTATGTCTGCAAATATGTGGATGGGGGTTTGGATAGTAAACAGACAGCTGACGTGGGGGCTAAGCAGACAGATCACCGAGGGGGGTGACACCAATTTCTACCCACCGGGTGACACTAGCCCTAGCAACATCACTGCCCACCAGCTCATAGGGACTTGATAATGGATTAAGAAGGAATCTCTTGGCAGCCAAATCCCTTATCCATAAGTCACTTTCGGTCAACACAGCTCGTAATTACAAAACTGGCTGGAACATTTTCATGCAGTTTTCACGGCTCCATCCTAAAAATAACGTCAATCTCACCATGTACATTATGGCCTTTCCAGCACACTGTCATGAGGAGCTTAATTTGTCTTACAACACTATCAGGCTTTATTTGGCAGGGGTTCAATACCATCATATGTTAAAACATCCGGATCGCGGGTCTTTTTTCGCTTCACAAGCAGTCAAAGCCACTTTAAGGGGTATTCAAAAAAGCTGCATAGGCTCAGGTACAGGCAGACAGCCTGTGTCAGGGGAACTGTTTAGAAAACTTTCAAATTCCCTAGATGGCAATCCTTTTGGGCCCTATCTCAGTACAGTCATCAAGGCCATCATGTACCTCAGCTTTTATGGGTTTTTAAGACCCGGGGAATTCTCCAGCACTTCATCTAGGGTCAAGGGTTTGTCTTTAGACCAACTAATCTGGCACGGTGATCGTTTCATGCTGTATCTATTCTCCATCAAAACCTCCCAGTTAGGACCACAGGTTAAAGTAAACTACTTCCCGACTGGTAATCAATGGTGCCCCGTCAAGGTCCTAGAACGGTTACTGTCAGTTTTGGACGGCGCCTCTCCATATACCCCGTTGCTTCCATTTAACGACCGTCCTCTGACATCATCCAAATTTATCACGCACATTCGCTCCCTAGCGTCAGTCTCGGCTACGACCCAAAACGCATATCAGGACACTCTTTCCGCATCGGAGCCGCATCTTCGGCCTCAGGACATGGAGTCCCAGCCCACATCATCAGAAAGATGGGACGTTGGCAATCCTCCTGTTTTGCGCGTTATGTTCCAAACCCCCAGGCCGAAATCTCTAAGGCTTTTACTTGCCTAGCTTTGTAAGGTATGGATATTTGGGAACATATGGATATTAAAATACAATCTTTTACTTTTGATCAGAAGAAGCTACTAGTAATCCTACCCTAAATAGAGAAGCAAGTTATAGACAGTTGGAAAACCTATTACAAAAACAATTAAGGAACAAATGGGAAGTGACAGCACTCACCCAATACCTACAGAAGGGATATATTCCTAAATGGCTAATACTCACTAAAAATCCAGCATCTGATATTATAGATGAATAATTCCAAAAACAGTGGGATTCTTTTTTACAAGTTCAATCCGAAAAGCTAGTACAGCTAATTATCGACAGGAGGTTGTCTATTATAGAAAAATTAATGGAACAAATAGAAATTTTAAAAAAGGAAATCATTTCATTTCCCGAAACTGATGAAACTGCTAAATGGCAACAAAGAATTTGCCGCAATTTAGATAACCTAGAGAGAGAAATTATACAGAAGAAAGTTAAGAAATTTAAAAATATAGACATGAAAGAAGAAAAAAGGACAACACAAGAGGTCGAAACGTTATCCAACACCAATATTTCCAATAATAGGAAAGATGATAGAGAGGAAAGAAAGGAACAATATAACATACCAACCACAAACAAATATGATACACTAGCATCACCTAGTTTTTTAGACTTCACTCCCCCCCATCAAAAAGTGAGAACAAGAAGATCACCTACCCCCACCCACACTTCACGAAATATGAGGATCTCACCACACAGGCACCCCAACAACCATCACAATTACAATCTGAAGTAATGGGATTCAGAGTTTTTCAGCAGATACAGACAAACAAATGTGAACAGGTATCACGACGACAGAAGGGAACAGAACACCTCACAGAATATATCTACCCACAACAAATCACTTCCTGCACAAAGAAGATACGAAGAGGGAGACATTCCAAGAAAAAAAAATCACAAACACAATTATTATTAAATTCCTCAAATATCATCAATATTAGTAGTAGAGATGTCGCGAACATAAAATTTTCCGTTCACGAACGGCGAACGCGAACTTCCGCAAATGTTCGCGAACCGCCATAGACTTCAATAGGCAAGCGAATTTTAAAACCCACAGGGACTCTTTCTGGCCACAGTAGTGATGGAAAAGTTGTTTCAAGGGGACTAACACCTGGACTGTGGCATGCCGGAGGGGGATCCATGGCAAAACTCCCATGGAAAATTTCCTAGTGGACGCAGAGTCGGGTTTTAATCCATAAAGGGCATAAATCCCCTAACATTCCTAAATTGTTTGGAATAACGTGCTTTAAAACATCCAGTGTGTGTATACGATCAGGTATGATGTTGTATCGATCAGGTAGTGTAAGGGTTACGCCCGCTTCACAGACATTGACAGACCAAACTCCCCTTTTAATGCACCGCAAACAACCGCAAACAGTCCATTTGCACAACCGCAAACTCCCCATTGGCACAAGGTTGGATACCAAGCTAGCCATGTCCCGTTCCTTGTCCTCACTGACATCATTGAAGGTCTCTTCCTCGCGCAATGTACTGTGCCACCCTATATGAGTGGTGTGTTCAGTAATCAGTAGTACTATTTTTATCAGTTTAATCCCTATTAGATCCCCTATCAGGGGACGTGTATCGAATAGATTGGTTGGGGATTGCCTTTTGTGAAAAAATAATTCGGCCGGGTACCTTTCACTGCGGTGTCCCAATAGCTACAAATTTTTTGAAGACCTTAGATTCCACCAGCTTGTATGGTAAAATCTGGTGGGCTAAGAGTTCTGACAAGACAGCTGTCAGATGCCGGGTAAGGGGGTGACTCTGTGACATTGGCTTCTTACGCTCAAACATTTCCTTAACAGACACCTGACTGTGGGCAGATGAGCAGGAACTGCTGAAGGTGAGAGGCAGAGTGGTGGGTGGTTGAAGGGGGGAGGGAGGACAGCAGTGGTTGACGTGGCTGAAGATACTGGACCAGGAGGAGCATGGTGGCTTTGAGTTTGTGTGCTGCTTGTACTCATGTGTTGATCCCATAGGCGTTTGTGATGTGAGATCATGTGCCTTCGCAAAGCAGTTGTATCGAGGTGGGTGTTGGACTTCCCACGACTCAGTTTCTTTTGGCACAGGTTGCAAATGGCATCGCTGTTATCAGAGGCAGACACACACAAAAAATGCCACACTGCTGAGATTTGCAATGAGGGCATTCTGGTGGTGGCAGCAGCATGCGTTGATTGGGGTGCTGTCTGGCTGACCCCGGGTGCCGATACATGCTGTCTGACTGTGCACTGACACTAGCTCCTTGTGACTACCTCCCCCTGCTTCCAACTCGTCTCCTCCTCCTCTCTGTCTCCCCATTTGAACTTTCCCCCTGTTCTTCTTCTCTTCAAGCGGGCACCCATGTGACATCCACGGACACATCGTCATCATCAACCGCTTCACTTGTATCTGACAACTCAGCAAAGGAAGCAGCAGCGGGTACAACATCATCATTATCACACATATATGTCCATGTGTGTAATGCTGCCTGACTGAGACATATCCCTGTTATCTACATCTGTTATATACATGGCCTGCCTCTGCCTGTCATTTTTTTTTTTGATTAGTGGTACTATGCGTGATTAATGGGTTAAAATGAAATGCCTTATTTATGGGGAGGCTACTGTGCCACCCGGTATGAGTGGTGGGCACTGGCAGTGGGCACACTACAGTCTGTGGAAGTGGGCCTGACACACACTGGCAGGCAACTAACCTTAGATTAAAGGGTAAAAATGAAATGCCTTATTTATCGGCAAGCTACTGTGCCACCCGGTATGAGTGGTGGGCACTGGCAGTGGGCACACTACAGTCTGCGGAATTGGGCCTGACACACACTGGCAGGCAACTAACCTTAGATTAAAGGGTAAAAATTAAATGCCTTATTTATCGGCAAGCTACTGTGCCACCTGGTATGAGTGGTGGGCACTGGCAGTGGGCACACTACAGTCAGTGGAAGTGGGCCTGACACACACTGGCAGCAGGCAGGCAACTAACCTTAGATTAAAGGGTAAAAATGAAATGCCTTATTTATCGGCAAGCTACTGTGCCACCCGGTATGAGTGGTGGGCACTGGCAGTGGGCACACTACACTTAGTGGAAGTGGGCCTGACACACACTGGCAGCAGGCAGGCAACTGAAATTAGATTAAAGTGTAAAAATGAAATGCCTTTTTTTTATGCCAAGTCCTGTGCCACACGGTATGAGTGGGGGTTACTGGCAGTGTGCACACTACAGTCAGTGGAAGTCGGCCTGACACACACTGGCCGGCAGGCAACTGAAATTAGATTAAAGTGTAAAAATTAAATGCCTTTTTTTAATGCCAAGTCCTGTGCCACACGGTATGAGTGGTGGGCATTGGCAGTGGGCACACTACAGTCTGTGGGCCTGCAGCTCCTCACACACTGGCAGGCCAGGCAACTGCAATATATATATGGAGAATAAATAAATAAAAGCAGACTAATGTAGCAGCCCTAAAAAGGGCTTTTTGGGGTGCTGTGACACTGTCCTTACAGCAGATGAGTCTGTGTGGACACAGAACACTGGCCTAGCTAACGCTTTCCCTATGAATTCATCAGCAGCACAGCAGCAGCTTCACTCTCCATGCTCTCACTAACAAACTGCAGCTTCAGACTGAATCTAAAATGGCTGCCATTTTTGTAGGAGGTGGGAAGGTGTGGGAGGGAGGGTGCTGATTGACTGGAATGTGTCTGCTGACTGTGAGGTACAGGGTCAAAGTTTGCTCAATGATGATGTATAGGGGGCGGACCGAACATCGCATGTGTTCGCCCGCCGCAGCGAACGTGAACAAGCTATGTTCGCCAGGAACTGTTCGCCGGCGAATAGTTCGGGACATCACTAATTAGTAGTTGTCAATTAACTGAAACACAGACAAAGCTACTTAATAAGGGACTCAAATTTGCCCCAACAAACAAATTAGACAAATTTTCAACTTACATTGGAGTTGAAAAATTTGTTAGAAGGTTGTGTTTAAATAAATATTTCTTAAAAAATCCAATATGTTCAAATACCACAACATAAGTAAATAAATACCCACACACCAACCTTAAAGAAAAATCAAGGAAATATCCCAAACAAGAAATGGGTGAACAGATTATTGCATTCAAAAAGAATGTAGAAAAGGAGTTGAGAAACTTAAAAAGTGGAAAATCACAAAACAATTTAACTTATAGAAATAGGGAAGCCATTAAACAACTTCAACGAACATCGATAGGTCCTGTGGACAAAGGAGAAGCTGTCGTAATATTAGACACTGCTTCTTATGTTGAAGAGTGTTTAAGACAACTTAATGACACCACCACTTATCAAAAATCGAAAAAAGATCCGACTGAAGAATAGTACAGTAAATTAATTAAACTGTGTGAAAGGGGCCTAGAAGAGGGTTTTCTAAATGAAAATGAATCAAGGTTTATTTTGGGAATGCAGAGAAGGATACTTGCCTTTTACTGTGTTCCCAAGATACACAAAGATCTGATATCTCTCCACCATGGAGACCAATTGTCTCTGGTATCGACTGTATCTCTTCGAACTTGTCCAAATATATTGACCAGTGGCTACAACCACTGGTCAAGAAAATTCCCTCGTATATTAAAGATACGACTCAGATCATTGAAATACTAGAGACAATTGAGTAGCAGGATCATTATATTATGGGAACACTAGATGTAGGCTCCCTATATACGGTAATAGAGCATGAAAAAGGATTACAGGCCCTAGGACGAACATTTAGAAATTATAACTACTTACAAAAAGAGCAAAGATTTCCTCCTAGACACTATACAATATATCTTATCACACAATTATTTTGTTTTTGAAAACACATACTACCTCCAACGTACAGGGACCGCCATGGGCACCAGATTCGCCCCCAGCTACGCCAACCTCTTCCTCGCCGATTGGGAGAGGGGGGTGGTCCATAATAGGCTCGGGGTGAGTCTGGTTCTCTAGCGGCGTTACATTGATGACATTCTTTTTATTTGGCAGGACAGCAGAAAATCACTTGCTTCCTTTATGGTAAAATTAAATAGAAATGATAAGAACGTAGTGTTTACTCCGACAGTAGAAAGTGAAACAACTACTTTTTAGGATATTTATATCAAAATTGAATCTTCAAAATTAATTTGCAGTACACATAACAAACCAGTGATTAGGAAAAGCTATTTGCGCTTCTCCAGTCGCCATCTACCTAGATGGCTCACCAATATACCGGTGAGCCAGTTTAGGAGATTAAAACACAATTGTACAAAAACAGAACAATTTGAGAGAGAAGCCACTGTACTTAGCCAACAGTAAGAAAAAGTTGTAGAAAAAGATACCCTACTCAATTAATAAATGGAGCTTTAGAAAAAGTAAAAAAGATGAATAGGGAGGAATGTTTTACACCCAAAAAACAAGCTTCAACGGAAGAAACAATACGTTTAATCCTACCATTTCATCCCCAGTATAAGAAAATAGAAGGGATAATCCAAAAACACTGGCACCTTTTATTAGAGGACAAATTAGTGGGTCCCATTCTAACTCAAATGCCGCACATTACATATACAAAGGCCACCAACCTTGCCACCAAAGTGGCCCCCACAGTTATAGAGAGAAAGAGTAGTATAAAGCAAGGGTCTGGTTGGCTGGGATTAGACTTTTTTTTTAGATGCGGCAGATGTTCTAATTGCAAGGCCACTTCCTTTACTAAAAAGATAACAAGAGCAAAATCTATTCACAATAACTTTAGCATGAATATTAAAGGGACGCTAACTTGTGCATCTACTGATATTATTTATTGGAATGTGGGTGTCATAAACAGTATATTGGACGCACAATTAGAACATTGAGGAAGCAAGGAAGCGAACATATAGCCAATATCCGTAAAGGCTATGAGCTCCACCCCCTCTCCAAACATTTTAAAATGTATCATACCAGTGATCCCTCCTCTTTATCTTTTATAGCTTTAGAAAAAGTTGGAAGATCATGGAGAGGTGGGAATCATATTATGAAGATGTCTAGACAGGAATCTCGTAGAATTTTTGAATTTGACACCTTCATTCCAAAAGGTCATAATGCCGAAATGGAACTATTTGGCTTTCTGTAGATCGGAGGAGGTGGTTGTGTGGCGATGCGGAATCCAAGTCAGGTTGTTCTTTACCAGCACTTGGATTCCCCCTCCCTGCACAGCCCCCTCCCATTTCTTCTATGATTGCCTTTCTTCTATTAATCCTTTATGAATATGCCGTTCCTTCATGAATATGTTATCTGCCTGTTATTAATGATGACCCTATGCAATGCATGGATATGCGATTATTTATGCGATCTTTTAAGCAATTCTTTCTGACACTTGCAATTCTTTTTATCTTCATATTTTTATTTTTGTATACAATCGTAACTTAAAGTACAAGGTAGCAGTCAAGATTGACTCTTTACGATATATTGTGACTGTATATCCATATACGATTTCCCTGACACATGCAACTTTCAGTTTCCATATCTTTGTATGCATATGCTATAACAGCTTTATTGTCGCTTATGCGACTTTTACCATATCAATGCAATATTTTTGATCAATCTATCTGATAGATATAATCGTAATATTGACCTGCACGAAATCAAGTTCAGGTATTGGGAATCACCCAATTTACAATAATCCAGTTTATAAAAGGGCACTTCTACATCTGCAGGCACTACCACTGAGGAAGGGGTGTATACCCCGAAACGCATATGGCGTGCCCTGCAGATTATACTTTCTGAGAATTCTACCTTGAGTATATTATCTTTTACCACTTGCAAGTATAAAGAGACGAAAAGAACATCTCTGTAATTTACTCCCTGCGCTGCTATTCAACCTCTAATGCAGCATAATGACCTGGGAAGGAGTCGCCTATTCCGTGACATCACAGTCACGTGAGACTCCACCGGTCACGTGGGACACCGCGCTTAGACCGAGAGACCGGACGGGACGCTGTGCTAGGTCTGGTCGGCCGACAAGAGGGGAGGCAAACCACAAACATCAGAAGATTGGTAATGTACCGTGTTCGTCTTTATTGATCTGTGAAATTACACCTGAACTATCTGCCTATTTACCCTACGGTACAACTCTAGTCTGGGACTTACCGCTGCTTAATGTTGTGAGGATATTTACTACATCAGATATACTACAGTACTATACCAACTATAACCACCATATTTAGGCACATTTTTCACCAAATATTATGCTAGTTCATCGACTATAACAACTGCAGCATTTTTCTGCTTTTGTCATCGGTATACTGAACTGTTTGCTTTGGGTGCATTCCATCATATTATGCTGGTCTATCAACTATTGCATTGTTTTCAGCCGCAAGCAACAAATGAGAATTTAATTGGGCAACACCTTTACATTGGATTGTGTGTTTTGAATTTTTAGTTCTGTCAGCTCCTACTAGTGTGCAAATGTTTTTATTGGTTTTACTGTATGTTTTTTAGTTTACTATTAAATGTATGGCTACTTAACGTTCAAGTCTTAGTCCATCTGTTTCTGAATATTTAAGTGCCCCCCATACATTTTACTTTTTACATTTAGCTTTGTAAAATTGTTTCACTAAATTAAGCTTTTCATATTTCTACCTGGTCCTGATTTTTGCCCCCTTATAAGCCTATCCACGATCATGGCTAAGGGCACACCACCAGCTTCAGCTCGGTCACGCTAGTTGGTTCGCTCCTCCGCAGACACGACCACAAATAGGGGGACGGCTGAGTGCTCAGCCTTCATTTGTGGGAGGGGCGCAGGGTCCTTTAAATCACACAGGCTTCCTTAGTCCAGTGCACGTGCATTTCCGGTGTCCCTCCCTTCCCCTTCTTCTCTTTCTCACCCTTGGGTATGCCCCCTTATAGGCCTATCCACGATCATGGCTAAGGGCACACCACCAGCCATTTTAGCCAGATGGCAGTTTTAGACTTCCGCTAGGTCACACTAGTTGGTTCGCTCCTCCGCAGCCACGACCACAAATAATATAAAAACACTGGGATATCCTTTATGATGACCCAGACCTTCAGGATGTACAGTAATTAGCCCACATCCCCAGATAACATACCAACGGGGACGAAGTCTGAGGGACAGACTGGTCCACAGCCATTACCAACCTCAAAAAAAGAGGGAGGCTGGTTAACACGATGCCCAATAGGCATGTTCAAATGCGGCAGATGTGTAGCGTGTAGCCAAATACTGGTCACAAAAGAATTTAGGGACTCAAATGGGCAGAAAAATGGCAGATGAGGTTTAACACTGACAAATGTAAGGTTATGCACATGGGAAGGAATAATGCAAGTCACCCGTACATATTAAATGGTAAAACACTGGGTAACACTGACATGGAAAAGGATCTAGGAATTTTAATAAACAGCAAATTAAGCTGCAAAAACCAGTGTCAGGCAGCTACTGCCAAGGCCAATAAGATAATGAGTTGCATCAAATGGGGCATAGATGCCCGTGATGAGAACATAGTCCTACCACTTTACAAATCTCTAGTCAGACCACACATGGAGTACTGTGTACAGTTCTGGGCTCCTGTGAACAAGACAGACATAGCAGAGCTGGAGAGGGTTCAGAGGAGGGCAACTAAAGTAATAACTGGAATGAGGGATCTACAGTACCCTGAAAGGTTATCAAAATTAGGGTTATTCACTTTAGAAAAAGGCGACTGAGGGAGATCTAATAACTATGTATAAATATATCAGGGGTCAGTACAGAGATCTGTCCCATCATCTATTTATCCCCAGGACTGTGACTGTGACAAGGGGACATCCTCTGCGTCTGGAGGAAAGAAGGTTTGTACACAAACATAGAAAAGGATTCTTCACTGTAAGAGCAGTGAGACTATGGAACTCTCTGCCTGAGGAGGTGGTGATGGTGAGTACAATAAAGGAATTCAAGAGGGGACTGGATTTATTTCTGGAGTGTAATAATATTACAGGCTATAGCTACTAGAGAGGGGTCGTTGATCCAGGGAGTTATTCTGATGCCTGATTGGAGTCGGGAAGGAATTTTTTTCCCCTTAAGTGGGGAAAATTGGCTTCTGCCTCACAGGGTTTTTTTTGCCTTCCTCTGGATCAACTTGTAGGAAACAGGGCGAACTGGATGGACAAATGTCTTTTTTCGGTCTTATATACTATGTTACTATGTAAATACAGGCTCAGTATATAAAATCAGAGATTTCATTAATTGCCAAACAACTGGAGTGGTTTATCTGGAACAATGTAGTTGTCCAATGGACTATATTGGAAAAACGAAAATAGAACTGAGATTGCGTATTCGTGATCACTATGGTGATATTGTAAATAAAAAAGATACATCGGTGGCGAGACATATCAACTCCATTCATGTAGGGGACACAAATAGCATTACGTTTATCGGAATTGAACATGTCCCACAGAGACGGAGAGGTGGTGACTGGGATAATAGGATCCTGAGGAAGGAGGCAAGGTGGATCCATAAAATGAATTCCGTTGCTCCTAATGGACTTAATGAGATGCTTTCCATTAAGCCATTCTTGTAATTTAGAACAACTATATAGGAATATTTGTGATCTTATAACCCCTACCATCATTTATTGCAATATCAATTTGGATCCATTTACCCCAGCATGTTACTGTAGAAGGGATATGAGCAATACTCACATACTACTGGAAGTTATTGTCCACCAGTACTGTCTATATGCAATTTTTCTCCTTTGTGGTCGTTGAATAATGAATAAAATGGATATCTCCCACCAGAGAGATGGGAATACAGTGAAACTACAGGTCAGAGTATTAGTGGATTCCTCTCCCTTGCTATTAATTTTATAGCTGGAGAGCGCTATGCAATATAACATATCAACAATATCTCAGCTCAGACTGAAAATTCCTGTAGTGCATCCGATAAAAACTCCCTAGATTTGCATGCTGACTTCATTAATATGAAAGTGAGTTATTGTTGGCTTCACCTACAAACGCGCCCACAAAACTGCTAGCCCGCCCGATCGTCAAAGGAGCGGGTTTGGCAACAAGATGTTGAGCTGTCAGCTCGCTCTGCTGTTAGCAGCAGTGGCGATCTCAACAATAGGGGAATAAGTCTGCCAGCATTTAATGCTGATCGCACGGTGAGCGGGTCCTGCGTGATCAGCAGGAGCTGTCGGCAAACCCGTGTGATCAGACGAGAGTAGGCAGGCATGGTATTCTGAGAAAAAACCTTACCTTGAAAAAAAAAAACGTACCCCACGTGACTTCCGGGGGTGAGTCGGGGGGTGTGCGGCTCCGCGCATGCGCAGTACAACGGACAACCAGGAACTTAGTGAACTCCATACAGTGCGCGTGAGAATACCGCGAGTGCACCCAGCCGCGCATGCGCCAACAGGGTTAAGGAGATTTCACAGTCTTTCGACATGTAAAAAAATCTCCTTACCCTGACACTGCGCACGCGCGGATTTTCTAACATATATCACTACACAGCGCGCATTACATTGATTGCTGGCTGGCTTCTGGCAGGTCATTGCCCCCCAATATGCTGCAACCACCCCCCCTGCTAGAAGCCAGCCAGCAATTAATATAATCTAATGCGCGCTGTGTAGTGTGGAAAATCAGCGCATGCGCAGTGTCAGGTTAAGGAGATTTTTTACATGTCGAAAGACTGTCAAATCTCCTTAACCCTGACGGCGCATACGCGGCTGGGTGCACGCGCGGTATTCTCATGCGCACCCAGGAATCGGCGCGCACTGTATCTTGAGTTCACTAAGTTCCTGGTCTCCAGTTGTACTGGGCAAGCGCGGATGCGCACCCCCCTCTCCCCCCCCGACACACCCCCGGAAGTCACGTGAGGTAAGTTTCTTTTTCAAGGTAAGGTTTTTTCTCAGAACAACGGCAGTAACGAAAGCCGGGCTGTGGACGCGCTGTAAGGTCCCCATGGAAACCGGCCCTCCCCCTATGACTTCACGTCCGCCTATTGGCTGAGACAGATAACAGGACCACAGTAAGATGAACATCATCAGGCCTGCCCCTGCCCGCCCAGACTGATGACGTCATCTAGAGGGGAGGAACTTAGGGTTTTATAAAGAAGGAAAGCTAGCAAGCATGTTGCCACTGCCATTAATCGCTGTAACCAGAAAGACTGTTTCCTGATGAACCTCTAGACAGGAGAAACGCGTAGAAGATTTTCTAGGATGAATTGACCAGCGAGATATTACTTTTATAGGGAGGGTGCACTGAGATTAGGTCCGAGGTATCTAGCGGCTGGGGGTCGTTATTTTCAGAGCGGGTGCTCCGACATACAGCCACGACAGGTCTTCCCCACCCAAGACTAGGGACTTTGAGGGAACGAGACCTTAGGCTATTATTACTTGGAGCAAACTGCCCGCTTGACTGACCCCCTCTGGATTGAAAAATTACTAACCTCACCACCCTACCCCTAACGATGATAGTTTTAAGCTACTACCTCAGTGTCATATCTTAAACAATTGAGAATAAAAATTATGTGTTATACTTTTTCCTGAAAGGGCACATTCTCATTACCCCCTGATGGTAAGTAAGAACCAGAGTGAATTAACATAGTGCCAAGCTACAGGCACTATATATAAGAATAGACTACAACAGTGGTGGCTACACAGATCACAATCTAATAGTAGACCGAGGGGCATAAGCAGAAATGGTCGGCCTCCACCTTCAGCAACTTCCCTGCAACCTCCACCTAATTAGTCATTTAAAAGATATATAAATAAAACATTTCCTAGCTCTGGACAAGAGGCCCCACACAATAGTTATCTCCCCTTAGTGTCCCTTTCACAGTGGAATTTCCCCTTAGTGCCCTCTTCACAGTACTGATGATTACTGATGAGCGAGCATGCTCACATTCATCGCATTGCTCGAGTCTCCTCCCCGCACGTTTGGCGCCTCCTAAGCAGCCAATCAAGGTCCAGGTATGTAATTCCCCTCAGTGTAAGGCCATAGCCATGTTAGCTGTAATCCTTACACTGATTGGCTGGCGATTATAAAAAGAGGCTTATTCACTACGGTGTACCTGGTACTGAGATATACACTGCACCACTATACAGCAGTGTGTTGAGCAGACATTATAAAAAGGGGCTTATTCACTACAGTGTTCCTTGGTACTGAGATATACACTGCACCACTATAAAGCAGTGTGTTGGGCAGACATTATAAAAAGGGGCTTATTCAATACAGTGGTCCTTGGTACTGAGATATACATTGCACCACTATAAATCAGTGTGTTGAGCAGACATTATAAAAAGAGGCTTATTCACTACAGTGTTCCTTGGTACTGAGATATACACTGCACCACTATACAGCAGTGTGTTGAGCAGACATTATAAAAAGGGGCTTATTCACTACAGTGTTCCTTGGTACTGAGATATACACTGCACCACTATAAAGCAGTGTGTTGGGCAGACATTATAAAAAGGGGCTTATTCACTACAGTGTTCCTTGGTACTGAGATATATACTGCACCACTATACAGCAGTGTGTTGGGCAGACATTATAAAAAGGGGCTTATTCACTACAGTGTTCCAGCTACCGAGATATACACTGTACCATCAGAGAAATTATTTGATCCGGGGAAAATAACCTAACTTGTGCCACATCTGTGTGTGCGTTCAATCCGCAACCTTTATATTAATTACTCCAGCAGAGAGTGATTTATATTTTGGCCATAGTTAACTAGTTTTGGGCACATCTGTGTGTGCGTTTAGGCCGCAACCGTATATACAGTATTCCAGCAGAAAATACATTTTATTTGGGACAAGTTTGTATTCAATATAGAAATACATCCGAATAAAGTGTGTATTGTCAAAATTACACTATCTCTGGCCTAGTGTAGTGGAGAAGAATTTTATTTCTCTGTCTCCTGTTCATTACAGCCAGAAAATACAGTGTTTACAGTAAAAATTACATTATCTGTGGCCTAATGTAGTACGGAAAATCAGTATTTTTCTGTATCCAGTACTGTCCTGCATTAGAAACCTGTGTCTTTAGCGGACAGTAAAACAATCTGCGCCACATCTACAGACAAAACCATTAATATGAAGGAGGCGAGCACAAAGGGACGGGGAAGTGGGCGTGATGCTTAAGGTGCAAGCAGAGGCCATGGAGGATTAACTCCATCAGTGCTGCAAGGAAGTTCACTGAGCACTAGTCCCAATACACATAGGGAGAGTGGAGCAACGACCACAAAGCAGAGCAGGACAGTGATGGACTTGGACTATCAGCCTTACGCACTTTTCATTACTGTTTTGCATATAAATGAATTGCAAGCACTTGATGTAAATCCACAAAAGCAAGAATTTATGGTGAGACCCATGCACTTTGTTCATTTGGGAGTGACAGAACTGAGATTCAGAGAGACCTCAGTGTGAACTGTGTTCTAGTCGTAGTAATAACAGTGATGTTTGGTTCTGGTGTAAGGACATTTCTGATGGAAGATGCTCAGGTTTTGATCTGCAGTCACAGATTGGTGACAGTAGCAGTGATGCAGTAGTATTATAGTAAGGAACAGAGCCAAGTGTCCTCACTAGGAGCTCGTTCAAAATGCAACTGGTCAAAGGGACAAGAGCATGTTCACAAATGTGGCCAAGGATCAAAGACAGAAGGAAAATAGATTCCTGATATACAATTCAAAAGACAAGGCAGGAGTGTGGTCAGGATGAGAATAAATTACAGTAGCCAATAGCAATACATAGGAAGAAGCGAGGAAAGGAATTTAGCTCAATCACCAGGCAGTACATGCCAGGAGGATTCCTCAGGACCATATCCTTTCTAATCATTAAGCTAAAAGATTTCTTATATGGACCTACTTGCAATCCAGAATTTTCTCAAGCTTTAAAGTCTGCTGTGGATTCGAGGGCAGAGGCAAAATGTGACATGATTTTTATAAAATAAACTTGTTGATATCCAGAGAGTGCAGAAGGGACATGCAATTTCCATTTTGATGAGTGTAATGCCGGGAATGACAAGCCGTGAGGTTATCATAATGGAGGAAGTAGCAGGAGTGGAGAAGATCTGCAGATGATGAAATTGTCCAGCACCCAGTTTCAGTCTGTGGTATGTGGGAGGGACGTAAAAGCCAGATTAAAAGAAAGTTGTTTTAAACTAAATTCTTTTCACTGGCATAGGGATCGCCATAGCAGCCATAGCTAGCAATGGCTATGGGGGTCCTACGCCACTGGGGGACCGGGCCGCCGGCTGAGGATTTAGGGTCAGGGCCACCCAAAAGCAAGGTACAGCACCGTGTAGAGCGCACTCTTGCTGGGAGCGCTGGCGCCGCTCCTCCCTGCCCAGCGCCACCTCCTAGCTAATTTATTCACTGCACTTGCCTCTGAAATTGAAGAGAACGCTCCGTAATCTCGCACAGGCGCAGTGGCAGAGGCATCGAAGTGCGCATGCGCCGTCTTCCTGGCCTCTGCCAGTGCGCCTGTGCGAGATTACGGCGCTTCTCTTCATTTAGGCAAGTGCAGTGAATAAATTAGCTAGGAGGGGGCGCTGGGCGGGGAGGAGATCTGTGGATGACACTGATGGGGGATCTGTGGATGACACTGATGGGGGATCTGTGGATGACACTTAGGGGGATCTGTGGATGACACTTAGGGGGATCTGTGGATGACACGGGGGATCTGTGGATGACACTTAGGGGATCTGTGGATGACACTTAGGGGGATCTGTGGATGACACTTAGGGGGATCTGTGGATGACACTTAGGGGGATCTGTGGATGACACTTAGGGGGATCTGTGGATGACACTTAGGGGGATCTGTGGATGACACTTAGGGGGATCTGTGGATGACACTTAGGGGGATCTGTGGATGACACTTAGGGGGATCTGTGGATGACACTTAGGGGGATCTGTGGATGACACTTAGGGGGATCTGTGGATGACACTTAGGGGGATCTGTGGATGACACTTAGGGGGATCTGTGGATGACACTTAGGGGGATCTGTGGATGACACTTAGGGGGATCTGTGGATGACACTTAGGGGATCTGTGGATGACACTTAGGGGGATCTGTGGATGACAACTTAGGGGGATCTGTGGATGACACTTAGGGGATCTGTGGATGACACTTGGGGGATCTGTGAATGACACTTAGGGGGATCTGTGGATGACACTTAGGGGGATCTGTGGATGACACTTAGGGGGATCTGTGGATGACACTTAGGGGATCTGTGGATGACACTTAGGGGGATCTGTGGATGACACTTAGGGGGATCTGTGGATGACACTTAGGGGGATCTGTGGATGACACTTAGGGGGATCTGTGGATGACACTTAGGGGGATCTGTGGATGACACTTAGGGGGATCTGTGGATGACACTTAGGGGGATCTGTGGATGACACTTAGGGGGATCTGTGGATGACACTTAGGGGGATCTGTGGATGACACTTAGGGGGATCTGTGGATGACACTTAGGGGGATCTGTGGATGACACTTAGGGGGATCTGTGGATGACACTTAGGGGGATCTGATGACACTTAGGGGATCTGTGATGACACTTAGGGGGGGATCTGTGGATGACACTTAGGGGGGGATCTGTGGATGACACTTAGGGGGGGATCTGTGGATGACACTTAGGGGGGGATCTGTGGATGACACTTAGGGGGGATCTGTGGATGACACTTAGGGGGGATCTGTGGATGACACTTAGGGGGATCTAGGGAGGGGTGGGGGAATGTGGAGGTGGGAGTTCCTGGAGAGGTGTTTGGGTGGGAGCTCTGGAAGGGGTGGGAGGTCCAATAGGTATGTGGGGGTGGGAGATCCTAGAGAAGGGGCCATGAATTTTTTTTGCTATGGGGCCCAGTCATTTCTATCTACGCCCCTGATTCTTTCCACTTTTTGTTATCATTTGCAAATCATTAAAGGGCTTCTCCAAGATTTTTCTAAACATAGGTAATCAATATGAGATCAGTGCAGGGTCAGAGTCCCTCAACCCCCACCAATCAGATGTGTAAGGACGCCTCAAGGCTCGCCGGGGCTCCAGTGCAAGCTGTGGCCTCCTCACACCTTACCATGCACAGCGCTGTCTATTAGATAGTGGCTGTACTTGGCATTGCAGCTCAGACCCATTCAACTGAATCAGACTGAGCTGCGCCCATATGACCGATCACCTGTAACGCTATCACATTTTCATCCATATTTAATTTGAATTTGAACTGAATCAGTGAATATAATGCTGAAAACGAAAAGAGGGAACCTAAAAATTTAACATAAAATGGTAGTCATCCAGTGAAGGAGTAGAATCTGTGAGTCTTCTCTGCTTTACTTAGTGGTCACTACTCACCTGGACGGTTATCTGTAGGAACGTCCTCTATACTCTGCTCATCGCCCCTCACATCTGTCTCTGTAGGATTAATATTCTTCAGATCTTCACCCGGATTCACAAGCTGTAAAACAAATATTGTAGAAGTCATCAGGCGGTTGGAGAAGTCGTGTGGAAGATTTTATCTGACCGGATAAGATCAGTAATTAGAATGATGCTCAAAAATGACCAGAGAACAGGACTTATCTGACCCAAATATCTGCAGGTCTCCTGTATGAATCCAATCTGATTGCTTTGTTATTCGATCCAGAAGCTTGCAATGCAGGGAGAGTAGCCCTTATATTCTACCCCGGACCCTTGCTGTACGCCCCGGGCCTGTAGGTACCCTGCTCATTACCTTTTATAGAATAAGGACACAGGAGAGGTGAGAATGATCAACAACAGAACTCCTTTCTTAGTGAATGTTCCAACTCTTTTTGAAAATTCCCAGGCAGGAAGGTTATAGGAAGGGAGTAGCATTTTAGATATCTATGGATGCATTGCAAGACAGCAAAAAGCTGAAAATTTGGACACAACTCAACTTGGGTTCACAAGTTTTAATATCACATGGTGCAAGCTGAGGACTGCTCCAAAAATTGGAGTCCAACCCTTGTGCAACCACAAAAGGTCTGCAGCAGTTCACAGAGAAGGTCAACTTAAAAGTCTCCATAGGCAGAAAATTGAGAGAAGAACCAGAAAGCTATGATCACTGTAATCCTGCCATCTCCACCTTTCTCATTATACAAGGATAAAACATATAATACTGGTGGATAAAACAAGATTGGAAACAAGATCTACAAAGCCTTCTACAGATCATAGGGGACATTTCATGAGACCTTATCTCCACCTACCTGATCATCCTGAGGAAGAAGAGGACTGGGACATCTCTCCGGTGTTCTTCTCTCCTCCTTAACTGTAGGAAACACATCCAGTGACTGAATTCATCCCTTACATACAGATATTGAGAGGACGTGTGTATTTAGTCATGTCTATTACCTGGTGGTGTGAGGGGCCGGTGATCCTCCATCATGGCGTCCTTGTATAGATCTTTGTGTCCTTCTAAATACTCCCACTCCTCCATGGAGAAATAGACGGTGACATCCTGACACCTTATAGGAACCTGACAACACAATGACACAGTCATCACCCAGATCCCTTCATAGCGTTCCTGTATAATGTCCCAGCATTCCCAGCAGTGTCACCTCTCCAGTCAGCAGCTCAATCATCTTGTTGGTGAGCTCTAGGATCTTCTCTCTATTGATTTCCTCATGTATCAGGGGGTGAGGTGGAGGCCCTGTGATTGGGCTCAGGGTTCTTCCCCATCCTTCAGACACAGGGTCCTGACAGCGCTCACTAGAGGTCTTCTTCACTACTGTGTAGTCCTGGTTATGGAGAGACACAGTAATAAATATCTCTCCATACATCTCCAGAGTCCCTCACCTCTCCTGTCATGTCCGTCTGTTAGTAACATAGATAAGATGTAATGTGACATCATCAGAACCTCTCACCTCTCCAGTAAGCCGGAAGAGGATCTCTAGGGTGAGATTTATTATACTCTCCGCCATCTTGTCCCTGTCCATTCTTGTTGGGTCAATCCGGAGAAGGATCTTATATAGAAGATCTCCACTGAGCGGATCCTATATTGTAGAAACCTGAATGGAAAGTAGATGAGACAATGTAAAATCATAAATAATCTGATATAAAATACAATAACTGGAGATAAGAGGAGGAGACATCGGAGGAGATAATAAAGTGTAGATGTTATGTGTTATGTAAAGTGTAGATGTGTAGATGTAAAGTGTAGATGTAAAGTGTAGATGTTATCTGTTTAGAAAGGATCGTCAAAACCGGAGAGGTGGAGGGGTCTGCCTCTACGTGAAGTCGTGTCTAAATCCCGTAATTCGAGAATACATCTCTGAGGGACATGAACATGTGGAGTCACTGTGGGTAGAAATACATGGAGCAAAAAACAATAATAAAATGCTAATAGGAGTTTATTATAAACCACCTAATATACCAGAGTCCACAGAAAATCTTTTACTAAACGAGATAGACGAGGCCGTAAATCATAATGAAGTCGTTATCATGGGGGACTTCAACTACCCAGATATAGACTGGGAAACTGAAAGCTGTACATCCCATAAAGGAAACAGGTTCTTGGCAATAGCCAAAGACAATTTCCTTTCCCAACTGGTTCAGGACCCCACTAGAGGGACGGCCATACTGGACTTAGTATTAACCAATAGACCTGATAGAACAACAGATGTGCAGGTTGGGGACACCTGGGAAATAGTGACCATAAAGTTATAACCTTCCAATTATCCTTCAAACGAGTTTCTAAAGGAGGAACAAAAATACCAAACTTCAAAAAAGCAAAATTTAGCCAACTAAGCGAGGCCATAGGCCTAACTAACTGGGACAAAGTCCTCAAAAATAAAAATACAACCATAAAATGGGAGATTTTTAAAAGCATTGTAACATCTAATTGTGAGAGGTACATACCTTATAGGAATAAAAGGCTAAGGAACAATAAGAGACCAATGTGGATAAATGGAACCGTAAAGAAGGCAATAAATGACAAAAAGAAAGCATATAAATCGCTAAAACAGGAGGGCAGTCAGGAAGCACTGATAAACTATAAGGAAAAAAATAGAATATGTAAAAACTAATAAAATTTGCCAAACTAGAGACCGAGAGATTAATTGCCAAAGAGAGTAAAACTAACCCTAAAATGTTCTTCAATTATATAAATAGTAAAAATATAAATCTGAAGGAGTCGGCCCTCTACATAGCAATGAGGGGGTGTTGCAGAGAGCGACGAGGATAAAGCAAAACTATTAAATATTTTTTTCTCCACTATATTCACTGAGGAAAATAAACTGTCAGATGAAATGCAGAATGTAAAAGTAAATCCCCATTAAAAGTGCCCTGTCTGACCCAGGAAGAAGTACAACAGCGACTTAAAAAGATTAAAATAGACAAATCGCCAGGACCGGATGGCATACACCCCGTATCCTAAGGGAATTAAGTGATGTCATAGCCAGACCATTATTTCTGATATTTACGGACTCTATAATAACAGGGAATGTTCCACAGGATTGGCGCATAGCAAATGTGGTGCCAATATTCAAAAAGGGTCCAAAACAGAGCCTGGAAATTATAGGCCGGTAAGTTTAACATCTATTGTTGGTAAACTGTTTGAAGGGTTTCTAAGAGATGCTATTTTGGAGTATCTCAATGAAAATAAGCAAATAACGCCATATCAGCATGGCTTCATGAGGGATCGGTCATGCCAAACAAATTTAATCAGCTTCTATGAGGAGGTAAGTTCTAGACTTGACAGCGGCGAATCAATGGATGTCGTATATCTGGACTTCTCCAAAGCATTTGACACCGTACCTCATAAAAGGTTAGTATATAAAATGAGGATGCTCGGACTGGGAGAAAATGTCTGTATGTGGGTAAGTAACTGGCTGAGTGACAGAAAACAGAGGGTGGTTATTAACGGTAGATACTCAGATTGGGTCACTGTAACTAGTGGGGTACCTCAGGGGTCAGTATTGGGCCCTATTCTCTTCAATATATTTATTAATGATCTTGTAGAAGGCCTGCACAGTAAAATATCTATTTTTGCAGATGACACTAAACTGTGTAAAGTAATTAACACTGAAGAGGACAGTTTTCTGCTACAGAGGGATCTGGATAGATTGGAGGCTTGGGCAGAAAAATGGCAGATGAGGTTTAACACTGACAAATGTAAAGTTATGCACATGGGAAGGAATAATGCAAGTCACCCGTACATATTAAATGGTAAAACACTCGGTAACACTGACATGGAAAAGGATCTAGGAATTTTAATAAACAGCAAATTAAGCTGCAAAAACCAGTGTCAGGCAGCTACTGCCAAGGCCAATAAGATAATGGGTTGCATCAAAGGGGCATAGACGCCCGTGATGAGAACATAGTCCTACCACTTTACAAATCACTGGTTAGACCACACATGGAGTACTGTGTACAGTTCTGGGCTCCTGTGAACAAGACAGACATAGCAGAGCTGGAGAGGGTTCAGAGGAGGGCAACTAAAGTAATAACTGGAATGAGGGATCTACAGTACCCTGAAAGGTTATCAAAATTAGGTTATTCACTTTAGAAAAAAAGACGACTGAGGGGAGATCTAATAACTATGTATAAATATATCAGGGGTCAGTACAGAGATCTCTCCCATCATCTATTTATCCCCAGGACTGTGACTGTGACAAGGGGACATCCTCTGCGTCTGGAGGAAAGAAGGTTTGTACACAAACATAGAAAAGGATTCTTCACTGTAAGAGCAGTGAGACTATGGAACTCTCTGCCTGAGGAGGTGGTGATGGTGAGTACAATAAAGGAATTCAAGAGGGGACTGGATTTATTTCTGGAGTGTAATAATATTACAGGCTACAGCTACTAGAGAGGGGTCGTTGATCCAGGGAGTTATTCTGATTGCCTGATTGGAGTCGGGAAGGAATTTTTTTTCCCCTTAAGTGAGGAAAATTGGCTTCTGCCTCACAGGTTTTTTTTTGCCTTCCTCTGGATCAACTTGTAGGAAACAGGCCGAACTGGATGGACAAATGTCTTTTTTCGGTCTTATATACTATGTTACTATGTTACTATGTTCTCTCTATTTTTGTATAAGTTGGAACATGAGTTGAATAGCTTAGTCAAGGCCGTTCCATGTGTGAGGTCAAAGCAGTTTCATGGTTATGTCACACCTTCCTACAGCGAATGTAAGACGTCATCAGTGATGTCAGTATGAACAGCAAGTGACCGCTATAGACCAACATAGGCCTTAATGGTCAGGTGATATACATACCGCCATCGGAGCTCCGACCAATGTTGTTGCTGCAGTGATGTAAACAGACTGAAGGAGACCACAGGAGCCTCAGTGCTGGAGCAGTGGAGGATTCTACAGGTCCTGTGTTATCCGGGTAATTGTAAAAGGCTGCGGAATATGTTGACAATACATAAATAAAGATTGGGTTGGCAGATTTTGTTTTTGACAGCTCCTCACTACTAAAGTTGAGCGAATTGAAGTTGACAAAGTGGAATTCAATCCGAATTTCAGAAAAAATTTGATTCGTCCCGAAATCAAATTTCCTCGCACTTAGTAGTAACGAATCACATTTTTTCTAAAATGGCTGCTGCACATGTTACTATGTGAAAGTAAGAAGCCCGGGAATGAGGCATCACCCACAATGCCATGCAGACAGCCAATCAGCAGATAGCCAGCCCTGTGATGTCACAGCCCTATAAAAAGTCTCCCCCTGCCCGGTCTATGTCATTTTAAAGTGAACTTTTTTTTTTTTTTTAAACCTTATTTAATAAAGAATAGATATTTCACAACATTTTCTATATAAATGAATTATTTCTAGTTTTTTTCCATTAAAGGGGTTATCCCATCTTGGACAATGGGGGCATATCGCATACCGCTGGGACCCGCACCTATATAGAGAATGGAGCCCCACAAGTGAAGGGCGCACTGCGAATGTGAAGCCGCCCTTTATTCATTTCTATGGGGCCGCCGAAAATAGCCGAGCGCTGGCTCGGCTATTTCCATCGGCCTCACAGGCTGCATTCACACAGGCGAGTTTTCCGTGTGGGTGCAAGGCGTGATGTGAACGCATTGCACCCGTACTGAATCCTGACCTATTCATTTTTAATGTTCAATAGTTTTATTAAAAGTTTTGTAATTTACATACATAAAGTGTCCAGCATGACTCTACAGATCAGGTCAGGATATATCAGGATTACATACAGTAAACCAACCTTAGTTAAATGACAAAGGAACAAATAAAGTCCCGCCTAATCTCACAATGAGCATGACCGTGTTCAATGAAATATTAAAGCATCAAAAATACAACAAAAGGAAACAACAAAAAGAAATAAGAGAATCCCTCCCAGCCTCTGCATCCCACCCCTCCCAGGACCATTGTGATATACACACATTACCAGAGGTTTAGCATAAGAGCTAGACAACCACGGCATCCAACAGTTTAGAGAGCGAATACGAGTTGAAGAGGAGTTAGCAAACATCAACTTGCAATGCATATGGTAGTTAACGGACTTAACCACTTCCTGTAATGGTGGGGTGCCTGGCAACTTCCATCTGCGAGCAATAACATTGCGTATATGAGCCGTAACCCATCTTGTTTTGTAAGGAATAGCCTCCAGACCTATCCCCAGAACGGATAAAGCAGGGGCTAAAGTTATCGAGTGACCTTTCTGATTAGGGCCTCTATCCTAGTCCAAAAAGTACGAGTATACGTGCATCCCCACCACATATGTAGAGGGGTACCCACCACCCCACATTCCTCTAGCATAAGGATGAATAACCAGGTACGCAGTGAGCTAACCTATTAGGGGTTAAGTACCATCTGAGTTTCCTCCTAGCCTGCTCTATGTGATTCAGACATTTGGTGCACCTAAAAGACCACGACATTGCTGCTTTCCACTGACTAATAGTGAACACATCACCCAATTCTTGTTCCCATCTCAACATAAAGGACTGTTTCTCACCCTCCGAGTCTGCTGACAGGTTTGAGTAGACATCAGAAATCTTCACACGAAATGAGGGAGGAGAAGAAGAGACATAACACTGCATGGGGTTATTGCATACAGGGGATTGCGTCAGTGAGGCACCATTTAGCAAGTGACGTATCCGCAAAAAGTGATAAAAGTGACTGTTAGGGATAGAGTAGTTATCATGCAGGGACACAAAATCTTTTAGACCCAACGCCGTATAGAGATTTCCTACCGTTTGCATTCCGCTATCCGCCCACAGTTTCAGATTTATATCAGAGACATGATATTTGAGTGCAATAATCGGGATTTTATTTCTCGGCACTACAATCGACCTTTTTACCGTTTGCAGGTACGACCACGCAAAGAGGGAGGCTCGCATTGTAGGGAGAGGGGCCACATAACACATCCTTCCCAATTCATGAGCCGCTAGGATGGTCGGGAGCGAACGACCTCTAACAAAAGCCCTTTCTATCTCAAGCCATTTATGAGATGCTGACAGGGACCACCACTCCAGCACCTGCTCCGCTAGAGAGGCCAGGTAGTATTTATGTAAATCCGGGACCCCAAGCCCCCCATTTTTTACTGAAGGGTACAAGGAAGCCTTCGGTATCCTAGGACGTTTATCCTGCCAAATGAACGCCAAGAGATCCCTTTGCAGCAATGTGATCAGTTTTTTAGGGACCTGCAACGGAAGACATCTAAAGCAATAAAGCACCTTTGGCAGGATTAACATTTTTGCGGCATTAATTCTCGCCACCCAGGACAATTTAACCTGTGCCATGCGGGAGTAATCACCTTGTAAGTCTTTCCTCAGGCGATTAAAATTAACGGCAACTGATTCAGCCGAGCTCCATGCCAATTCTATACCCAGATACGGAATGGACCGGTCTGACCATTGGAAGGGATATTTCTGTTTCAACCTACTCAAAGTAGTTTCTGGCAGGTGGAAATCCAAAACCTTAGCATCATCGGCATATAACCCGATTACATGTGTAGCATCCCCCGCTTTAATGCCTCGTATACTAGGGCATGCTCGTATTTTAGTGGCTAGGGACTCCATTATTAACGCGAAAATCAGCGGCGATAATGGGCACCCCTGTCTGGTCCCGTTAGTTATTTGAAAGGGTTGTGACATATATTCCCGACGCAAGAACAGTGGCTGAGCGGAACGTGTTCAGACCCATTACTCCTGATTTAATATCACCGTGAAAACCGAAGGCCTGCAACACCTGGTCCAGGAACCCCCAATGCACCCTATCGAATGCTTTTTCAGCATATGAACATTGCAGGGTTCCCAGACGTACCAGAGATCTGGATCAGGTCGAGCATGCGCCTGGTCCCATCCCTGCATTGTCTTCCCGGTACAAACCCGACCTGGTCCGAGTCTACTAGTTCGAGGAGAAACTGATTTATCCGGGAGGCTAAAATTTTTAGCGTACAACTTTAAATCTGCATTAAGCAAGGAGATGGGGCGAAAATTGGCAGAAGCATCCGGGGTTTTGCCCGGCTTCGGTAAAGTAACCACTGTAGCCACAAGCATCTCTTTTGGGATATTACCCGTTCGAAAAAAGGAATTGTATAAGGGGCACAAAGTGGGGAGAAGGCAAAAATTCCTTATAATACGCCACAATGAAGCCATCTGGCCCAGGTGCTTTCCTAATGGGGGTGGACTTAAGGGCTGCACTAATTTCATCGTCAGTAATCTGGCGAATTGAGCTTGGTTAGTTGAGCTTCTGAAAGTGTAGGGAGGTTGAGATTCTCAAGGAAGGATGCTATGGATTCTTTTGCAGGCTGAGGAGTTGTGACGTCCTCCCGTAAATTATAGAGTTTAGCGTAATATAAAGCTATAGTATTCGTTATGTCCTGTGGATGTGTAACTAAAGCTCCACCATAATGCAGTTTCTCTATTCTAGAATTGGCCGCCTTTCGTTTGAGCCTGTTTGCTAATATAGAACCTGCCCTATCGCCCAGGTGATAGTGGGTCATCTTACGTATTACCCTTTCATGCTCATAAAGGAGGTGCGACCTCAGATTAGAACGGGCATTCTGCAACCATAGTAGGTGTTCTGGGGATGAATCTTCCTTGTATCTTTGCTGTGTTGATTCCAACTGCGACAGCGCCACAGTGAGTTGTCGATCCCTAGCTTTTTTTATGCGGGAGGCTGCCTGTAAAAATATTCCCCTCATGAAGGTTTTATGAGCCGTCCACAAGGTTGAGTATGAAATATCAGGAGTGCTGTTTAGAAGAAAGAATTCCTTCAGATGCCTCCGGAATTCATCCAATCTGTTAGGGCTCTTAGGCTACATGCACACGACAGTTGTTTTTTGCTGTCCGCAAATCGCGGATTCGTCTTCCTTTTTTTTCACATCCACATCCTTTCCGTGTGTCCGCAAATTTTGTAGGTTGTGTTTCCGTGTGTCTTCTGTTTTTTTGCGGATCCGCAAAAAAAATGGAAGGCTTAAAGAGGACCTTTCACTGGTCCACAGTTTATCAGGCAAAGCTATGTACATGGAGAGCGGCACCCAGGGATGTCCCTGCACTTACTTGTATCCCTGGGTGCCGCTCCGTTCGCCTGCTGTAGCCCCCGGTACCGGCGCTCCTGCTTCTCCAATTTTGCCTGGGGCGGAGACTTCTTCTTTTGCCCTAGGCGTCTCCTTCTCCCAGGGCTGGAGAGCTGGCCAATCGCAGCGCTCAGCTCATATTCAGGATATGAGCTGACCGCTGCGATTGGCCAGCGCTCCAGCCCTGGGAGAAGGAGACCTCCAGGGCAAAAGAAGATGTCTCCGCCCCAGGCAAAATTGGAGAAGCAGGAGCGCCAGTACCAGCAGGCAAACGGAGCGGCACCCAGGGATACAAGTAAGTGCAGGGACATCCCTGGGTGCCGCTCTCCATGTACATAGCTTTGCCTGATAAACTGTGGACCAGTGAAAGGTCCTCTTTAAACCAGTTTCTTAAAGTACCTGTACAAGTTCCCTGGTTTCCAAGCAACCATCCGCAAAAAAAAACGGATGCGGATGACAAACGGATGGCTTCCGTTGGTCATCCGCATTTTTTGAGGACCCATTGACTTCTATGGGTCCGCAAACCGTTTTTTGCGGACAAGAATAGGACATGCCATATTTTTTTTTGCGGACGTGAAATGCGGATGCGGACAGGCAACGGAAGAGGCATCCGCATTTTTAACAGATCCATAGAAATGAATGGGAAACCATCGGATCCGCAAAAAAAACGGAACGGAGGACGCAAAAAACCACTGCCGTGTGCATGTAGTCTTAAGCAAATATTGATTCAGCCTCCACGCCGGGGGTGATTGGGGAGGGAGACCCATATCAATCTCCAGTATCACAGGTGCATGGTCTGACCAGGTAGCTAGCAGAATGTCCGTTCTAATCACTCCCTGTAAGATATCTCTAGAAATCAAAAAGTAATCAATACGGGATTGCGTGTGATGTGAAGAAGAGGCATGTGTATAGTCCCTCTCACCTCCATGCCAGTACCGCCAAATATCATGCAGAGAGGTCCCCTTGAGAGCCTCTTTTAGGCGTATCCTAATCCCCTCCCATTATGATAGCTTCCTGCGCCACTTTCAGAACTTTCTTGTGAGGTCTGTTGAAAAACGATATCTGTCTAACATTTGGTGCATAAGCCTAGACTACAGTGCACATTTTACCTTCAAGGGAGCAAATCAAAATAACATACCTGTCTGCCTTATCTGTTATACATTTGTGAAGTGTGAAAGCAACAGAAGCCTTAATACATATAAGAGTGCCAGCCTTACGTCTATGAACAGCAGGGGAGTGGAAGACATGCGGATACAACCGATGAGTACAACGGTGCTGGTCTGCTTCCACCAAATGCGTTTCTTGTAAAGGTACCACATCACATTTGCTGCGAAGCAGATCCTTCCACATCTGGGACCGCCTAAATGGAGAGTTCAGGCCGCATACATTATTTAAATAAAATGTTAAGCCCGCCATGACTAGACACTAGCAGCATCATGCATGAACCAATGGGGCTCAGGGACAGTGAGGTCAAGGGAGAGATAATAATATGTGAACCTCAGCAAAGGTCGTAAGTAGACTGGGACAGAACATGTAAGAAAAAAGAGACAGTAATACATCTCCAAACTGCGGTGAGCAGGATCACCAGATCTAAAAAGGGGGTCTGCCTAGAGGGCGATCTTCACCCTGGCACCACACGAGCAGACCAAGTGGGGGGAAAAGAGGCGAAGGTCTTACAAAGCTCCTATCCCACACATCCTGATGGATAAGGTCAAACAGAGAGTCCTGAGGGTCACACTTTTTCCCACTCTTGAGCAATTTTGTCCGGCTTGGGTCCAGGGTCCCCTCCATCATCAATGCCATCCGGGAGCAGTCCCAGCTTGTGTAGTAGGGTGGATGCATCCTTTGGTGCATTGCATGTAATCAGCTGCCCTTGCACCGAAACCAACAACTTTACAGGGAAACCCCAGCGATAGCGAATGTTCTTTTCCCGGAAAATTTGCGTGTACCGCGCAAACTCCTTCCTCTTCGCCAGGGTGGCCGCAGAGAGGTCCGCAAAAACCTTTATATCTTTAAATGATGCAGATGGGGTTGGATTGAGCCGCAAGTTGCGAAGAAAGTGCTCCTTGGCATGATAAAAATGCATCCTGCTTACCACTAGGTCTGCTCATTATTGGTTTTCCACTCTTGCCCCATTTTAGCTGATGCATCGCAACCACCTCCTGCTCCCTCCCACCCCCCCCAAACTACCTCCCACACCCATTGATCCGCCACCATCTTGGGACAGATCTCTAACCTAGGGCCACCAACACTCCTTCCTCCATCTCGCTGCTCTAAAAAAGAAAAATCAGATAATATTCCGGTCCAGCCAGTCTAATGCCGATTCAGAAGACTAAAAAAAATATGTCTCACTGTTGAAGATAATTCACAGTTTAGCTGGGAAAACAAATGAATATTGAATGCCCAGTTTATGAAGTCATCTCTTATCCTCAACACAGTTACATTTTTTGAGTGTTCTTAGAGAAGTCAGGAAAATAAGAGAGTTTATTTTCATTGTATATGATAAAGAGGCACTCTCTCGCCTTTCTCAATATCATGTTCCGGTCCTGTGTAAGAACTATCTTTGCGACAAGCATCCGCGGCTGTCTTCCGGGAGTTGGTTAACCTCCGGAACACGATGGGCCCTTTCCACACAAAAAAGCGATGAAAAAGACTTAAATTACTCTTACTAGTAATTGGATTTTTCCTCAGCCTCCACAACGGCACCACCTGGAGGATGTCCCGCCTCCCAGGGACAGGAAACAACTGTGAGATTGGTCTATAAAGTACCTCCTCCTCTTACCTTCTCCAGTTAATATTCTAGTACTCAAACATATGCCAAAAAAGGAAATTTATTATGCATAATAATCACTTAACATAACTTACATCAGTTACATTAATAACAAAAGTTTACCTGAATAATGGGTGGGAATTCCTCGTGCCGTTGTGGAGGCTGACGAAAAATCCAATTACCGGTAAGAGTAAGTTAAGTCTTTTTCCCTCGCTTCCACAACGGCACCACCTGGAGGAATAACCGAGTAGTTACAATACATTTCAGGGGGGGACAACTGCCGACAAAACCTTTCTTCCAAAAGCTAGCTCTTTACTGGCTGAAACATCTAGCTTATAATGCTTGAAGAAAGTCCCCGGGTTTGACCAAGTAGCGGCCCGGCAAATGTCTTCTAGGGAGGCAGAGGCGGTTTCTGCCCAAGACGCTGCCAGTGCTCTGGTGGAATGAGCCTTAATAGTAAAAGGAGGAGAAATCCCCTCTTTTTCATAGGCAAGAACAATACAAGACTTTATCCACCTAGCAATGGACGCCTTGCTAGCCGCCAACCCTTTGTTTAGTCCAAAATATTGAATTAACAGCTGATCTGATTTCCTCAGATTTTTTTGTAGACTCCAGGTACTGCAATAGGCATCTCCTGATGTCCAGATTGTGAAAAAGCTTTTCCTCTTCTGTAACAGCCTGGGAAGGAAAGGAAGGGAGAGATATCTCTTGCTGAAATTTAGAAGACAACTTTCGGAAGTAATTCTGGAGAATGTTTCAAAATTATTCTATCTTCACAGATCTTTAAATAGGGTGGTGAACTAGAAAAAGCCTGAATCTCTCCTACCCTTCTGGCCGTAGTGACTGCTAGTAAAAATACTCTTTTTAATGTTAGCATTTTTAGAGATATATTGTCAATGGGCTCAAAGGGCACATAAGTTTAGACAGTACTAAATTTAGGTCCCAAGGTGGAACCGAAGACCTGAGTCTTGGACGTATCCTAGTTGCACCTTTAAAAAACCTTTTGATAAGATCCATTTTAGCTAGTTTAGATCCCATGAAGGCACTTAAGGTTGCTACCTGGACTCTAAGGGTACTCACTGTTAGACCTTTATCCAGGCCTGCCTGTAGAAAGTCCAGAATCAATCCGATATCTGGAGCTATGGAAGGGTTCCATGTGTCCTTTACAGAAAGTAAGAAGGTGTTCCAGCATCTTAGGTAAATTTTCGATGTTATTGGCTTCCTACTTTGTAATAGCGTTGAGATTACAGACTCAGACAGACCCTTGTTTCTCAACATGACCCTTTCATCCTCCAAGCTGTCAGGTGGAGCTGCGGAATTTCTGGGTGACACACTGGCCCCTGTGACAGCAGATCTGGAATGAGTGGGAGTATCCAGAAATCTTCTCCTGCTAAACTTTTTAATGTCGGGAACCAAGATCTTCGGGGCCAAACGGCTGCCACTAGGATTATTTGAGCCCTTTCTTCCTTGATCTTTGCCAACACTTTGGGGATTAGAGAAAATGGAGGAAAAGCATAAAGGAGCCCTCTGGGCTACTGGGCTGAAAGAGCATCCATTATCAGAGGTTGATCCTTGATGGACAGGGAGCAGAACTTCTTTACTTTTTTGTTTCTCCTTGACGCAAACAGGTCGATCTTTGGCTGACCCCATTTCCTGCAGATCTGTTTGAAGACTAGAGGATTCAAACTCCATTCTCCTTCTCTTAACTGATCCCTGCTAAAGAAGTCCGCCAACCGATTTTCCTCCCCTTTTTTGTGAACCGCAGAAAGGGACAACAGATTTATCTCTGCCCAAGACACAATTTTTTCTGTCAACCAGGAAAGAGACGGACTTCTCGTTCCCCCCTGCTTGTTTAAATAAGCCACCGTGGTGGAGTTGTCTGACAGTATTCTTACATGTTTCTGGAGAATCGCAGGAGCGAATGCTTTCAGGGCCCGCCATACTGCCATGAGCTCTCTCATGTTGGACGAAGTCTGACTTAACTTCGTATTCCATAGGCCCTGTTTTACTGCAGACCCCATATGTGCCCCCCAGCCTTGTTTGCTGGCATCTGTTGTAATCACCCTCTGTTGCATCTGGTGCCATTCTACACCTCTGGACAAATTCTGCCGATCTTTCCACCAGGACAGGGACGCTTTCACTGCACTCGGAATTTTCACCTTCTTGTCTAGTGAGGTCTGTTTTTTGTCCCAAACTTTCAATAGAAAAGCCTGAAGAATCCTTGAGTATGCCTGGGACCATTTCACTGAAGGAATGGTTGACGTCATAAGTCCTAAAAGAGTCATGATCCATAACGGGATGCTCGGATAACCCGAACCCGAACTTTGGATGCCGAACTTAAAACGCAAGTTCGCTCAACTCTAATCCTGGCAACCGGAGCGTCTACTTTAGGGGGTCTGTCCCACGTACTCGAGTCCTCCTCAGAAAAAGGATACTTACTTTTGAACATCTAAGAAGCAGATTGTCTTTCCTCAGGATCTTTTCATTCAGCCTGTATAAGTGCCTTAATGTTACTGTGGACCTGTGCTTCCACCGCTGTCCCCACTTCCTCTTTAATTATGGTTCTTATGCTATCAACCAGGGAAGGAGTCTCTTCTATCATTACTTTATTTGTACACTTCGGGCATAGTTTTTTTTTATAGGAAGCCTCAAGCCCCTTTTTACATATTGCGCTTCTCCTCTTCTGGGAAGGATCTCTTCTAGGGCTATCTTCCCCTAGGAAACACAAGGGGGGGTTACACTTAGCCCATGAAATTACTAAGGAGGAGACCAGAACCCTACACCAGAAGAGGACCCTATGCACACGGAAGGTAAAGTGTTCTAATTTAAAACAACCTCTAGGAGGAGACTTACCGGGCTGCTGGGCCTGCAGGCAGTAGAGGCAGAGGATCTGCGGGAGACTTCACTCTTCCGAAGTGACATGCTACAGCCGAGACTTCCATGCACCAAGTGAACGCCCGCGCTCAACCCTTTTACTTCCGGGTTAGCGTGCCAATGTCACGCCGCTTTGACAAAATCACAATACGCCGGGATCCGACCTCCTACAGTGGCCCTCTGGCACTGGCCGGGAGAACAAATCTAAAGGCTCTGCGATGTAGAACCAACTCACTCCTGCCTGCAGGGACAGGAAACAACTGGAGAAGGTAAGAGGAGGAGGTACTTTATAGGCCAATCTCATAGTTGTTTCCTGTCCCTGGGAGGCGGGACATCCTCCAGGCGGTGCCGTTGTGGAGGCGTGGGAAAAATGCTCCTTCCCAAACTTTGCCAGAATTAACATCTGTAACATATCTCCAGGGTTATCCCCTTCCATGCCCTCTGGGAGGCCCATTATTTTCACATTATTTCGCCTGGACCTATCCTCCAAATCCACCTGCTTTCGTCCAAAGTAGGGCTGCAGTAATTATACGATTATTTTAGAAAGTGAGTATTCTACTGATTATTTTTTACAATTAATCGAGTAATCTAATAAGAAAAATGAATTAATAGACTGTTTTTTATTATAAAAACTCATCAGACCTCCTGCCATCAGTCCCCAACAACCTTTGTTCCCCACTGTGCGATCAGCCCAAGTGCATCAGTTCCCCCCAGTGCCATCAGCTCCCCCCCCTCCCCCCCGTGCCATCAGCTCCTCCACCCATGCCATCCGCTTTGTTCCCCCAGGGCCTTCAGCTCTCCCCCACCCCAGTGCCTTCAGCTCCACTCCGCCAGTGCGTTCAGCTCCATTCCCCCAGTGCCTTCAGCTCTCCCCCACCCCAGTGCCATCAGCTCCACTCATCCAAGGGCCTTCAGTTCTCCCCACCCAGTGACATCAGCTTCCCCCCACCCCAGTGCCATCAGCTTCCCCCCACCCCAGTGCCATCAGCTTTCCCCCAGCCCAGCGTCATCAGCTTTCCGCCACCCCATTGCCATCAGCTCTCCCCCACCCCAGTGCCATCAGCTCTCCCCCACCCCAGAGCCATCAGCTCTCCCCACCCAAAGCCATCAACTCTCCCCACCCCAGTGCCATCAGCTCTCCCCCACCCCAGTGCCATCAGCTCTCCCCCACCCAGTGCCATCAGCTCTCCCCCACCCCAGTGTTAATTCCAGATAGCTGGGCAGCTAATCTGTAGCTTGCAGGGTGCATAGTACTACAAGTCCCAGCTAGCTGACATGTTCTAATACAGATGGAACATGCTGCCACTTGTAGTTCAACACTCAGACTGCTGCCTCTGCTCTATAGGAATGTTAGTGGTAACTAAAGAAGTACGTGAAATGGACGACCACTTGGATAGAGCAGGGCACAGAACCATACATGCAGGAGGATTACTTACACAAGTCCGATGACCTGCTCTATCTATAGCGCCGCCACCATGATCCTAGAGTGCTTGCTGCCATGACAACCGTGATCTGCCAGCGCAGGACGCAATACAGGTCACATGACGATTCTTCTACCAAT
This sequence comes from Bufotes viridis, assembly GCA_033119425.1. NCBI lineage: Eukaryota > Metazoa > Chordata > Amphibia > Anura > Bufonidae > Bufotes > Bufotes viridis. The sequence continues at coordinate 285,892,073 of CM065594.1, forward strand.
AGGGAAGGGCTACGGACGCTGGCCAATCGCAGCGCTCGGCTCATATTCAGGATATGAGCTGACCGCTGCGATTGGCCAGCGCTCCAGCCCTGAGAGAAGGAGACCTCCAGGGCAAAAGAAGATGTCTCCGCCCCAGGCAAAATTGGAGAAGCAGGAGCGCCAGTACCAGCAGGCAAACGGAGCGGCACCCAGGGACAAAGTAAGTGCAGGGACATCCCTGGGTGCCACTCTCCATGTACATAGCTTTGCCTGATAAACTGTGGACCAGTGAAAGGTCCTCTTTAAATCGAGAACTCGTTGCAGGCCTAGTCCAAAGATGTTTCCCTCAGATCTCAGCTTGGGCATTCGAATTTTGACATCTTTTTCCAAAACCTCCACACTTTTTTCTATTGTGGTCTCTTATCAGAGCCACATCAGTCTGAATTACACCCAGTTGAGTTAAAACATCTTTAATTAAACTTCCGTTATTTTTAACGGCAGCTAATATTTCCCTAAATAGAGGGGTTTCATCTTTAGACAGTAGATTCTCATCATCTCTCTCCGCCCCTCCCTCCTGAACATCCCCCTCCCCTGTATCCTCCACTCTCAGTCCGCCCTTTTTTTCTGTATGTGGATCCTGAATTCCTTTCTGTCCAGCCCTTATGTTTAGGACCTTTGGAGATTTCAAAAACTGTTCAATTTTAGCAGAATCGGGGTCTTTCTGGACTGTTTTTGCGGTTGTGTAGTTAAAAGAATGCCTATTCTGTTTAGGTGCCATTTTTCTTCCTCTCCCTTATCTTATTCTGCTCTTTTCTCACCAATTATCCGCTGGTTCTGAAGAATATTTTTCCCCTTTTTTCCTTTTTCTTTCCTTTCCCCCTCTCCCCTTCTCTCTCTTCTTTCCCCTCTGTATATACTCCCCCTCTCCTGTTCTTTCTCGTCTTGCTTTGCCTTTATTAGCTTCCTTCTTTCATAGTTTATTTTATCATTTTCTCCTCTCCCATTTAATAAACCCAGTCATAAAGTCCAGTGCCAGCAATGATGTTATGTAGAAAATCAATTCACAGCAGACTAACTAAATACTGGTAAATGATTTCAGGGGAGCAGGAGAGACAGGCCATCGCTGAGGCTGGAGAGTTAGTTAAAGAGGACCTTTCACTTGAAAATGCAGAGTTAAATACTTATCGAGACTTACAGTTCTGCTCTGGATGTGTGAAATTGCTCGAGTTCTCGCGAATCTCAGGAGCTTCTTCTCCCTGGCTAAGAGCGGGGCGCGCTATTTGGATGTGCTCCACGCCAGGGAGAACTTCAGGAGCCCGCCCAGTGGAGACGAATCGCCTTATTGACATATAACTCTGCATTTTCAAGTGAAAGGTCCTCTTTAAGCAGACATCAGAACACTGATCACGAAGAGTTAATCATGAGGGAACTGATTACACAGAGGAGGGGGGAGAATGCATCACATTTCAACAGGAGGATACACCAGGGAGCAAGAGATCCCAGCTTCCAGCCTGTTGTCAGATGGCCACAGTGGCAGAGCGGAGGAGAAACAACACAGCTCAATGCAGTTCAGCTTAACGCCAGGACCAGGGGAGGAAAAGAATATACAAAATGCAGCGAAGCCGGAGAAACAAGCACAATGGGTCAGAGAGTGAACTCCGGGGAGAGAGAGCAAATAGTTCAGCCACGACAGGGAGAAACAGCTCCTCAAACCTTGATCCGTGCAGGGGAAGCAGGGGCGAGGAGCAGAGAGCAGGGGGGTCCCGGAATGTAGGCCGACTCCAGGGCTCAAATCAGAGAGGCAAGGTCGGGAGGGAGGAGGAGGCGAGACGCAGCGTACTACGTCATCAAGACTTTATTTAGAAAAAAAAAAGATTGAGCAGTTCAGGGAAAGATTATTCATAGTGTAGGGAAAGAATAGGGAGGGATTATCCACACTGTAGGGAGAGAGCAGGGACCAATAGGAGAGTGTAAAGTCTGGGTAATAGGGGCTATTCTATTACACCTTGCTGCTCTAATTGGGGTTACTAATAGCGATCTATTACTACAGATTTTAGGTTGTTTTAAACATTAATTGCAGTAATCCTAGCATCGTTTATGAGGGTGAAAGTGCGGTCTGATACAAGCAGTTTTGGGGTGTATTTAGTTTATATATAAGTACTTGCGGTCTGGCATGCTGCACGGGTGAAGAAAGCTCGCTCCTCGAGCTTAAGAAAAAAGAAGATAGATAGAGGTGACATAAAGTCCGAGAACAGAAAACCCGAAAAGGGTTAGCTACCGAGGCCACCGTTCGCTGAAGCAGAACACTTCTCTACACACTTTTAGGGTGGTCAAATTCTTTTACACTTAATTCGACGACTCAATCGGTAGTTGCGGAGTTGGTGTGAAATAGCGGACTGATACTACACACTTTAGGGTGAGTTCACACTTCAGTTATTTGATCAGTTATTACTTTCATTTTTGTGAGCCAAAACCAGTAGTGAAGCCTACTCAGAGATAAGGTGTAATGGAAAGATCTGCACCTGTTCTGTGTTTTTGACCCAAACCTGGTTTCATACTACACATTTTAGGGAGTTCAAATTCTTTTATACTTAATTTAAACATAGTAACATAGTAGATAAGACCGAAAAAAGACATTTTTCCATCCAGTCTGGCCTGTTTCCTACAAGTTGATCCAGACGAAGGCAAAAAACCCTTGTGAGGCAGAAGCCAATTTTCCCCACTTAAGGGGAAAAAAAATTCCTTCCCGACTCCAATCAGGTATCAGAATAACTCCCTGGATCAACGACCCCTCTCTAGTAGCTGTAGCCTGTAATATTATTACACTCCAGAAATACATCCAGGCCCCTCTTGAATTCCTTTATTGTACTCACCATCACCACCTCCTCAGGCAGAGAGTTCCATAGTCTCACTGCTCTTACCGTAAAGAATCCTCTTCTATGTTTGTGTACAAATCTTCTTTCCTCCAGACGCAGAGGATGTCCACTTGTCACAGTCCTGGGGATAAATAGATGATGGGAGAGAACTCTGTACTGACCCCTGATATATTTATGCATAGTTATTAGATCTCCCCTCAGTCGTCTTTTTTCTAAAGTGAATAACCCTAATTTTGATAATCGTTCAGGGTCCTGTAGATCCCTCATTCCAGTAATTTGATGCGTCAATCAGTAGTTGCAGAGTTGGTGCGAAATTGTGGCCTGACACTGTTGCTCTTTTACCCTTGCAGTGGGGCCCCTTTCACACGAGCGTGTCCGGATTAGGTCCGTATGCGTTGCGGATGCGTTCAGTGAAAACTGTGCGATTTCGCAGGCAAAGCCATTCAGTTTTGCCTGCGATTGCGTTCAGTTTTTTCCGCGCGGGTGCAATGCGTTTTGATGCGTTTTTCACGCGCGTGATAAAAAACTGAAGGTTTACAAACAACATCTCCTAGCAACCATTAGTAAAAAACGCATTGCACCCGCACTTGCTTGCGTTTGCAATGCGTTTTTTCAACCACCCTTATTCACTTCAATGGGGCTAGGGCTGCGTGAAAAACGCAGAATATAGAACATGTGATGCGTGAAAAACAATGCTCATGTAAACAAACCCATAGAAATGAATGGGTCCAGATTCAGTACGGGTGCTATGCGTTCACGTCACGCATTGCACCCGCGCGGAAAACTCGCTCATGTGAAAGGGGCCTTAATGTTGCGGTGCAGTATATCTGACAGGCAGGTGAGGAGGAGAGATCCGCGGGCAAGTAGCGATGGTGATAGTCGCGTGAGAGGCGGTGTTGCAAGCGGTCAGACACGTGGCCCTGAGACTGGTGAGGGTGACATCAGTGACGTGCAGACAGTGGCAGACAATGATGTGGCCAATTGCACGTAGGAGCCGGGTGAAGAGGGGGCTTTCTCATCAGCAGCAGCAGAAGAGGGTGGCGGCTTGGGTGTGAGGCAGCGGCTGAGCCAGCAGGGTGGTAGCTTGGCTGTGAGTCAGAAGGGTGGAAGCAGTGTGAGATCTGTAGCCAAACGTGCCCGGGGTAGACCGTCTGCTACTCAGGAGCCTACCTATCCGGAAAGAAGTAGCGGTGCACGGGTTCACGGAGGCAATGAGAGCAGGCAGTCAGCACGGTGGTGGGAAAATGCCATACTCGTCGGTGTGGACCGCCGGAGGATGATTAGCATGGCCCACTCTGTGACTAGTCCACTGTGTTGACGACTCATGCGATTCCTCATGCGACTGCCACTACTCGGTCATGGGGGGCACTGCTTGTTTCAGCGTGTAACAGAACAGGTTCTGCAGAAATCTATGTGGAATCAGCTGACGGTGTAAAAGGAGTGCGCTCTTTCACGCTATAGTAGGATCTTGGGCCGCGGCACGGTTCTTCATGCCTGGCGCTAACATTGACCCGTAAGGCTGAGTTCACACTTGAGTTATTTGGTCAGGTTTGGCCCCGTAACTGACCGAATAAGTAAAGTGGGAAGTGAATCTAAGAGCGACGCCTGTCATCTGCGTGTCATACTGACTCCCTAGGCATTTTTCTGCAATGCACAGTGTTCTACACCACTGTTTTTTAATGCAATTCGTCACAAATAAATTTGGATGAATCAAATTTTGGGGGCAAATTCGGCGAACTGTCCAAATCGAATTTTTGAGAAATTCGCTCATCTCTACTCACGACCACACAGATGTTGTAGTTTAATAGATTTATTTTTAACAAGCAGCATGACGAAATACTGTACAGTGGTCCTTAACCCTTAGGCCCCTTTCACACGGGCGAGTTTTCCGCGCGGGTGCAATGCGTGAGGAGGACGCATTGCACCCGCACTGAATCCGGACCCATTCATTTCTATGGGGCTGTGCACATGAGCGGTGATTTTCACGCATCACTTCTGCGTTGCGTGAAAATCGCAGCATGCTGTATATTCTGCGTTTTTCATGCAACGCAGGCCCCATAGAAGTGAATGGGGCTGTGGGAAAATCGCAAGCATCCGCAAGCAAGTGCGGATGCAGTGCGATTTTCCCGCATGGTTGCTTAGCAACGTGACCAGATCTTTATTATTTTCCCTTATAACATGGTTATAAGGGAAAATAATAGCATTCTTAATAAAGAATGCTTTGTAAAATGAGGATGAAGGGGTTAAAAATAATAAAACTTAACTTACCTTAGCCACTTGATCGCGTAGTTGTGATCTCTCTTCTCTCTTCAAGCTTCAGCTACTAGCTAAAGGACCTGTGATGACAATCACATAGTGATGGACCATGTGATTGGACCATGTGATGTGACATCATCACAGGTCCTTTAGCTAGTAGCTGAAGCTTGAAGAGAGAAGAGAGATCACAACTACGCGATCAAGTGGCTAAGGTAAGTTAAGTTTTATTATTTTTAACCCCTTCATTCTCATTTTACACAGCATTCTTTATTAAGAATGCTCTACCCGAAACAAAACTTCAGTGATGAAGTCCGGCTTCGGGTCTGGGTACCAAACATGGCGATGTTTTCACACGCGCGTGCAAAACGCATTACAAACGTTTGCACCCGTGCGGAAAAATCGCGCATATTCCCTCAACGCACCCGCATCCTATCCGGGCGTCAAACACGACGCCCGTGTGAAAGAGGCCTTAGGATACCAGAGGTTTTTAGTTTTTACGTTTTCATTATTTCTTCCCTATCTTCCCTGAGCCATAACTTTTTTATTTTTCCTTTCACATAGCTGTATGGGGCTTATTTTTTGTGGGACACGCTGTACTTTCTAATGCCATCATTTAATATGGCATACAATGTAGTGGGAAGCAGAATAAACATTCTAAATGGGATTCACTTCTGGTTCCGGCGCATGCATTGACCCGGTATTGGGTGATGTGATCCTAAGGAACCCTGAGAGTCTATACAAAAAAGCACCACACTTAAGGAACACTCTGGTGCGCAGCTTTATTTAGAAGAAAAAGGAAAAGGAAGATAAAAATTCGTTCACATGGTGCGGTTTTTGCAGAGGTTGCAGGAACCGCACCATGGGAGACAAAAAAAGTAGGAAAATTCAGGAGGTGATGGCAAGTTACATAGTATCAGGGGAGAGATGAGCTGTGAACATATGGGGGTAGTGTATATACTTCTGTGCCCGTGTGGCATGTTTTATGTGGGGAGAACATTACGGAAGTGCGGGTGCATATTAACAATCATATTAACAATATCCGAAATGGTCTGGAAACCCACAGTGTGTCCATGCATTTTAAAAAATCGCATAACAAAGATCCGAGTGGTTTGTGGTTTACCGGTTTAGATAAAGTGGTGAGGGATTGGCGTGGGGGGGATCCTGTTGCCCACATTAACCGCAGGGAGGTGGAGTGGATTTATAAGATAGGGTCCATCCAGCCCTGTGGTTTAAATGTGGAGTTTGACATAAAATCGTGTCTACTTGAGGAATTATAGGGTTGATCGCATAAATATATAGGAGGAAGTTTGTATAAAAATCGGTTGCACCGATTTGAAAAAGAGAAAGGGATGCGTTTTTGAAAGCAATGTAATGTGAATGGATGGCTATTGGTGTTTATTTATTTTAGGGGAGCTTCATGTGAAAAAAGTTTTTTATGAGTGAAAAGGGTGGTGCTAATGAGAAGGGTGTTATCACGGAAATACACCCAGGTGAAGAAAAAAGAGGGAGTTTACCTGTGGTATAAAAGCACACCCAGGTGGAAAAAGAATGAATTGCTCCTGACGAAGCTGGTCTTGGCGAAACCCGGGTCGGGCTTCGCATATGGAGAAATAATATTTTAATGCTTGATGTGATGTTACCTTTGTGAGTATGAGAAAATAAAAAAGCGTTACATTTGATGAACGTACTTCACTATGTGTGGAAATTTTCTCTAAATGTACAGAGGGTGAAGTGTGAGAGTGAACCTTCTGCTGACGGAGGAGCGTTATAGGTGCACTGGGAACACCGTGGATTGTACTCCTAAGCTTGAGAAGCCGGAAGCTGAAGGCAGCGCGACCACTTGTTTGTTTGGTTTTATGGGCGGCAGGGAGCGAGAACAGCTCCGTGCCCCACCGCCCGATAAACCACCTAAACCGCCGCACCAGCCTGCTAAAAAACGGTGTCGGAGCACTGATTACAGCTCCAACGCCATCATGGACAAATTTGTGCAGGAAAGCGGCGGCCGCACATCGGACTCACCGGGACCGCAGAAGAGACCCGCACATCCGCACCAACAGTGCGGTAGGATGGCGGCAGTGGCAGATATGGCAGACAAGTCACAGAGGGTTACCAGGTCTGCCTCCCACCCCCCCCATCTCTACAGGGCGATTCAGACCAGGAACAGCAGGAGGGGGACAACAGGGAGCCCTTACCTAGCCCTGCAATAGATTTGCCGGCGTCCTGCAAAGAAATGGCAATGGCGGTAGCTCAGCTGTTAGCACCAGATATCAAATCCACCTTGAAGGCGACGGTCGCCACCAACCACGCTCCAACAGTTACAAAATGAAGTCTCCAGCCACACCGTACAAATAGCAGAAATGGAGCAGCGGATCCTTCTGATAGAGGCGGAGCTGGAGAAAACGAAGTCCCAAAGCAGGGAAGCGCTTCGTAATAATCAATCCCTTAAGGAGAAACTAGACGACCTGGAGAATCGCTCCAGGAGAAACAACTTGCGAATAATGGGGCTGGCAGAATCCATTCCGCCAAGCCAACTCGTTGAGATATGCGCCATTGAAATACCACAGGCACTGGGCAGTGGCGTAACTACCGGGGAAGCAGGGAAAGCGGCTGCTTCGGGGCCCGGGCTGACAAGGGGCCCGGCTCCTGGCAGCGTTACACAGTCCAAGGAGTTAATTATTTAATAAAGTTATTCAGGCCAGGCCGGGCCCCTTCACATACTGTGCAGAGTGCTGGCCTGTCCATCATCTGGAAAAACAGCCCCCTGTTGCCCTGCCCCCGGGCCCCCTTCCCTTCAGTCCGACTCCTGACTTGAGCAGCAGGCGGGAAAAAAGAGCCCGACACTAACAGGCCAGAGAGGAGCAGCAAAGCAGAGCTCGCATTTCAGTGCTGGGCTTCAGGTATGTCTGTGATGTCTGCTCACTGCGCTGCCTGTGTTCATCCCCCGTGCCCACCCCCCTCACCTCCCCCCCTCATGCTTCAGCTTTGAAAGACAATGACTGTGCCTGCCTGTTTGCTTAAAGAAAAGTGTAAATTGCAGGTGAAAAATGACCTCACACCAAGGCTACAGTGAAAGTGATACAAAAGAGTATACCATGGTTATGCTAGCTGCTGCTACTCTTCCAAGGTGTTCACTTTCCTCCTGTATTCCTTGTCCATAGGCATCCCCTTCCCTTCTCCTAAAGGGTATGGGCACTGGAGCAGTGCAGCTTCATCCATGCCAGGCAGTCTAGGAGCTGCTGTTTGCCTGTGTCTCCATTCACCCATGAGGCATGCCCCTACACCTCGTCTGGCTCTTAAAGGGCCTGGGTTACTGCACCTCAGTCTTCCCCAGCCAATAGCTGTATTAGTGTCCCCCCCCCCCCCCCCCACTCATGGACCCACCAGTTGGCTCTCCCCAACAGGAGGTGCCCAGGTTATACCAGCATGGTCCATATCACTATATACGGTATAACATCTTCTTGTATATAGTGAATAGGACCATGCTGGTATAACCTGGGCATCTCCTGTATATAATTATATATGTACAGCTGGTATACGTTATATATCTCCTTGTATATAGTGATATGGACCATGCTGGTATAACCTGGGTAACTTATACCAGCTGTACATATATAATTATATACAGGAGATACCTAGGTTACACCAGCTGTACATATATAACTATGTGCAGGAGATACCCAGGTTAGGCTTCTTTCACACTAGCGTTCAGTGTGGATCCGTCCAGACGGATCCGCACTGAAAATACAAACAAATGAATCCATTCAGAACGGATCCATTTGTATTGTATTTGTAAAAAAAAACACTAAGTCCCAAACTGATCCGTTCTGACACCCATTGAAAGTCAATGGGGAACAGATCCGTTTGCAAATGCACCATATTGTGTCAATGCAAACGGATCCGTCCCCCTTGACTTACATTGAAAGTCAGGACGGATCCGTTTGGCTCCGCATCGCCAGACGGACACCAAAACCCTGCAAGCAGAGCACAATCCAATGCATTCTGAACGGATCCGCATCGATTCAGAATGCATTGGATGTGAACAGTTCCGTTTTGGGAAGCACTTGTGAGATCCGTCTGAATGGATCTCACAAGCGCAAATCTGAAAGTAGCCTAATACCAGCATGCTTCATATCAATATATACAAGAATAAGTTATACGGTATAATATCTTCTGGTATATAGTGATATGGCACATGCTGGTATAACCTGGGCATCTCCTGTATATAATTACAAGTCGGTGCAGGCGGGATCCCAACATGAGGCGGCTTCCTGGATTGAGGAGCAGAGCATGATAGTGACGGGATGCCGGCGCTCACTACCACGTCCCCTACCATACTATAGTTGTACGCAATGGGCGGGGATGGGGGGCCCACACAAAAATTTGCTGTGGGGCCCAGTCACTTCTAGTTACGCCCCTGGCACTGGGCCTACAGGGCGTGTTGACAGTGGAGAGGGCACACAGATTGGGCCCCCAATGGACACCGAGCCAAGAGAAGGGCAATTCAACCCCCGCGCTGAGGCCTAGAAACTCGATAGCGCGATACCTGAATACGCGGCAAAAGAGGAGGTCCTCAGTAAATACCGGCGCTCCCCTCTCCAGGTTATGGTACGGGGTAGGAACACCTACCCCTTGACAAGGTAGATTTACGCATGTAGGTGCTCGGTGTAATGGTTGCAGGCTCGTTTTGGTCTCATCATCATCCACCTCGTGAATGAATGACTGCCGTTCACCACCGTTATCTTCTTGAAACTGTGAAGGCTCAAGAGGTTGGGAATCAGGGCACAATATCTCAGGTACCTCTTCAAGCATGCTTGGCGAAAGAGCCAAACCAAGTACTGGCGATAAAAAGAGGTCATGTGAATATCCGAGTGTGGGATCACTTGTTTGGCCAGACTCGACATGGTGGGATGAAGGAGGATGAGAGTGTGGATTCGGTTGAGCAGACTCTTGGCTACAGAGACTGGACTTAGTGGAAGAGAGGGTGGTGCTTAACCGACTGGAAGCATTATCTTCAACAATCCAACCGACCACCTGTTCGCACTGGTCCAACTTGGACAGTGTTGTCCTGCGCTTCCCAGCTAAGTTGGACACGAAGCTGGGTAAGGTGGATTTTTTTCTGGTGCACTGGAAGCAGGCACAGTTTCATTGCGCCCAGGGCCATTGCCTCTGCTTGCACCATCAGCATCACGCCCACTTCCCCGTCTCTTTGTGCTCGCCTTCTTCATATAATGGTTTTGTCTGTAGATGTGGCCATTGTTTTACTGTCCGCTTCTGATGCAGGACAGTATTGGTTACAGAACATCACAGATTTTTGACACTACACTAGGCCTAGATTAATGGAAGTTGTAATATACACACTGTTTTCAGATGAAGTTTAGTATTCGATACAAAAACACACAGATTTTGGACACTCCCCTAGGCCCAGATTAATGGAAGTTTTAATATAGACAGTGTTTTTAGATGTTGTTAAGTATTGGATACAAATGCCCACAGATTTTGGACACTACACTAGGCCCAGATTAATGGAAGTTGTAATATAGACAGTGTTTTTAGATGCTGTTCAGTATTGGATACAAAAACCCACAGATTTTGGACACTATATTAGGCCCAGAATAATGGAAGTTGTAATGTAGACAGTGTTTTTAGATGCTGTTCAGTATTGGATACAAAAACCCACAGATTTTGGACACTATATTAGGCCCAGATTAATGGAAGTTGTAATGTAGACAGTGTTTTTAGATGCTGTTCAGTATTGGGTTACTGCGACCTGATGATCAACCTCTATTTGCCCCAGCACTCGATAGGGTAGTAGTCTGGAATAACATTGTTGAGCCAGTAATCCCCCTCATAACAGAGACCTTCTAGCCCCCTTGAGCTTCGCTTGCAGCTCACTGGGGTGGAGCTGTAGACCAGGGAAATCACAGTTGCTCACTAAACAAAGTGTAAAGCCTGTGTTGTCTCCCTTAACTATTAGCCTAACATCCCCCTGAACTTAACTGCAGCTCACTATAGTGGGGCTATGGTAAAGGGGGAAATGTTACTAACTGTATAAAGTAGCCTAACCACTGCCTGGTAGAGTTGGCTACATATTTTCCCTAACTGGCGTCCCCACTCGACGCGTTTCTTATGCTAGACATGCCAGCCATTCATAAGGAGTGTATTCGCGCGGGAACCCAACAAACAAACAAAGATGCCACACGCTGCTGATAATTAGCGTGTAGCCTTCCCAAGATACATAAGGGCAAATCGCCCCTCGAAGGGAGACCGATTGTATCGGGAATTGGGAGTCTAACAGAAGGAATTAGCACATACGTTGATAGGATCCTGCGGCCATTTGTAGTCAGCTTACCATCTTACGTACGTGACTCTGTGGATGGGCTGAGATGCCTAAATGACATATAGTGTGAAGAGGGCATGTTACTGGCGAGTCTAGACGTTGAGGCTTTGTAGAGCTCCATTTCCCAGGATAAGGCATGTGAGGTCATCAGATCTTTCTTGGCGGAAAGGGGTACTCATCTAGCGTTACATAATGAATTTGTGGCAGAATTGCTACAATTTATTCTCAAACATAACCTTTGCCAACCTCTACCTGGGCTGGTGGGAAAGGGAGATTGTCTTTGGTGAGACGATGGAGAGATGGAGCTCATCAATTTTACTTCTTTACTTTTACCTCTTCTGTGAGGTCTCTGCACTGAATGTCAATGAGATGGGGTTACTCTTTACGCATGAAATCAGCGACACCCATCTTACATTCCTGGACCTTTCTATCACCATAAACCAGTCTACCGAGATAGGTTTGGTCGTCGGCTGCGTCAGGGTATTGTTACTCGGAGAAGGGTTCCCACCCCAATTTGTAGCAAATTAAAGAACTCCAGTAACCAAGTGAATGTGATGGTGTCTTTTCTATTATTTCAAATTTGCGGCTCAGTGACGTTTCGGCCAAAGAGGCCTTTTTCAAACTACAGCAAAGTGAGAAATCATGATAATTATCATAAGGCAAGATTGATATACAAGATAGGCAATAATAGACATAATGAATGACATAATGAAATAGAGCACACCAAGTTCGGACCCAAGAATGGAAATAATTCTTCCTATTATTTTATAATCATTATGATCTATACAAGTATTTTTATTATGTGCTTTTTTCACACTATATGTCATTATGTATTTACTATGCATTTGTATTAGTATTTTTAAAGGGGAGTGAAAATAATCCAGTCCACATTTTTAAATGCATGAAAATTATCCAGTCCATATTTTGAAAACTGCCACTTTAGAGAGCCTATCCTTATTTAAGGATCTAAAAAATAGATGGTCAGTATCCACTGAAGAAGGGGATACCCCCGAAACGCGTCTGGGATTACTGACCAGCTTTACCAAGTCCGGACTTTGAATAATTTGTATCTGCCGCAGCACTGAAAAAATTGTCAGCTGGAAGCGCCTGAAGACAGCTGTAAGAGCCTGACGAGACCTATATCCTCAGGCGCTAGGACCAAGCAACAACCATTCCTCCTATCCCCATCTCGCTCCGCTCAGCCTCCGGTCACGTGGGACGCCACGTCAGGACCGGCACCACATGGGACGCCAGTGGTGCCAGGAGGATTCACACGCGCGGAAGCCAACGGACTAACACACGTCGGGAAGGAGGTAAGGAGACACCGATGCAGCTATAGAGATACACGGTATATACCTCATTGATCTAGCCATACTACCATTGGGAAACACGTTAAGATATATTGCGATCATAGCAAAAGGAATGCCCTGTTTATATCGGGACTAAAAGGCAGTATACGCCAAGATATATGGTGATTATAGTGAAAACAGCACGCTGTCTACATCGGGACTAACAGCCAGTATACCTAAAAAAATTTGCTCTTTGCACTTTATACAGACGGGATCAAAAGTGATGGCAATATATAAAAACCTATTGGCAGCTATCTAATGGTGGACCATTGGAAATACATTGGAAACGTATTGGCAGTTAGATAATTGTGGAAGGTATATACAATTGTGGACGGTTTATCCCTAGGAATTGTGGCAGCTATTCAATTGTGGACTGATGTGATGTTAGAGGATTTTATGAGGAAGTTTATGAGGAAGTTATATTTGACTCACAAAGTTTACACTAAGATTGTTTATCACTATTGCACTGACATTGCACTTTAATCACAGTATTGGTGGATTTATGTGTTTTAATAAATAATTTTAACCTGAATGATTATTCTGCTATGTTAATACGTATGACCCATTTGGAGTAGTGTGCCCCCTACTGTTTTTTGATTTTCCCACATCAAAAGAGGGTATACATCTTCTGGGCGTGTTCCGGACATCAAATAGTATGGCTACCATTTCGTATTGTAGGTAGGTACATCATCAACAAAACGTCATATATGATTAGCTGGGTACATTAAACATCGGTCCCAAATCAGGGTATGATCTTACATAGACAATATCTGTTATATATAGACAGTATATACATCGCATCAAGGATCCACTCCTCGGTTGACGTGGTGCATAAAACCAGGTAGGTACATAAGCGCAAGTTGTGGAGGTCCACAAGTTCAAGATATATGTAGGGAGTTAAGAAATATAATGCACATTTCCTGATACCATAACATATAGTCAAAACTAGATTGTTAGGTGGTCACAGTAGAAGTGTGCAACAATGAGGGTGCCCCCATGTGAAAAGGGCGATGCAGGGTATATAATGTGCAGTCAGATTTCCAAGGTAATGGAGATAGCAACAAAGGAGAGACAAGTGGTCAAATTTAGTATGGGTAGAGGTACCTGGTGCCGCTGCCGGGGAGAGGTGGATGGCTGTGTGTAGTGAGCGGTCCGCTCTGTAAGTAGACGCCATGCCGGTGGCGTGGTGAGCGGTGTCTCTTGAGAGCAGGGCCGGAGGACCGCACATGCGCCCTGTGCTGCGCTCCAAGCCTCGATCTGGCGTAGTATCGCGAGATCATGTATTCCAGCGCTGTGAGCGCTGGACAGACATCGGTGTGTGTGTATGTCTATGCGGCTGGGCTCTGTATATAGGTTAATGTGTGATATGATTTAATAGCTCCTATGGGGGAGAACATCAAGTATCCTGAACAGCTAGATGTGACAATAAATAAATGAATGAAGTATACTATACCAAAAAGGATATGAATCTGGGTATTAAGGTGACATTCTAGGACATCTGCGAAGAATAAGATAAGGTTATTAGTGACATAAGCTAATAGGTATGTAGCAACGGGTGTCAATTAGATGACATAACATCATGAGTATCGATCAATAGATATATGTTAGCAAAGGTAATTAGTGACATGACTAGACAGGTCTGCACACAAGGTTGTCAAATGACCTCATACGTATCAATCGGGACCGGGTGCTGCATTGAGTGACATGAGGAGAGGAAGATGACGTGCCCCCTCCAGGGCCAGTTCTAGGTGAAGTGGGGCCCTGGGGCGAAAAAATAATGGCACATTAGGCCCACTCCATGTCACGCCATCACCCCCTCTTTTTTACATTACCCCCTTCGCGTCACATTATTTCTCCCCCCTCCTCCATGGCAGCATACAGAAATATAGTGCCCCATGCCTCTTACATCCAGTGACGTCTCCTTTGATGTAGATGTTCTCTGACCTTGTCTTCTCCTTTAAGACCTTCAGACCAGACCACCATTTTGTCGCCATTTTCCGTCTCAGCAGAAAATGTCTTAGTTCACTACTTTTCCATCATCCTCCCATCTTCTGGACAAATCATCCTACTACCCCCAATACTACAATGCAGAAACAGATAATACCCCTGATGATACTAGTACCACACAGAGCCTCCATATAAAATACCCCTCCTTTGTGGCCTCAGTAGAAGCCCCCATAGTGCCCCATGATAATGTGCCAGTAACAAGTGCCTCTCTACCCCCCCCCCATGTGCGAGTAACAAGTGCCTCTTTAACCCCCCTCACCCCATGTGCCAGTTACAAGTGCCTCTTTAACCCCTCCCCGCACCATGTGCCAGTTACAAGTGCCTCTTTAACCGCCCCCCCACACCATGTGCCAGTTACAAGTGCCTCCTTAACCCCCCCCACACACCATGTGCCAGTTACAAGTGCCTCTTTAACCGCCCCCACACCATGTGCCAGTTACAAGTGCCTCCTTAACCCCCCCCACACACCATGTGCCAGTTACAAGTGCCTCCTTAACCCCCACACACCATGTGCCAGTTACAAGTGCCTCTTTAACCCCTCCCCGCCCCATGTGCCAGTTACAAGTGCTTTCTTAACCCCCCAACCCATGTGCCAGTTACAAGTGCCTCTTTAACCCGCCCACACCATGTGCCAGTTACAAGTGCCTCTTTAACCCCCCCACACCATGTGCCAGTTACAAGTGCCTATTTAACCTCTCCCCACACCATGTGCCAGTTACAAGTGCCTCTTTAACCCCACACCCCGTGTGCCAGTTACAAGTGCCTCTTTAACCCCCCCCACCCCATGTGCCAGTTACAAGTGCCTCTTCAACCCCCCCCCCCACCCCATGTGCCAGTTACAAGTGCCTCTTTAATCACCCCCCCACACCATGTGCCAGTTACAAGTGCCTCTTTAACCCCACCCCAGGTGCCAGTTACAAGTGCCCCCCATATGTCACATATTACCCCCTCCATGTCACATTTCTCCCTCTCCGTGTCACCCCCCCCCCCATATGTCACATTTCACTCCCCCATGTCACATTTCACCCCCTCCATGTCACATTTCTCCCTCTCCATGTAACCCCCCCATATGTCACATTTCACCCCCTCCATGTCACATTTCACCCTCTCCGTGTCACCCCCCCCCATATGTCACATTTCACTCCCCCATGTCACATTTCTGCCCCTCTATGTCACATTTCTCCATGTCACACACACCCCATATGTCACATATTACCCCCTCCATGTCACATTTCTCCCCCCTTCATGACACATTTCTCTCCCCCCCCCCATATGTCACATTTCTCCCTCTCCATGTCACCCCCCTCCCCCCATATGTCACATTTCACTCCCCCATGTTACATTTCCCCCCTCTATTAATATTATGTAAAAACATGATACTCCCCTGGTCCTGGTCCCGTCTGCAGCAGCTCCCCTTCTCCTCTGTGTGGCTTTGGTATCTTCTCTCTGGGCTCCAGACAAGATGTTTGAACTTTGAGGACCTTTCCCACTCAGCCAATTAGTGGCCGCAGTTATGTCATGTGTCAGGCCAGTGATTGGCTCAGCAGGAAATCACTGGCCTGACATGTGACACAGCTGCAGCCACTGATTGGCTGAGTGGAAAAGGTCCTTAAAGAGGACCTTTCACTGGTCCACAGTTTATGAGTTAAAGCTATTTACATGGAGAGCGGCACCCAGGGATTTCCCTGCACTTACTTGTATCCCTGGGTGCCGCTCCGTTCGCCTGCTGTAGCCCCCGGTACCGGCCCTCCTGCTGCTCTAATTTTGCCTGGGGCGGAGACTTCTTCTTCTGCCCTGGGCGTCTCCCTCTCCCAGGGCTGGAGCGCTGGCCAATCGCAGCGCTGAGCTCATATTCAAAAGCATAACTTTTGTAGAAGATCTGAGAGACAATGTAATGAGAACAGAAGAGAAAACCAACACTGACCAGTCCACCTCTGTAACTTCTGAACAAACAGTTGGAGTGAGCGCAGACTCCACCAGTACTGAAGAGCAGACACAAGCAGGCTGAGAACCGAGACGCTCAACGAGAGAAAACAAAGGTAAACCACCTGTACGTCTCTCATACAAGGCAACCAATGAACCTACAACCTGGGGAGACATATCTCAGCTTTCAGAACGGGAAGCCAGAAAATGGATAAAAACATGGACACTTACAGAACTACCACCTGGAAGGAAAGCCATAGGCTGTAAATGGACTTTTAGAGTGAAGTACAATGCAGATGGCACAATTGAACGATGCAAAGCAAGACTCGTAGCCAAGGAATATTCTTAAAAATACAGAAAGGACTATGATGACACATTTGCTCCAGTAGTCAAGCATGCTACAATAAGGACTTTGTGAACAGTAGCCGTCACAAGGTAAATGCAAGCGAAACATTTAGATATAAAAACTGCGTTTCTACACGGCGAGTTAACAGAAGAAATCTAGATGGAACAACCACGAGGGTTCAAAGATGAACAAAGGCCAGATCTAGTGTGCAAACTTCACAGGAGTATATATGGCCTGAAGCAAGCAGCCAGAGCATGGAATAATAAAATAAATGAAGTGCTTACACATCAGGACTTTCAGAGGAGTAAAGAAGACCCCTGCTTATACACAAAGAAATTGGCGAAGAGATGGATCTATGTGCTTATATTTGTGGACGATATCCTGATTTGTTCTGAGCAAGAAGGGGATGAAGCAGAAATACTGAAAACCCTAAATCAGCACTCGGAGACCAAAGATCTTGGCGGCATAAAGAATTACCTCGGCATTCAGATTGAGAGAGGAAGATGGCAGCTTTCATCAGAACCAAACTCAAGGCTTACAAAGAAGATGGGTTTAACGGACTAAGCCTTAGCTGTTGAGAAGGGGTGTTGGAGATACAGCAAACTACCGCTTAGTCTATTGGACTGGATTGAATGCAGTTCATAGTTATGACACTAGATGTCGCTGTTACTAATGCTCACTTTAGTCTCTCTGCAATTCCATGATATGCTGTATTTCCAGTACTTGTGATTTCTTTTTCCTGTATGTACCAGTCACCATATAAAGCTGATATTCTGTTATTGCAAGCACCTTCCAATAAAGCCAGTTCCTGTTACTCCACAAGGTTTGATCTGGATTGACTTTGCAACAATCCGTACCTGGTTCATTTAAATGTATGTGAGCTTGTCCACATTGGCTGGATAGGTGGATGCACCTGTCCGTGATCACCCCCCCCCCTGCTGTGCTAAACACATGTTCAGACAATACACATGCCACAGACGAATCAGTCAGTACGTGCAGGTGTGTGCACACGTACTGTTCCATCATGTTGCCTCCTGCTAAGATGATCGTATCAGATGGTGGTGCTGGATGTTGAAGCAGGTTGACAAAGCTTTTCCGCATTTCGGCCATGTTAACCCTACCTTTTGATGTGGTGGTGGTGTCCCTGCTTCCTTCTCCTTTTCTGCCTCCACCTTGTGCTTCCATTGAGCCCCCATTGTCAGGTGTGAACACCATCAGTAGCATGTCTACCAGCGTGCACTTGTACTCGCGCATCTTCCGATCACGCACCAGTAACAGAAGTAAGGACGGCACATTGTCCTTGTAGTGGGGACCCAGCAGCGTGGCCACCCAGTTATCATCACTTGTAAGAATGAGGGCAACTCAGCCATCTTTACACAGGCACTGTAGCATGTAGTTGCTCATGAGTTGCCCAGAGGCAACGACGAGCTGTCCTCGGTGGGAGGTGTATAGTCTGTGTCCTCTGTATCCCCCCGGCCATGCTCCAGTGATCTGATTTGGGTGCCACCCTGCTGTAAACACAGATCCTCCTCCTCATCATCATACTCCTCATCCTCCAAAACTGTGCCCTGGCTGGACAGTTGTATACCTGGCCGATGTTGGTGAATGAACCCACCCTCTGGCCACATGTGACTGGCCTGATAACCGTGGGAATGATCGCTGTTCCTAATCCTCCTGTGCCACTGAAACGTTTTTCAAGGAAAAATAGAAATGGGATAGTAACACTGAGGACAGCCTTTTCGGCGCTGGCCATGTTGTAGTAGTACTCAAAACAGTGCAACACAGCACAGAAGTCCCACATGGAGGCCCACTCGCTGGTGGTGAAGTGGTGCTGTTCCACAGAGCGACTCACCCGTGCGTGCTGCAGTCTCCCCAGCACCATGACCATGGCCCCTATTTGATAATTTTTTTATGCTCCTCTACCAAATTGTCTGACAGAGGAACAATTGTATTTCTGTATCATGGGTGCAAATGAAGCGTTTTGCACTCCAAAAAATGGCTATAGGTCACCGACAGAATTAACAGACAGATTAGCTTTTGCATTTCCGTGTCACGGAGACAGATGAGGTGTATCTCAGATGGCTTTAGGTCACCCACAGAATTAACAGCCCAATTAAGTATTGTATTTCTGTGTCACTGGTGCAAATATGTTGAATTGCACCCACATAAATGCCTACAGGTCACCCACACAGTTATTAAAACCAATAAAAGCCTAACACTGTCCCTCATTGCAGCAGCGTCCTGTCCCTACACTAGTCAAAGCAGAATGGTAGCGCATCATGTGATCTGGCATTTAAGCATGCATGGTCACATGGTGCTCTGACTAATCACATCCATGCCAATACCAGGCATGACCGTGATGGCTTCCAAATGCCCACAGCTTAAACGCTTGCTGATTGGCAGCGCTGGAGCCTTTCAAAAAGCTTTCTTTAAAATCTGAACAACGAACATGGACTTTCGCGCCAATGTCCATGTTCAGGTTCACGTGCCCAGACACCATAATTTTTGGTACGAACCCGAACAGAACGATCCAGGTTCGCTCATCCCTACTAAAAAACTAATTTGGGATGCTCCTACATTGGGTTATCCATTTTATCTAGGGGTGTTGTCTGCAGCCCAGGGGCGTAGTTATATGGGAAACAGGGGAAGTGGCTGCTTTTGGGCCCGAATTTAGAAGGGGCCCACCCAGGAGGAGGACTAACAGATTTTTTTGTCAAGGCCCGCTCAACAGTTTTATACAATGATGTTATATACAGTGACACTGTATGAAACGGATGGAGCAGCTGCTAGGCCTGGTCTGAGAGAGCGATATTCACTAGCCACAGGAGTGGGGGTTGATTGGAAGGAGGTGGTTGCAAAGAAGTTTCTGGGGGGGGAATCAAAAATTTGCTGTGGGGCACAGTAATTTCTAGTTACGCCACTGCTGCAGCCCTATGGTAAAGGGTGTTTGGGGACTGCATTTACGTTTACCTCCTGTGCAGACTAGTGAGGAGGCAGTGGTTCTGCTTTTATTACCTCATGCTACCTGAACACTGCATACCCTGTGTAGAAGCGTCCTTCTTCCTGGTACCTGGAGCTGTCCTGAAAAAAACTCAAAGTTTGCATTTACAATGGGTTCATCAGACACTTGTTCTAATTCCACGAATAGAGATAAATAAGCGGCACTCACCATACGATGCGACTTTTCTTTATTGGTGCAGAGAGGGGAAAATCGAACAGTGCAATCACAGGAGCATGGCGACGGCCGTTTTGCGTATCACCGCTTCATCTAGCCATGACTGAGACACCTTGGCGCGAATTACATAGTCTTTTATGCGCCAAATGCGCATTTGGTTTAGCGCATAAAAGATGACGTATTTGAATTAGTGACATCTACAATACACCATCATAAAGCAGTGTGTTGGGCAGATATTATCAAAAGGGGCTTATTCACTACAGTGTTTCTTGGTACTGAGATATACACTGCACCATCATAAAGCAGTGTGTTGGGCAGACCATATAAAAAGGGGCTTATTCACTACAGTGTTCCTGGTACTGAGATATACACTGCACCATCATAAAGTAGTGTGTTGAGCAGACATTATTAAAAGGGGCTTATTTACTACAGTGTGCCTGGTACTGAGATATACACTGCACCGTCATAAAGCAGTGTGTTGGGCAGACATTATAAAAAGTGGCTTATTCACTACGGTGTGCCTGGTACTGAGATATACACTGCACCATCATAAAGCATTGTGTTGGGCAGACATTATAAAAATGGGCTTATTCACTACAGTGTGCCTGGTACTGTCCCCTGACAATGCTGACAGGTTGACCCAGATAAAAATGAACAAGACCTGGATTGCCGCTGACTTCTCCACTCCACCAGAGGAAAGCTGAGCTAATGAGATACAAAAATGCAATTTAAATGTATGCTTTATAATGTACTCAATCCACAAGATTCAGATGCACCCTTTTCACCGCAAAAAAGGTTATATGTTTGAATTTTGTTTTCTCATCCGCCTCCTCCTCCACCTTCTCTTCCATACAGAATATATATGCCCTCACTACAATGTTTTGTAGGGTTCACTCGGCTTCAGGCCCTCACCTCCAATGCTTAATATAGTCTGCTCACCTGTAGGCCCTTACTACAATGTTTTATGGGGTTCACTAGGCTTCAGGCCCTCACCTCCAATGCTTAATATCATCTGCTCACCTGTAGGCCCTCACTACAATGTTTTATGGGGTTCGCTAGGCTTTAGGCCCTCACCTCCAATGATTTATACAGTCTGCTCACCTGTAGGCCATTACTGCAATGTTTTATGGGGTTCACTAGGCTTTAGGCCCTCACCTCCAATGCTTTATAGAGAGGGAGAAAGTAAGAGAGAAAAGGCCACGCCTCGTATGTGTGGCTGTATGACAGATTGGGGGCACTCTATATAAGAAGCGCTTACCGTTTTGTGTTTTTATGAGCCACAATAACTGTAGATCGCTTTTGCTGGTATTTTCCTGTCCAGCATGCGGGATCCTGTACTGCTGCCGAGGTTCCTTTTTCTCTGCCTCAGATGTGGCAATCGAGATAAAGTGTAAAGCTACGAGAGTGGCAATTTTTTAGAACCTTTGAGATGGCCCTGAAAAAAGGAGGCAAATTCCACGTAGTATTGTAAAAGAAGGTAGACTTTTATTCTTTTGTCAATGTGTTTCGAGGGCGCACAGCCCTCTTCATCAGGACAGTGCTTTATACCGTCTGCTCACCTGTAGGCCATCACTGCAATGTTTTATGGGGTTCGCTAGGCTTCAGGCCCTCACCTTACAGTCAGTGGATTCTGTTCAGCTTCTCTCCTGTGGGATGACCGGAGGAGGGGGGAGCAGGGTCACTAGTGGGGTGACAGGAGGAGGGAGAAGCAGGGTCACTAGTGGGGTGACAGGAGGAGGGGGGAGCAGGGTCACTAGTGAGGTGACAGGAGAAGGGGGAAGCAGGGTCACTAGTGAGGTGACAGGAGGAGGGGGAAGCAGGGTCACTAATGGGGTGGCAGGAGGAGGGGGGAGCAGGATCACCCAGTGGGGTGACAGGAGGAGAGGGAAGCAGGGTCACTAGTGGGGTGACAGGAGGAGGGGGAGCAGGGTCACTAGTGAGGTGACAGGAGGAGGGGGGAGCAGGGTCACTAGTAGGGTGACAGGAGGAGGGGGGAGCAGGGTCACTAGTAGGGTGACAGGAGGAGGGGGGAGCTGGGTCACTAGTGGGGAGACAGGAGAAGATGGAAGCAGGGTCACTAGTGAGGTGACAGGAGGAGGGGGAGCAGGGTCACTAGTGAGGTGACAGGAGGAGGGGGAGGCAGGGTCACTATTGGGGTGATTAAGAAGGGGGAGCAGGATCACTAGTGGGGTGACAAGAGGAAGGGGGAGCAGGGTCACTAGTTGGGTGACAGGAGGAGAGGGAAGCAGGGTCATTAGTGGGGTGACAGGAGGAGAGGGAAGCAGGGTCACTAGTGGGGTGACGAGGAGGGGAAAGCAGGGTCACTAGTGGGGTGACAGGAGGAGGGGGAGCAGGGTCACTAGTGGGGTGACAGGAGGAGGGGGAACAGAGTGGCTCGTGGGGTTACCTTAGGAGGAAGAGCAGGGTCACTAGTGGGGTGACAGGACGAGAGGGAAACAGGGTCACTAGTGGGGTGACAGGAGGAGAGGGAAGCAGGGTCACTAGTGGGGTGACAGGAGGAGGGGGGGAGCAGGGTGACTAATGGGGTGACAGGAGGAGGGGGGAGCAGGCTCACTAGTGGGGTTACCTTAGGAGGGGGGAGCAGGGTCACTAGTGGGGTGATAGTAGGAGAGGGGAGCAGGGTCACTGGGGACCAGTCACATGAGTCCACGCTCCTTACCTCTCCAGCGGCCCTGTTATGTTGCCCAAGGTCCTCCGGCAGCATGCTCCGCTCTCCTTACTACAGCCACACCTGGAGCCGGCCCCTCCTCCTTCCAGCTCCCGGCGGCTTCCCCTGCCTGGCCCAAAGTGTATTGCTCTGGCATGCTCATGCCAACCAATAACAAAGCTCCTTGCTGTAAGGAGCTTTGTTATTGGTTAATTCAGGCACAGGCAGCATCGCTGTGCTGCCTGTGCCATTCACAGCGTTCACTGCGCTGATGAATGTGGGGAAAAAGTCTAAGGCGTATTGTTACGCCTTAGGCTTTTTCCAGGGAGTCGCACGCACGGGCAACATGACAGAGCTTCGCGGGCCAGATTTGGCCCTCGAGCCATAGGTTGGGCATCACTGTTTTACAGGGTCAGCTCACCTGCAGGCCCTCACCTAATTATACCTAATAGGTAATTTGCGCATAGTCTGCCTTACTTGGAAGTGGTAGCCGTAGTCATTTCTCAGGCTCCCTGTCTGGAATCGAACCCTGATTCCCCAATACCTGTTGTCGCCATGCTAGACGCAGAAATTAACATTGAAAGTTGATAGGGCAGACATACAAATGGATCGTCGTCGTCACGAGGACGTACAATCAGCCCCAGGTTGTCTAGAGTCCCCAAAGCGGCAGCAGGCCCTCACCCATAATGTTTTAGTTGGTCAGATCAGCAGGCCCTTGCTCCAAATGTTTTTGCATAATTTTTCAAGGCTGTGTATGATACCCTCCTTTAAGTGTAACAAAGGGTGTATTGGAGTGCCGGTGCCTTTCACTTAGTGCATAGGCTTTATTAGTGTAGGAGTCCCACTACCTGAACAATTGTACCACAATGTGAATGAGGCCCTTCTTAATGTGATATACAGGTTGTATCGTAGTGCCTCTTGCTTATAATTTTTGGCAGTACTTGCACTTTATATACAAGTAAATATACAGTAAAGAATGTTTAATAACAATTTTTCCTCTAAAATCAATTTTATCTTTGGTTTTGTGCGTATTATTGTCAGTATGTAAAAGTGGCGTACTACTCGGACAACATTGTTTCCAGCAGTGACCTGGGAGTCCAAGATGCATCCAGACATCGTCCCCATGCTGTTCCCAAACCATTTTGGTGGTGTTTCCATCAATTTCTGACCTTTTTCTATGAAACAGACACCCTCCCCTCTTCAGAGCAGGGGGTGCCTGGTTTAATGCTCGGGTATGCTGGAGAGGGAGAGGGGTCTGCATTTATGTAAAGTCCTGTCTAAAGCCCACAGTCCGAGAAGATATAAGTGAGGGACATGAACGTGTGGAGTCACTGTGGGTAGAAATACATGGAGGCAAAAATAATAATAAATTACTAATAGGAGTCTATTATAAACCACCTAATATACCAGAGTCCACAGAAAATCTATTACTAAATGAGATAGACGAGGCGGCAAATCATAATGAGGTCGTTATTATGGGGGACTTCAACTACCCAGATATAGACTGAAAGCTGTACATCCCATAAAGGAAACAGGTTCTTGGCAATAACCAAAGACAATTACCTTTCCCAACTGGTTCAGGACCTGACTAGAGGGACGGCCATACTGGACTTAGTATTAACCAATAGACCTGACAGAACAACAGATGTGCAGGTTGGGGGACCATAGTGAAATAGTGACCATAAAGTAATAACCTTCCAATTATCCTTCAAAAGATTGTTTCTTCGGGGAGGAACAGAAATACCAAACTTCATATACTATGTTACTATGTTCTCCCCTTGACTTCCATTATACTCAGGTGCTCGGCAGGGCACCCGCGCATCCCGATGTGTTCGGCCAGAGCACCCGAGCACCTTGGTGCTCGATCAACACTACTACTCTCTCTGGACTTATTTCCCATTGGGGTGCACCAATGGCATATCCGTTTGGTGCATTTTTTTTCTGTGATTTATATATTTCATCTGCAGAATGCTCCGTTTTGTGTAGGATCCTCCATTATGCGCATTTTTTGCTGGGGATGGTCGTTTGCTGGCTGCTCCCCCAATGAGAAACACGCTACAGTGTTTGGGGTCTGAGCAGTTCACCCATATTGGCCACTATATTTCTGTGATCTTGTGCCATATGTATTGAATGTGCCTTCATTTGGCATTTAACATTCTTTTGCACCTGGTAGCCTCCATCACACGGTCTGATATGGGTGTGGCTTACAGTCTTGGTTTATTCACATTACATTAGTTGTCCTGCTATGTGGTTGTGTGGAAGCTTGGCTGTGAGCAGTATTCCATCACCTTCAGACCGTGTTCACACTATAGTTAGCTTAGTGGTAGGACCCCATGCCATGCTGAGCAACAGTGATGTGGTGCATGAGGGGCTCCCATGTGTTCCTGACAGGAATATATTGGCAAAAGTCTCAGCTTTTAATATCTGCTTGTTTGACTAGCTAGTAGAGATGGCCCGAACTATTCGCCGGCGAACAGTTCCCGGCGAACATAGCTTGTTCGCGTTCGCTGCCGTGGGCGAACACATGCGATGTTCGGTCCGCCCCCTATACATCATCATTGTGCAAACTTTGACCCTGTACCTCACAGTCAGCAGACACATTCCAGCCAATCAGCAGCATACCCTCCCCCTCCCAGACCCTCCCATCTCCTGAACAGCATCCATTTTAGATTCATTCTGAAGCTGCAGTCTTAGTGAGAGGAGGGACAGTGTAGTTGCTGCTGATTTAATTGGGAAATCGATAGCTAGGCTAGTGTATTCAGTGTCCACTCCAGTCCTGAAAGACTCATCTGATCTCTGCTGTAAGGACAGCGTCCTGACAGCACCCCAAAAAGCCCTTTTTAGGGCTGCAACATTAGTCTGCTTTTATTTTTCTCCATATATATATTGCAGTTGCCTGGCCTGCCTGTGTGTGAGGAGCTCAAACACAACAATAGCTGATCTCAGGGAGACCAGCTACAAAAAACACCGCGGAGCCTCACTTAAGAGTCTCAACACAGCAATCCGAAGTGCAAAGTTCCCTGGGAAACAGGAATATGCAAAATAAATGTAGAGCCCCAGTTATGGGTCTACAACACAATGAAAGCCAGATATCCCTCAAAGGAAGGAAAACCAAGCGAAGGGGTGTCTCCATTACAGAGATCACCAAATCCACCATATTAAGTGGCCCCTATGTCAAGATCCCGCTTTTTTACAAGCTTTAAGGATGTGACAGGGAAAACCTAAGCTAGGTATCCATCCACAGACAGCTGTTTCGGGGTGTTGCCCCTCATCAGTGTGGAGTAGGATTCTGGCTAACCGGGAGCAATGCCTCGGAGACTACTCAAACACAACAATAGCTGATCTCAGGGAGACCAGCTACAAAAAACACCGCGGAGCCTCACTTAAGAGTCTGTGTGTGAGGAGCTGCAGGCCCACAGACTGTAGTGTGCCCTCTGCCAGTGCTGCCTATCAATCATATCGTCTGGCACTGGACTTTGCCTTAAAATAAGGCACTTTATCTGTACACTTTAATCTAATTTCAGTTGCCTGCCGGCCAGTGTGTGTGTGTCAGGCCCACAGACTGTAGTGTGCCCTCTGATAGTGCCCAACACTCATACCGGGTGGCACAGTACCTAGCACGCATAGTACCACTTATCTAAAATCCATTCAATACACGTCCTGATAGGGGACGTAACAGGGATTAAACTGATGGGAATAGTACTACAAAAAATACCACTCATATCGGGTGTGACAGTAAATTGCACGGCGCAGACGCAGTGACCGTGGATTAATACAAAGGGGAGGGAGCCAGCGTTTTTTTAACCATCTTCCCGTTCGAAAAATCAATTCAATAAATGGACCCCAGATTGGGGACGTTAGAGGGATTAAACTGATGAGCATAGTACTACAGAAAATACCACTTATATCGGGTGTGACAGTAAATTGCACGGCGCAGACGCAGTGACCATGGATTAAAACAAAGGGGAGGGAGCCAGCGTTTTTTTAACCATCTCCCCATTCGAAAAATCTATTCAATAAATGGCCCCCGGATTGGGGAGTCGGGGACGTTAGAGGGATTAAACTGATGAGAATAGTACTACAGAAAATACCACTCATATCGGGTATGACAGTAAATTGCACGGCGCAGACACCGTGACCGTGGATTAAAACAGAGTGGAGGGAGCCAGCGTTTTTTTAACCATCTCCTTGTTCGAAAAATCAATTCAATTCCCCTTTCGTGGACCCTTGGTGTTGTACGTGGCTGGGTGGAGGAAGAAACCTTCAATAACATCACCGGGACATGGCTAGCTTGTTATCCAAATGGGGAGTTTGCGGTTGTGCAACTGTTTGCGGTGCATTAAAAGGGGAGTTTGGTCTGTCAATGTCTGTGAAGCGGGCGTAACCCTTACACTACCTGATCGATACAACATCATACCTGATCGTATACACACACTGGATGTTTTAATGCATGTTATTCCAAACAATTTAGGAATGGTAGGTGATTTATGCCCTTTATGGATTAAAACCCGACTCTGCGTCCACTACGTAATTTTCCATGGGAGTTTTGCCATTTATCCCCCTCCGGCATGCCACAGTCCAGGTGTTAGTCCCCTTGAAACAACATTTCCATTACTATTGTGGCCAGAAAGAGTCCCTGTGGGTTTTAAAATTCGCCTGCCTATTAAAGTCTATGGCGGTTCGCCCGTTCGCGAACATTTGCGGAAGTTCGCGTTCGCCAATGGAAAATTTTATGTTCGCGACATCACTACTAGCTAGTATAGTCAGTGGCATATCCGTTTGGTGCATTTTTTTTCTGTGATTTATATATTTATATATTATATCCGCACAATGCTCCGTTTTGTGTAGGATGTCTTTGTGGTGCATGTGGTCCACACCGGCATCCTCCATTGTACGCATTTTTTGCTGGGGATGGTCGTTTGCTGCGGTCCACATGTGGTGGGTCTGCTCCCCCAATGAGAAACACGCTACAGTGTTTGGGGTCTGAGCAGTTCCCCCATATTGGCCACAATATTTCTGTGATCTCCTTCCGGAGAACAGAAAAATGTGATGACACCTCAACGGTGTCCGGGGGACCCAGCGTAGTGTTGGGGCCACCCCAAACCAGGCCACTGCCCATGCCCATGGTTCTTATTTTAAGTTGTCGTGGAGAAAGCCAGGATTCGATTTCTTTTTTTTTTTTTAAACAATTCTTTATTGTTGTCAAGTCATTACAATACCAAAGTAAAATAACAATGTAAATAAAGTATACAGAAGAACAATTGGTTCACATTTCTTTTCTTCCATACATATGATGAAAACATGACAAACATGAGTTTTCTAAATTCCAACTGGGTTTCTCTCATTTTTTCATTAGAGACCGCCCTGTAAACAGTTTAAAGTCCCGAGAGGGCCACCGGTCCAACGTCCGTTATGTCCAGCTGATTGCCCCATTTTTTAAATAGAGACCCTCGTAGCGATTCCTCCCAAGAATCTCTAAGAGCACTATAAAGCATGGAAATGGAGGTCTTGTTTTTATTGCTTATCAGGGTGTCAAATTTAATTTTTTGCCATTCCTTAGAGAGGTCTTTTATGAAACCTCTCAGGTAGCTTCTAACCTGCATATAAGGGAACAGATTCGGCCCCCGAAGAGTCCATCTTTCCTCCACTTCCTTTAACGTCGCCTATCTGGCCTCCTTCTCATGGAAGAGATCTCCCATCTTATTCACCCCCTTGTTAGCCCATGTTTGAAAAAATTTGTCCGTGTTCCCCGAAACAAACGCCGGGTTGTCCCTAATAGGTAGGTGTTTAGAGAATTGATATGATAGGCCAAACAGTTTTCTAATGTTTTTCCATGCAATAATAGTGTCCCTCAATATCAATGACTTTCTTGCCACAACTGGAAGTTGAGATACCCTTGTACAAACCAGATTCCAAAAAAGTTGGGACACTAAACAAATTGTGAATAAAAACTAAATGCAATGATATGGAGATGGCAAATGTCAATATTTTATTTGTAATAGAACGTAGATGACAGATCAAACGTTTAATCCGAGTAAATGTATCATTTTAAAGGAAAAATATGTCGATTCAAAATTTCACGGTGTCAACCAATCCCAAAAAAGTTAGGACATGTAGCAATAAGAGGCTGGAAAAAGTAAATTTGAGCATAACGAAGAGCTGGAAGACCAATTAACACTAATTAGGTCAATTGGCAACATGATTGGGTATAAAAAGAGCTTCTCAGAGTGGCAGTGTCTCTCAGAAGCCAAGATGGGTAGAGGATCACCAATTCCCACAATGTTGCGCAGAAAGATAGTGGAGCAATATCAGAAAGGTGTTACCCAGCGAAAAATTGCAAAGACTTTGCATCTATCATCATCAACTGTGCATAACATCATCCGAAGATTCAGAGAATCTAAGAACAATCTCTGTGCGTAAGGGTCAAGGCCGTAAAACCATACCGGATGCCCGTGATCTCCGGGCCCTTAAACGACACTGCACCACAAACAGGAATGCTACTGTAAAGGAAATCACAGAATGGGCTCAGGAATACTTCCAGAAACCATTGTCAGTGAACACAATCCACCGTGCCATCCGCCGTTGCCAGCTGAAACTCTACAGTGCAAAGAAGAAGCCATTTCTAAGCAAGATCCACAAGCTCAGGCGTTTTCACTGGGCCAGGGATCATTTAAAATGGAGTGTGGCAAAATGGAAGACTGTTCTGTGGTCAGACGAGTCACGATTCGAAGTTCTTTTTGGAAATCTGGGACGCCATGTCGTCCGGACCAAAGAGAACAAGGACAGCTCAAGTTGTTATCAACGCTCAGTTCAGAAGCCTGCATCTCTGATGGTATGGGGTTGCATGAGTGAGTGTGTCATGGGCAGCTTGCATGTCTGGAAAGGCACCATCAATGCAGAAAAATATATTCAGGTTCTAGAACAACATATGCTCCCATCCAGACGTCATCTCTTTCAGGGAACACCCTGCATTTTTCAACAAGATAATGCCAGACCACATTCTGCATCAATCACAACATCATGGCTGCGTAGGAAAAGGATCCGGGTACTGAAATGGCCAGTCTGCAGTCCAGATCTTTCACCTATAGAGAACATTTGGCGCATCATAAAGAGAAAGGTGCAACAAAGAAGGCCCAAGACGATTGAACAGTTAGAGGCCTGTATTAGACAAGAATGGGAGAGCATTCCTATTTCTAAACTTGAGAAACTGGTCTCCTCGGTCCCCAGGCGTCTGTTGAGTGTTGTAAGAAGAAGGGGAGATGCCACACAGTGGTGAAAATGGCGTGTCCCAACTTTTTTGGGATTTGTTGACACCATGAAATTCTGAATCAACATAATTTTCACTTAAAATGGTACATTTTCTCAGTTTAAACTTTTGTTCCGTGATTTATGTTCTATTCTGAATAAAATATTAGAAGTTGGCACCTCCACATCATTGCATTCAGTTTTTATTCACGATTTGTATAGTGTCCCAACTTTTTTGGAATCCGGTTTGTATGTACCAGAGCCATTAAATTCCAAGGGGCCGCAAGCTGACGTTCTACATACAGGTTAGTATAGTATGCTGTTGCGTTGGCCCAATCTATAATGTGCCTGCTGAGACATGTCAAATTATAACCCCGTAGGTCTGGGAAGTTAAGACCCCCATGACAAATCCTGTGTTTTAGTTTTTTTTGAGAAATCCTCGCCCGCCTCCCTCCCCAAAGAAATTTGACGAACCTACTTTCCATTTTAACGACATCTGCATGACGCAAAAGAGTTGGAATCGTCTGGAGAGGGTACATCAGCTTCGCCACTCCCATCATTTTGACCAGATGACTTCTCCCTACTAAGGAGAGAGGCAAGTTTTGCCATCTATCCAAATCAGACTTAATTTTGGAAAATAATGGGGGAAAGTTCATTTGATATATTGAGTGTGGGGACTTCCCGATCCTAATCCCTAGATACGTAATTTGTTTCGTAGCTTTCATGATGCCTAAGCCCGAGGATCCCAGATAGGCCCCATCATCCCCTTGCGCTAAGGGTAGCAGTTCACATTTGGACATGTTGATCGAGTACCCAGAGTACCTACCAAAATCTTTTAGCAAATCCATTACTTTTTCTAATTGATTTTTCGGATTTGCCATAAAAAGTATAACATCGTCCGTGAATAGAGCTGCTTTCACCAGAGCCCCCCCTACTTTAATTCCTTCAAACACTCTTGAGCTACACAGTTCCCTTGCTAGTGGCTCTAATGCTATATTGAATAAGAGGGGTGATAGGGGGCAACCCTGTCGAGTGCCTTTTTGCAGCATAAAGGGTGCCGACAAGAACCCCTGGGTATAGACCCTGGCTCTAGGGTTATGAAACATTTGAGAAAGATACCTCCTGAAAGCTCCGGAGAACCCCATTTTATCTAGTACCGCACCCAGCCATGCCCACCGCACATTGTCAAACGCTTTCTCAGCATCTAAGGTGAGCATGGCTGGGTGTTCCCCTTGCACTGGAAGATTGTGAACCCTGTCAAGGACCGTCAAAACCGTCCTTATATTTTTCACCGCCAATCTCCCCTGGACAAAACCTACCTGCTCTGGGCCTATTAGACCAGGTAACAGGTTAGCCAAGAGATCCGCTACAATTTTGGCCATTAACTTTGCGTCGACATTGATCAGCGATATTGGTCTGTACGACCCGGGCAATAGACCAATATCGCAGATAGAGTAGGGATGGATGGACTCTAGGATAGGAATCTAGTAGCGATAGGGATACCGTTGCGTGATCGGAAATAACAATGACCCCAATCCCAGCGCCATCCACCTTGTGCATTAAGGAATGAGATAGAAATATATAGTCGATATGGGACCAAGAAGACTGTGAATTGGAATATAAGGTATAACTTCTATCATCAGGCTATAGCTTGCGCCAAGAGTCATCCAGCCCCACTCCACTCATTAAAGGCTGTAGTACACGATCCTGAGGTCCATCCATCCCTACTCTATCTGCGATATTGGTCTGTACGACCCGGGCAGGAATGAGATAGAAATATATAGTCGATATGGGACCAAGAAGACTGTGAATTGGAATATAAGGTATAACTTCTATCATCAGGATATAGCTTGCGCCAAGAGTCATCCAGCCCCACTCCACTCATTAAAGGCTGTAGTACACGATCCTGAGGTCCATCCATCCCTACTCTATCTGCGATATTGGTCTGTACGACCCGGGCAATAGGGGGTCCTTTCCTGGTTTGGACGATAGTTTGATGTATGACATGTTGTCATTATCTAAAGGCATACGGCCCTGAAGGACTCTATTAAAGACTTTAGTGCTTTAAAGTATTCCCCAGTGAATCCATCTGCGCCTTAGGTAAGTCGACCCTGTCCAAAAGAGTGTCCGTTAGGTCACATTGTCCCTCATCCCTATACAAGGCCTCATAATATTTTCCCACTATATTATTAATTTCCACGGGTCGTGTACAACAACATCCTCAGAGTTTTTCAAGCATGCAATATATTGAGGGGGTCTCATTCCCTTAGCCAAATTCGCCAGGAGTTTCCCTGATTTATTTCCATACTTGAACAGCTTAGCTTCCAGCTCTGAATGTCTCAAAGACTCCAAGTCACTCACGCATTTCTCAAACGTTTGCCTTTCCGTAACGCACCTCTTTTTATTGTCTTCAGAAGGGTCAGTCGTGAAGGTAAGGTAAGCATCCCTGACTT